>VZRQ01008861.1:387131-435937 GCA_013397975.1 Machaerirhynchus nigripectus | reverse complement strand
GGCTGCGCGCCCCCGGCTCCCGGCGCGCCGAGCCCGCAGCGCCCGGCAGCTACAGCAGCCGCCCCGCCGGGCCGAGCGCGCCGCGGCTGCTCCCTACTTCCTTGTCCCGGTGCGCCAGCGCTGGGTGGTTTTCAGCAGAAAATTTCTGACGGATTCCTTTGCATAGTCTTTCCACTCGGATAAAGAACTTCTCTTGTAAATCCATAATCACCAAAAACTGTCAAATGGAAACCCGAGCTAACGACTCTGAAGATTCCTGTGCCCCCTCCTGAAGCCCTTGCAGAGCCCCCAGTGCCCGGCCGGGCAGAGCCAACTCGGGTGAGCGCCCTTGAAGCCGAGGAAAGTAGGAAAAAAAGAGACTCTCTTCCGATTTGCTGGAGGTTTCATCTGGAATGCAGATTTCAGCCTCCAGGGCCATGAACAAAAACCAACGAGACTGGTTTCATATTACCACTGTCCTTACTCTGCACAGCTCCTGCTGAGAGGTGCACACAGGTACTTATCAGAGACTCCGGCCGCGCCCAGGGACCGGGAGTGCTGGGCGGCGGAGAGCGGCCAGCGCCCAGGAGGGCCAAATTAACTGTTTAGAAATCGGACAGCGTTGTCAATCTGCACGGCACCAGCCTTGGATCGTGCCGAACCAGAACAATCTCTGCTGACATATTCCGTGATAATTTTCACAGACTGTACTGCTATATGTGTGAGATTTGTTTAGTTGATACGAACAGAAACTCTTGAAGGAAATCTACAAAACTGGCTAACTCAACATTAACAGAACCTACCAGGGATACTATATATTTTTTTAATCAATACATATAGAGAAAGTTCAAAATACTCTTAAGCACTATTGATTTCAGAAAGTCAGTAAGATTTGGGTCAGGTTTCCATGACAAGTCTCCACTTTTGCTACCNTTTTTTAATTTTTGGAACTACAAAGACTGCAAACCTTCAGGATTTTATATTCTTCTCACTCCCAGGCCTTTAAGAATTTTGTTTAATCAAATTTCCACATGGGTACCTCAGAAATTCAAGGATACCGTTCTTTTTTCTGCACCCAAGTTAAAGGGTCATTCTACAGTCAACCATTTAGCTGTGATGAGTATTCTTAAGCAAGCAACACGGGGAAAGCTGTCTTTCACAGGAAAATCAGCTGCAGATCACACCACTGTATGCGATTACCAAACAACATTTACTAAAAAGCTGAGTATTACAGACAACAAGCAACCACAAAGTATCCCAACACATTTTGCTTTTGGTATAATGTTTAAAAACGTAGACTGTACAAAAAGCATTTGTTTGCCTTTTGAACATAGTATAAGACATCACATAAACTCAACAGCAAATGTCATTGGTATCTCCTGCAGGGACTAAGTTTCCTGAAAATCAGATTGTAATACTAAGGGCTTAGATGAAGCTTACAGACACCTTTTCAATTACAGGGTTGCCTGCATACCTATAGACAAAGGGCATTGGAATAATTTCCATCTTTATCTGTGATTTAAGAGAGCAATGTCTTCTGCTCTGCTGTCTGGCATTTCCTTAGCAAGCCCCAGACTTGCTTCTCCGCTATGCTTAATCATCAGGTGCCAAGGTCAGACACAACTGATGGGTCATGGCTCCCCTGGTTTCTAGGCTTAATATAGATTAATATCACAAAAGGAAGGTCTACATAAAGAAAGAGATACTGAGTCCCTATCACTCCCTATGCCAACCTATCCTTTATAATACCAGGATTTATAGAACAGGTGGAAGGAAGCCACCTCAGCACTGGTGATTTCCCTCAAGACAAAATTTCATGAAGGCAAATCTTAAGCAATTCTAAATTCCATTTTATGGCAAAATAAATGGGAAAAGTGACAATACTGAACTAAGGTTTTCTACATGTAAATGCACATCTATTTTTATGTTCATGATTAATTGTTCATTGTTCTGATAAATTGTATGGTTATGTCTTGCTTATTTATTTATGTGCCTATTTATTTGGGGTTTGGTTAACTTATAATGGATAAACATTAAATCATATTTTCAAGAATAGTTTTGTTTGTCACTGAAAAAAAAATACCTCTATGAACAACTTTATACCTTTTAAACTAAAGATACTGATCCAGATTATGCCAAAATATTTATTCATCTGTTTATATTAACAGCAACCCACACTTAGACTAGAACTTCCCTGTAATAAAAAAGAGTCATCAAGCTGTAACAATCCTATGAATAGAAGGTTAGTGATTACAGCCACTATTTAACTATTTAAGATTTTAATGGACTTACTAAAAGTTTAGTTTAAAAGTGGATTTAAAACAGGAATGTCATACTTTATGTCTAAACAACATCCCAACAAAATTCAGGAGACCAGGATCAAATTAGTAGTGAAAAGGATGGTGCTTTGAGTGTCAGGCTAAAGCTATACAATATATTAAGGTGCTAGAAATCCCAGAATTGAACAGTGAATAATTAAAAATCCAGAAGCAGAAATATACCCTATAAAACCAGATGTAATCTCACAAGCTTGCAGAAAATACTGCTCTATATGTACCTCTTTTTGTAGCAAACTCTAGAAGGTGTGGAGAAACTCTCAAGCTTTTTGAGCTCGAGGATGAACAAGGAAACTCATCACTATATATATGCCTAGAGAAATGACCAAAAACTGAGTCAGTGTCATGAATGAGTCAGCCAGTCTCTCAAATTCATCACACAGTCCATAAACTCCCAGCCTAAAATAAGGCTTTTGTAAAGACCTGCTTCTCACATTCCAATGATCAGCCCAGTGGAGAGTCCTTTGTTGAGGGACTCAATAGCTGATAATGAAATACATATTGGTTACTTACTTAATAGAGTGTTTCTGAGTAAAATACATCAATATGTGTCCTTAATATTTTTATATTAAAAAGAGGTCATCACTGTGATGTAAAATGAGATGGAGCCAGTTTGTTGGCAGAATTGTTTTAATGCTGGGTGAATCTATCTCATAAGGAAAAGTCTCTCCAAACAGGCTGTAACACTGCATCTAAAGGAACAACCTCAAGATCTCTAGAAAAAATCAGTTATGATTATGTTACAAGCCTCTTTACTTAATAAAACTGACAACTCTCTGGTGCCTCAGAAAAGCCCTTAAAACCTGTCATAGCAACTTCCAAGGCAGTCAATGCACTAATTATACAAAAGGACACCCATTTCTTACAGTTTAAAGCACATTTAATAATCCACACCCTTTCTGACCTACATTTCATCACAGACAGAAGTCACACCTACAACTCACTCTAGTTCTGTTCTTGAAGTCTCTAAGAGCTCACCTGAAGTAGGTTTTAAAATTAGCTTTGAAGAAAACACACATTAAGCCAGAATAAAGTCATCTAATTTCTACCACTATCATATGGTAGAGCTCAACTTCCTGACTCCATATCTATTCAGATTGCCTTTTCAGATCACTGTAATAACAAACTGGATAAACATGACCAGGACAGAAAGACACATTCTACAAAACAGCAAGGTTGCTAAACTGAAAACAAACGTTCTACTGGTTTTTCAAAATAAAGAACCTCAAATCTAGAAAAGTTTGCATAACTTCTTGAAGAAAGTTATAGAATCAAATATGCACCAATTGTGTCAGGCTTCAGAAGAGCCACGAGAAGCAGCAGGCTCTGGTTGTAGCTTGGGTGGCTTGAACCGATCTAAAGTTCAGCTTACACAGTCTGCCCTCTGCCCTGTCCTCAGCCTAACTTTTACTGTGTGGATTGATAATGGTTTTAACATTCCCCTGCTCTCCTGTTTGTCTCTCCTGCTGATTACCTCATTTTATACTTAATATTTTAACTCTTTAAATGCTCTAAAATAGGAAAGCCAGGAAAGATGGAAGAAAACCTATAAGGCCTTGATTTTCATCATTATTCTCAGCCTTGTTACCTCACGTAGACCATTATGTGAGCAGCTCTCCTGAGCTTTGAGGGATCTGGGTATCACCAACATAATTGCTTTAAATTTAATTAATTAATTTTAGATGTAGCAGCAGAAACAAAGATATGATAATTCTTATCAGAATTCAGCAATACATGATGTTAACGGAATGTGTGGACACCAGACACATTTGATGTAGGGGTCTGTATAAATACATTTCTGTAAATGGGAAGTGTTTTTTAACATCATCATCTAAATTCTGATTGACACGAGGATATGGACTACTTTAGAGAATTTGAAAAAACACTGTAATAGCTGTATGGTTATAAAATCAGAAAGCACATTAAGAAAGTCAGTTTATTATTTTGAAGGAATGCATACTGTATACTTTATCAATAAATGTATGGAATATTAGCCTGTAAAACCTATTGTATGAAAAAGCAATGGTAGATCTGAGACAGAGCTTCTAGAAAGATGTATTGGGTGATCTGGTTAATATGAGCAGACATAAAAGTAACAAAGACAGGGAACAGAAGATCACTATAAACTTTGTAAGTAAACTAAGTGCGATCTTTGTATATTAAGGCACAAAGGCTGGCACTTAGTGTTACAAAGAATGGAGATGAATTTTTAATCCTTTTCCTCTTCTAGTTTACTCTCTTTTCATCTTCATTTCAACAGGCCTTTTGCTCCCCATTTACAGTATGATACAGTCATTTAAAGATTAAACAAAAAGCTTAATAAAATCAACATAGTTACATTAATTTACCATAATTTCTTAAGTCATTACTAGCTATTAATTGCAATTTTAGCTGCATTTTCACATCTCACTTATGTGCTTTTTTTTATCTGAGATGAAATGCTGTATAGAAAATAGGGTGGAGTTTCATTTCTATTTTGTTTCATTACCATCCATATCTCTGTATCTTCTCCATGCCTAAGGTCTAAAATCTAATGCAGGATCTTTTTCCATGCTTCTGGTGTAGATTGTGCATTTAAAATTCCTTTCAGAGCAGAATTCCTTCACTCTCTCTCTCATCTACATTATCTACTTTCTTCTCACTAATAGAAACATACAAACATCTTTTCAACAACATAATGGACAAGCTGGAGAAGTGGGCCAATGGGGATATTACCAGATTAAACATGACCAAGTGAAAGGTGCTGCACCTGATTCAGGGCAACCCCCCAGCATCAACACAGGCTGTGGATGAACAGATTGAGAACAGTCCTGCTGAGAAGGACTTGGGGGTGCTGCTGGGTGAGAGGCTGGACATGACCCAGCCATGGGCACTCCCAGCCCAGAGAGCCAAGTGTGTCCTGGGCTGCATCCAAAGCAGCGTGGCCAGCAGGGAGAGGGAGGGGATTCTGCCCCTCTGCTCTTCTCTGGTGAGACCCCCCCCTGCAGTGCTGCACCCAGCTCTGGGGTCCCAGCACAGGAAGGACATAGACCTGTTGGAGCGGGTCCAGAGGAGGGCCATGAAGATGATCAGAGGGATGGAGCACCTCTCCTGTGAAGATAGGCTGAGAGAATTGGGGTTGTTCAGCTTGGGGAAGAGAAGGGCTGGGGAGACCTTACAGCACCTTTTCAGCACCTGAAGGAAGCTACAAGAAAGATGGAGAGGGACTTTTACAAGGGCCCATATTGCTCGGACAAGGGATAGTGGCTTCAAACTGAACGAGAGTAGGTTGAGATTATATAGTAGGAATAAATTCTTTGCTTGTGATGGTGGTGAGGCTCTGGAACAGGCTGCTCAGAGAAGACCTGGATACCCCATCCCTGGAAGTGTTCAAGGTCAGGTTGGACAGGGCCCTGTGCAACCTGCTGTAGGGAAAGATGTCCCTGCCCATGGCAGGGAAGTTGTAATTAGATGATTTATAATGTCCCTTGCAACCCAAACCTTTCTATGATTCTATGATTCCATAAGCAAACACTATATATGCACACACACAATTTTATTAGACATTAATGTTAGGGTGCTCCTAATCCAGAGCAAGCACGGCTATTCAATAAATAGCTTTGTTTTTCATCTCGTTATTATTATGAATATTAGTGCATTTTAAAACAATAGTGTCAAACTTTTGATTAGTCAGGCTAACGTTTTCTTCTAACAACAGAAAAGGGCCATAGATAACACAACTGGGTGTAGTGCAATTCTGAGTAAATAAATTGGTCCATTTTAGATGCTATTTCCTGGGAACTTGATCTTAGCTTCAGAATTGCTCTCCAGACACTGGCTCCTTTTTTACCACAGTTGTCTTGCTGTCCAGTCTGATGACTGCACAGGGAAGACAATATCTGGGTGTGACATCCCACCCTGAAGAGGAAGGGAACACCCAAGGGTTGCTGTCACCAGAGCAACTCATGCAGTCTGGTTTTGGCCACTATCTTTCTTACAGGCTGCTTCTAGCAGTGCTGCAGTCCAAACAGCTTCTGATGGCAGCAACTGCTGCAGCAGCCTTCTCACTATCATTCTTTTGACAACTCCTCCTTCAATCCCATGGACTCATCTTGAAGAAGAAAAGTAGTCTTAGAAATACAAGAGGTCTGTAATTCAACCCAGAGTTCTGCTCTGAAAGAAAGTCACAGAGAGTGAGCTGCAGGATAAAGTGTCTTGGTGGGTCCTTAGCCCATCAGGCCATGTTGAGCACCCTTTTTTTAACAGAAATTAAGATTTTTGTTCTGAGTATTTTAAAAATAGTGGAATAAATATTCCTCCTTGTTAACTACAAGAAACTGAAATTACTCCATTTTTTCATAATGCAACTACTTAGATTTTTAGACATAAAGTATTTATTTAAAAGTATGAAAGATGGAAACAAACTGCTCACTAATCTCAGATATCTCTTGTGTTACCCAAAATATTCTTCAATGGCCTTTAATTTGTAACTCTGCTTTATACATGGACTTTGTAAGTGCAGACAAAGAATCCTCTTGGATTATATACTTCCTGTTGTAGCGTATATTTCTAGCAGTGATAACAGCTATATCACAGTTCCTCTCAGTCCAGTTATTTGTTTTCAAGTCAACAATTTATTACAAGGATAAACCTGTACCTTCACACTGGTACAAGAATATTCTAAATAATTATTTTGGGAAAAGAAAGTTAGGCCAAGAAATAGATTTTATAACAAGCTCAAGAGAATATAAACGGTGACTGTAAGCATTTAAATGCATTTTAGATGTACTTCTAAGTAAATTTTTATATTTCCACCAATAGATGTCACTCTTACACAAATTTGTTCTAGTGTTTCTTTGCCCGAACTGTATTATGTAATCTAGTCTTTAAAGCAATTTCTTTGAACCATTCAATCCTTTCCATGTTTCTTTCCTCTTCTTCTACATTCTGTTCCCTTCTCCCTCCAGTTTGAAAACGACTGCCAAAACATGCCTCTGTAGGCTGCTTAACTGCTCACCCTGGGAGCATGTAAGTATTTCCAGCTACATTAAGCTGGCCTGACATTATGATGAACTCAGGTTGCCCTCTGAAGCTTCCGTGTTTTATACCCCAGGAAGTTCAGAAACTCATTGTCAAATTCATGGCCAGTTTGACTCCAGTGCCAGTTCTGCTTCTCCAAAACTCCGAGAAGCAGCAGCATGGCTCCCAGTGCTCTGGCTGTGCACATGCACATGAGCACACACACGTGCACGTCTGCACATGTGCGCACATACAGCTTGCTCCTGCAATGCCTTTTCAGGAAGCAACTAATTTAAACTAAACACCCATCAAGATTTTAGAAATGGCACATCATGTATCTTAATCTATTTATATAATTTCAAAAATTTTCCGTATGTATTGCTCTCAGCGACACAAAGACATATGGACTCACAGACCATCTGGAGAACTGTATCCCATCCAAAACTTTGCAGTTTGTCAGATATTTTGGAATGTGGTTTCAGACTGACCCGAAATAAATGCATACCAAAAATGTAATTGTATATAATAAATGCTTGTTGAATCCAATATAGCGTGAATACAGTCCTACTCACATTCAGTTCCAGGCTCAGATGCAACACACTTCTGTTGATCTTCTCTTTCTCACTTGAATGAGGAAATGAGTTTGAGTGCCCCAGTCTGCAATCCAGAACCCATGTATCTTCATCTCTGTTTGCCACATCCAAATTAGTCAGCTGTTCAGTGAAGTCATCCTTTAAAGCAGACTCTGCTGGAAGACCAAAACGAAATAAATTAAATTAAATAATTCTATGCATCTGCACATAATCCCTGCATACAAAAAGTCCTAAATCTTTTTGAAACTCTGGTACACACTACCAACATGTGTACTTACAGTACTCCTGTTTGTTTAAAACAAAACAGAATGGTATAAAGAGGGTAAAGACTTTGTTTTCACTCAGGAAAAATCTTTTTATCCTTAAATTTTGTGGGTCAGATCTAGAATAAAAAAAACGTGAGGTGCTTGTCTTTCCCCCAGACACAGACACAGACTGTAAGATGCTTGAGTTTTCACCTCTGCCAAGGCACAGTTACTGGTCATCCTAAACGTGCTCGTTACACACATGTATTTCAGAGGTGGGTGTGAAGTATAAAACTACACTAAGGAAGCTCCACAAACTAATTTGACAAACTTTTTGACATCGGCTAAACACAGCCTTAGCGGGGATCATGCCAATCCACATTAGTCCCTTACACCAAGTGCATAAAAAGCAGATCTTTTTATGATCTTTCAATCAGAAGTGATGCTTAAGATTTTACCTTTCTCTAGTAACCTTAAAATATAGTATCAACCTGGTTTTGGAAAGGTTTAGGTACAAACAGCCATGGATTTAACTGGAGAAGTAAGAACAAAACCTGTCAGACAAGGAGGTACTCCTCTATGTCATGTAGTGCAACCACTCAGCACACTCTGTCCTGTTCATAGCATTGCTGGTTTATTAGACCCCCCAAAAATGTCTACTTCTGCATGATAGCCTCCACTTTAGCAATGAGAAAACCAATGAATTCCATGAAGTTAGTGTGTCCTCTGAAGTGTAATGTCTGACAAGATACATAACACCTCTTCTTATATTCTATAGGATAGATGTACTCTTTCATATACACAGACACATTCATCTTGGATCATTTTACTGGAAACTTCAGATATTAGCACAGTTCCTGGCTGCTGCATATCATAGCTTAGCATTATAAAAGCAACCCTGGAAGAGTTTAAGGGCAGATTTGATGGAACTCTGAGAACCCGGTCTAGTGAAAGATATCCCTGTCCATGACATGGGCATTGGAACTAGATGATCTTTATGGTCCTGTTCTGTTCGGGCCCTTCTCTGATTCTATTAATGTCACTTACAATTTTGTAACTTAAAAAGTTCTTTTTTCTTTTTCCCTAACCTTAAAAGACCACATTAAAAAAAGAGGCACTAGGATCAAAATCTGTGAGAATGTTTGCTTAAATATAGGCTGATTTTCAAACTTTTCGGTATCTTACAGTTCCAAATAATTTAGGTGCCACACTGTATCAATAAGCATAGTAAAGTAAAATACTTGATAAAATGGCCAATAATCCAAGTCAGTCATTATTGTATGGATAAACTCATCTTTCATCTTACTCAGATGAAATTTCAGGGTGAGATCCTATCAAAATACAGTATTTCTGCAAAAGAGTATTACACATACCTTTACACATTTTGAATTTCCGCACTGCATATAATATTAAACTGTATCAAGATATTCAAACACAAGACAGCACATTTTAAGACATTCTCAGGTCCAGATTTGCTATCTTTTAGATCAGGGATCTAAAGACGCACTTGCTTTCTGACTTTCTGAATCATTGGTTTTCTGCACATTATTACACATTTGCTAACTTTTATTTTTTGTTGGCCCTTATGCCATTATGTAAGTATTGTGGTTTAACCATAGCCAGCAACCAAATACCATGCAGCAACCCTGTATCCAAAACATAGCCCCGTACTAGCCACTGTGAAGAAAATTAACTCGACCCCACCTAAAACCCACTCATTAAGTAATTTCTATATTTAGAAAGCTTTAAGATCAGAAATACAAATATTATGCTTTTAAAATGGAATACAAATATTATTCTTATAATAAGCTGAAAAATGAGAAATTGGTTGAATTTTGACCTTGTTTTTGCTGCACCATACAATTAGCCCAGTTACCTCTAGGCACCCGCCCTTTGTGTGATTATGATGTGGAAAATACAAAGAAAATTCCAGGTGAGTGGAGAGGAAACAATAAAAATCACCATTTTTAAGGTAATTGGACATTATTTGTATCATGTTAGCAAACCTATTGTGACAGGTTTTGGTGCTTCTCTTGATTTCTGTCACAGATCAGCACTAAAGTTTTTGTGGTTATCTACTGGCTTTTCATCACAAAAAAATTGGAATCCTGTCACACAACCTATAAAACCCATATACGCCTTCATAAAAAATTAAAACAGCATTAAAATGCAAATATACGTAGTAAAAACCAGGAAATACTACAATTTTTAATTCAATGCTTTTTGGGCATTAATTTTATCTTTGTAATTACGAAGATAAATTACATTTATCTTTGTAATCATCTTGTAATGGTTGCCACCCTGCTCAGCATTACTTCTAATACTTCAAAGCTTGATTACAGTTTGGAGTTTGCAGTCATTTTGGATCAATTATTTTTAGCTGTGTTGTTCAAGGTGTCTGTTCTATGTCAGCTACTGCTAAAGAGAAAATTCATTTGCAGCAGTGATTTTTACCTGTAATATGCTTGCTCTAATATAATAATTCCATTGATTCATTAAGTGATACAGAGCTGTAGCAAGAGACCACACTCAGAACTCCTTCTTGCAGCAGCTGGTATTTCACATAATTAACTGTGGCCCAGCTAAGAACAGTCAAGCCTGCCAAATGCTTTCTGGACCTCTAGAAAAATTAATACCCCTCTCAGCTGCAGAGATTCAGGTTTTGTCCAAATTTATTTTTATGCACCATTATATTAATTTATGGTATTTCTTGCTGTTGGCAGACTCCTCCCAAGTCTGTTACCAAGCCTCTATTCTCCACCCTCTATGCAATTATTACTTAATGTTCTGTTATCTATGCATTTATCCCTGTAGCTGATGATTGCATTCCTCCCTGAACCAGTTCTCACCTGCACACACCATTAGCATACAACCACTTCTATGGTAAGGGGCCCATCCAACCCAGCAGACAGTGGAATATGAAAGGAGAACTTTATCCATCTCTCTAAGTATTCTATTTTAAGCAAATTCTTAAATGTTTTGTCGTATTTTCCCCTGAAGTTCACCACTCTGTCAGCTCCGACAGATGGGTTTTACTGCTACTTACACTTATCCAGGAAACATTTTTTTTTTAAAATTGGCAACCTACTGTAATCTGATTGTGTGTTTAAAAAAAAAGTCATGTATTTTATGCACACATATGCAAACACATGTATATATCATTGAATCACAGGCTAAATTTAGGAAGTTTTAAAATGCATATGTTTATCGTTTAGCCAACTTAACTGATTTGACATCTTTTTTTTTCCCTCTAAAAAAAGAAGGCTTTCAAGAAAGTTCAATTGCTCTTCAAACTGTCTTCCAGGTTTTACAGTTTATACCACTGAGGAGTGCCTCCTATGTGCACTGTATGTACAAAGAAGACTGCCCAAACACAGATCTGCTGCCATCTATTGTCCCAAGGGAATGGAAGACAGAGCAATGTAAATACAGGAAGACCAAATACTTAATGCTTCTCTGGCAATTCTTACCATGCAGACTTCGTGAGTGTAAGGAAATAACTTTTTTATGTTGTCACAAGTAAGACAGATGAGGCACTCAAACCTCAGGGGTACAGACAGGGTCACATCAGACTGTGACAATAAATTGGACATACAGGATTCCCTAAACCTTCTAGTCCTATGCTGCACATGCATAATTATAAGGTAATTACATCAGACTTTTTTTTTGTACAAATTACCGTTCTTGTCATACAGACTCTTTAAAACACAGATTCTTAAATTAGCAAACAGGCATATTAGATACCACATACTACATTTCTAATAAGTCGCCATTGTGGAATACACAGTTCTACAGTTCCTATGGAAAAATTTCCGTGGGCAGTCTCTCTCTACAGAAAACCTGTTTGTGCTTTCTCAGCTGTCTGGGAGAAAGACCTTGGTGGAAAAAAATCAGTTTGTTTGTTTGTTTGTTTGTTTTTGCTATTTCAAGGAATTAGGATGTCATGATATCCATTTCCTTGGGTACATGGTTTGCTTAACAACAACACACTTAACTCTGAGGCCAATGTTTACATTGATTGCTTTTAGCTATGTTTCTTGACCACTCCATATCAATATTTCAATCACATTCCATTCTTTCTAGATTGCTTTATTATACTGCATAGGATAAAAATCTAATGGTTACTCTTTGTATGTTGATTCCTATGTAATGTACAATTCTGTTGCCTAGTTGATTGAATGTTAGAAACACTCACATGCATGAATAAAGAAAACCTTGTGTTAATTAGATACTTGTATTCACTGCTTGTCTCTTGGAAGGAGTGAAAAGAAGGTAAATAAAATTTAAATCTTCATACACCATTTGGGAATGAGTCTCAGAATGCCAGGTTTTGCGGACCTTTTAAGTTTGGGGGGGGGGGTCTTAAATTTTAGAAAAAAACCCCCTAACAAACAAAATAAATAACCAAGTAGGTTTTTTCAGCAAGTGAACCACAAAACTGAAACAGTCCAACTCAGAAGTTGCCTATTTAAAGGCACCATTTTGACAGCAGAAATGAACACTCTGAACATCACAACTACATTTAGAGGATTTACGGTATTACTTACTTAAGAGAATATTATTACTGTAGGGATTTAGCTCTTGCAAGATCTTAAGTCAGCAAATCACCGTATGTAAAGAGTCTTTGGTATACTTCCTTGTTCAAATAGATGACGCTTGACCGTTTTTATTGAAAGCATTGACGGAATGTGAAGATAAACTGAGTCAACATATTTTTTAAAATTATAGAAATCCAAAATATGCAGATCCTACCAAATTTTTTTTGTTTTGCAGTGGGAACCTCAAATTTCATGATCCATCCCTCTGGCCTAATCTTTTACTTTCTAAGCAGTAAAAGCTTTCTGATTTCTCCTGTTTAAAATGTCTCTTTTATTTTTCTTATTACAGACACCAATGTATTAAATCTCAAACTAAAACAGCATTGGAAGTAGTCTCAGCATTTGCAGATTCTGTGGTTAGATGATATTGCACAGTTCTATCCACATGCCATCTGTGGTATCTCATATATGTTAGTATATAAAGACATTAATTCTGTATAAACATATAAGTTACGCACTCGGTGTTCCTGTGTATGTAGCTGACACAGAGGACAGTAAGATTTGATTTTCTGGAGTTAAAGTCTCTTTTGAAGTCGAAGAAATATGAATAAGTAGGGAGAAAGATAAGAGAATTTGAAAGGGGATTTAAAAACCTAGAGGAAGCCCTCCTCCTTCCCTTTTAATTTTCCAGATTTCCTTCATGGGAAAGAAGCAAACAGAAGAAACCTGTTTGGTCTGGTAGAGACCCAAGAGAAGACTGAAATCTTAGCAGCAATACAGTTCTTCGTTTTATTGGATAGAATGTAAGAAGTACGTAGTTGTCTGTGCAGAAAAGTGAACATTGTGCACTAGGTAGATGAATAAATCCTTTTAACATGAAGAAAACTCATAGTGCAAGACTAGAGACACTGGAAAATGACACTAAATGCTGTCTTTGGGAATGGAGTAATCTTTCCCCCTAATTTATAGAGTTTTATTTAATCTGTATTGTAGCATGAGGTGATTCATAGTATAAACAGTTTAGCAAAATCCTTGTTGAAGATTGCCTGTTTCCACAGTACATTTAAAAATTCTTTTTGCATAATGACAAATTTTGAAGTTTAAAAAGCAAATGTTAGGCCTGCTATTTGCTATATTGCTTTAACAAAGAAGCCTGAATGGCACAGTACTTAAATCAAATCTCTCAAAGTGGTGAGTGGGAGCAAAGCCCTGGAGCAGCAACACCCTGCAGTGGCAGTTAAGGTCCTTGTAATGCTCAGAAAGCTAGAAGCTCCTAAAGTACCAATATCCAAAATAATCAATAATTTATTGTCTTTTGTCTGTGTCCTCTTTCTCCTAGCAAATGGTAAGTGCAACTTAGTACAGCTAATAATGGAGAAAAAACTTGTAAGTGGCTTCAAATCCATCCAGTTACTAACAGAAAAATCTATTGCCAAGTAAAATTAACACCTCCCTCTCTTGCTAGCAAATAAAAATCAGTATGTTATTCTGAAGGGTGAATTTGTAGAAGGACATCTTCCTGCAGGAGGTGATAAACTGTACATAGCTTGACATGAACTTCTATCCTTAAAAGAAAAGAACAGCAAAATCAGTGAAGATAAAGCTTTCTGGCCTAGAAAGTTCAACTGAGCAACCACCAAACATAGGGATGTGAAGGAAATCCAAAATATTTATTTTCTTGTAAAAAATGTTTGTGCAACTTCTCAATCCAGAGTGTATCAACTGCAAAAGTATGTGACACAACTCAAAGCTTTTCAAAAATACTTCAGAATCCTTACAAATCTAAGAAAGCTTAGCAACATCTATCAAATCCTATAAATTCCTTATATAAATTAAAATGGTTTGTATTAAAGTAACTTTTCATTTAGTTTGTTGACACTGAATGTGATTTATAATTTTAAATTTATTAAGGGTTTACATTTACAGTAATTTATATACTTTATACTGCTTTTTTTCCCTTCACCTCAATATATTCATTCTAGACAGAAATCCCCAACCCCTAAGAGAGAAAACCCTAACCGAAAAAATAAGAATACTTATCACTAACTTAGTATAAAAGAACTAGTACAACTTAGATTAGGGAAAAAAGCCCCAACAAACAAAAGCAAACCAAACAAAAAAAAAAAGGCAAGGTCATCAGCAGAAAGATGAGAGAACCATATTCAAGATTCAGTGCTGTATCATCCAACATGTGCTTGAGAAACCCGAGGAACAGGAACTCAAGTAACAAGTACAGAATGTATTTCCTGAATTAGGATACAGACCTGCAAGGTGCTGAGCAGTTTGGCCCCATACAAGCCCAATGAATTAGCACATACTCAAATTTAACAAGTTCAGTTACACTGAGCAAATAACAAGCAGCGCCTGCCTTGTCACTTGCCAGCCCAATCTTGCTTTCAGACGCAAGCAAGATGCCCTCCAAGTGTACACAATTGGCACTATAATCAAAGACCCAAAAATACTAAAAACGCCAGGAGAATAGAACACAGGAAGCAACTGGCACTTCAGTGCAAATTCTTCATCCTTTACTATTCCCAAAGAAGCTTCACATGTTCACAGTCAAATACCACAATCGACATTCACACCAAGGTTCTGAGCTGCGATGCCAGGAACTTTCAGTGAAACGCTCATTTTTATTGCCAAAGAACTTCAGTGCTCACAGTAACTTCCAGATGGGGGTAGTACCCAAAGTAATCTAGTTAAATATCTAATCAGCATGTGTTATACAAACATGCTGTATAACATATACAATGTTATACAATGTTATACAATTATACAAAATTTCCCAGGTGAGCCATTCATGGACATATAAAAATTAAATACTACAGAAAACTTTGAAATACCTGACAATTCACATAATGTTTTTCTTATTAAGCATATGCTAAATGTCTTGCAGGGCTATAAAATAGATAATGAAAATTTTCCAAAACCAGGTTACAACTATTTACAACTTCATTACCTGGAGTAATTTCTATCCAGTCAGAGCACATACAGTATTTTTTATAGATTACACTCAAAGCAACAACCAAAAATGGAAGCATTCCTAAGACTCTAATTGCTATAATGGGGAGTGTTTCACTGTGACTTTTTACAACCATGAGTTCTCTCATCTGTGGTATTAGCCAGTTAACTAAAAGAATGTGGAGGAGGAGACTGATGTTTAAGTTCTTTATTCCTTATTTTGTTTAGCAAGATTTGACCTTGCAAGCAACAGTTTTTGAAAAGATTAGAAATCTGTAGCTAATGTAGTAAGGAAAATGAAGAACTATATAGAAAAAAACCAGCCAAAAAGATACACAGCTGAAAGCTAACATCTTTTAGGCAGCAAACTAGGAATAGAGGCTATAATGTCAGCAGTTTAGGTAAATGTAATAAGCTATTTAATGACCACAAGAATTTACATTACTTTTCTCATGTGCTTTTTAAAATATTTCTCCTTATACACTGGTCCTCACTCTTAACCATGAGAAAGGCCACCACCTGAAAGATTTGTTTTGGGCATTAGGTAAGTAGAAAATGAATGACAGTAAGACTGATTTTAAATAACCTACATATTTTACCTTACTTCATATTTATCTTACTTCAAAATTTTGAAAGTTGCATAAGTAAGCTTTAACATCAGTGAGTCTATTTGTAGTGGTCACTTAGGCCAGCCACCTCTACATTGCATTAATGGTGTTATATAAATATTTTAGTGCAAATATTAAGATTTGATATAATGAAGTATGGATAGAAATGTGCAAAAGCACCAGAAGCAACAATTAAAGAACAGCCTGTATAGATAACCAGGGACATTATCGACAGCAACAAAACTAATTAATGCTGAGCATGTTATTTATAACTAGGCCATGGGGCATATGATTCATTAGTGAAAGACTGAAATGTGATAATAGGAGAATGAACATGGCCCCTGCATAGCCTGTGCTCTTCCTTTTCTTCCTATTGGAATAACATTGCCTTGCATGTGACAGTCTTCTGCCTTTTATCCAATAGGAAGACACACAACAGTCCAAAATATACTGAAAATCAAGGAACAAGGAAAATGGGCAGCAACCTTGCTTAACATTCATGAAAAACAAAATACACAAGATTTTGCAGCAAAAGGATCACCTGGGGTATGACCAATCTAGAGGAACCCAAGAGATGTAGTGAGGATTTGACAGCTAGTTTCTCCTTTTCTAACTTCCTTCCTGACACTGTCCAGACTGCTTTAACATAGGCATTTTCTTGAGTGAGAGTGGTAACATTCTGTGACTGTGCAGAATCAACCTGGACTTTACTAAAGCCCTTGGCACTGTATCCCACAGCGTTCTCCTGGAAAAACTGGCAGCCCGTGGTTTGGATGGGTGCACTCATCACTGGGTAAATAACAGGCTGTATGACCAGGCCCAGAGCAGTCATGAAGGAAGTTACATCCAGCTGCTGGTGGCCAGCGACGAGTGCTGTTCTCCAGGGCTCAGTATTGGGGTCAGTCCTATTTAACACATTTATCAACAGCCTGGATGAGGGGATCAAGTGCAGTCTCAGACAGATTACAGACAACACCAAGTTGGGCAGGAGTGTTGATCAGCTGAAGCGTATCGGGGCTCTGCAGAGGGATCTGGAGAAGCTGGATCAGTGGGGTGAGGCCAGTGGTATGAGGTCCAACAAGGCCAAGTGCCAGGTCCCGCACTTGAGTCACAACAACCCCAGGCAGCATTACAGGCTGGGGGAAGACTGGCTGGAAAGCTGCCAAGCAGAAAAGGATTTTGGCCTGCTGGTTGTCAGCAGCTGAACATGAGCCAGCATGTGCCCAGGTGGCCAAGAAGGCCAATGGCATCCTGGCCTGTATCAGCAATAGTTTGGCCAGCAGGACCAGGGCCGTGACTGTCCCCTGTAATCTGCATTGGTGAGGCCACACCTTGGGTTCTGNTCCCCTGTAATCTGCATTGGTGAGGCCACACCTTGAGTTCTGTGTTCAGTATTGGGCCCCTCACTACAAGAAGGACCTTGAGGTGCTGGAGCATGTCCAGAGAAGGGCAACAGAGCTGGTGAAGGGTCTGGAGCACAAGTCCCGTAAGGAGCAGCTGAGGTAGTTGGGGTTGTTTAGCCTGCAGAGAAGGAGGCTCAGGGGAGACCTTATAGCTCTCTACAACAGCCTGAAAGGTGGCACTAGCAGGGTGGGGCTTGTTCTCTTCTCACAAGTAACAAGCAATGGGACAAGCAAGGAACAAGCAAAAGAGGAAATGACCACAAATTGCACCAGGGAAGATTTAGATTTGTTTTTAGGAAAAAGTTCTTAACTGAAAAGGTTGTTAAACATTGGAACAGGCTCCTCAAGAAAGTGGTTGAGTCATCATCCCTGGAGGGGTTTAAAAAACGTGTAGATGTGGCACTTACAGTCATGGTCTAGGGGTGGACTTGGCAATGCTGGGTTAATGGTTGGACACAATGATCCTAGTGTTTTTTTCAACCTAACCAATTCTGTGATTCTAAATTAGTAAGTGAAAAATCGCATCCAGGACAAGTAAAAATGCATTTTTACAAATGTAGGATCACACAGTTCTGAGTCATTAAGGAATCTCCATCCTCTTCTGCAAAAGCAGCCACATTAATATTTACATGCAAAAATAAAGTAAATAAATCTGTCTGACACCTAAAATTATTTGATAATTCATGTCCCCAAGATTTACAGCTATGTTATTTCTCATGTCCTGTGGCAACTGATACCTACTTTTTCTGCTTAACTAAGGAACAGAAAACAAGCAGTGAAGACTTTTCTGCAATGGTCCAATACTGAGTGGTAATATCTCAGCATGAGGGCAGTAGCAAACAGAAAGAGATTTTCTTAGTTCACACTCTTGCTGTCTGGCATTGTATGCCCCATGTCACTATTGGCAGGGTCATGATGAACCTAAGTTGGTCAACATCACATACATTTCCAAAAGATTCAGCTGACTTTTTTCTAATGCAATTATCTCTGAATGCCTTTAGTGCATCATGAGCTTAAAGAAACTCCAAAGCCCTGCTATGCTTCTATTAATGAAATTATCATTGTGATGTTTGAAGCACTATCAAATAATCTTAATGGCACAGACAGACATACACTGACTTTTACAGTCTTAGGAAAATGGGATGACCAAGCAAAGGGAATTGATCACCAATCCCACAAATTTTCCAAGTTTTCACACATGTCCAAGTCCTATGACCAATGAAAAATATTCTGGTTAGGATACAATTTTTGTATATGCTCACAGTCAACTCTCAATTAAATAGGCTTTAATTATCTTTACTGTAGCATACCATGACTCACAAATGGGCTTCAATTAATCCAAAACCTTAGGAAAGAAGTATAACCATATTCATGGAACACTGAGATGTGTTTCTCACAGTTCCAGTCAGCACTTGTATAAGAATTTGAGCTGTGTCACTGACATTGCCCTGTATTCTTACCTTCAAACTTAAATGCTAATACTGAATGGCCTACTTTACTTTTTGTTAAGTATCATCCACTCTTTTATTTTATTTATAGCTTTCCAAAGCTCCACTTGCCTCAGCTAATCACAAGCTCACTGTATGAGACACTGAACAAGAAATCAGATAAGAGAAAAAACAATCCATAGGCTTTTTTCTTAATTATTTTATTTTTTAAAAATAATTTCCTTTTATTTGGTACTTAGGAAATCTTAAGTCAGATTTAGTCCACAACCACTGGACAGTTTTTCCCATTTTCAACGCTGCTGAATATTCCTTACTTTCACAGATTTCACAAGAAGTGAGAGGTGAACAGTACTTCTGAAAATAAATTATGCCACCTATATAGAAACTGTTACTTGTGAAAACATGTGGGTGTGGAAGTGATAATAGATTGCTTAAAGTATTTTAACTTTCTTTGAATAAATTTAAGGTTCAAACTTTCTCTTTATGCTTTTCCTGGCATCTTGGGTTTTTTTGTAAACATGTATTGAGATGTACTCTATATGAATAGCATGTGAGCTCAAGATTAAATTACAGTGACTTCTCTTCAACTGTGAAAGACTGTTGCCAACTGAAAAATCTGCATTCAAAGAAGATGGTGTATGTTTACCATTTTTATTCCACTGTCAACATTTGGTTGGTACACAGGAAAGAGAGAGAGAAAAATTCAGCCCTATCCAACTTCTTCAGCCAAACTCAGTTTTACAATATCTTACATCTTGTCAGTTTATCATACATCTTGTCAGTTATCTTTAGGCTTTTCCTCCCAGGCTAAAGACAATTGTTCTGTACTTTAAAATATCCTGTTGTCCTTTCCTGAACATGACCCAGTTTTACCATATACTTTTTGAGACAGAGAATGAGAGCTGATAGATATTTGAAGTTTGAGAGCACTAGATCTCATAAAGTGGAATAATGTTTCTGGGGGTTATTTCTTCTCTAAAAATTTCCAATTTGCTTCTTTTGAAAGCTACTGAGTTTTCGACAAATATTTACATAGGACTATCTGTCAAGATTCAAAGCTCTCATTCGTGGAAGGAAATGGCCAGCTTCATTTTATATATGAAGTGAAATTGTAGGGGATTTTTGTACATGGCTTCCTATTTATTTTCTTCAAGTTCACCTGCCTCCTTACTACTCAGTAAAAGCTTTCTACAGTTCTTCATCACACTTCTCCCCAGATACCATGATACAATATTCATTGGCTAGAGCAGTATTCCTGACCTTCTGAGAGGTCAGGCTGGATATCAAGATTTGCATCCCCAGGCACAGAAACATTGATTTTACAGTTAGTGATGAAGACTGACTAGGACTTGGTTAACTGTTGGGATAAAGAGGGGAATGAAAGACGAACAGCACAATGGAGGAAGTTTCAGAAGTCATGAGGAAATGTGCTACTTTAGAACAACTACCTCTCAACACCGCTCATTTCTGTGTTTTACAGTGTGATTCAGTATAGGACTGGCTAATTACAGCAATCTTAAAACTGCAGAGCAAAAATGATGCAAAAAAAGAGCTAGAACTTTACTAGTTACCACCTACATTTCTTTTTAATACAGTCTGCATTTTAACAAGTATCTGCTAAAATGACAAGCAACATTTCACAGTCTCAACTCTGACACATCTACATGTTAAAACTAGTCAAATTTGGAGACAGCTTTTTATTCTCTTTAAAGGACTTTTTTGGGAAAGACATTTTTTCAGTGTATGGCTGATTGCATAATATCTGCAAGATACTACATGCATGTTCAGTAACACTTACGTGTCAAAATAACTGTATAAACCAGCAGAAGAAGCCACAAGCACCTCAGCTTTATCCAGGTTTTCTTCAACTCAAAGTATTCTATTTCAAAACAAAAAAACCCACTCTTCATTATGTAACCTAGCCCTTTTTATTGGCCTCAGTTTGGTCTGGCAAAACAAAGCCCTAGAAGTCTAAGTACCTAACAAGTGGTGTGCTTAATCCACTAGAAAATATTTCTGTCATTCAATTCACTTTTGCAAGTGTTTTACACGGTTATATTACACTACTGAGGAAAAAAATAAGCCATATTCTTCTGAAAGTTCAGAGACTAATTAAAAGGTGGCTCATTATCCAAATGGACTTTTGTCACAAGAAATTTTTCACTGGCTTGCTAATGAACCAGATATAAATACCAGTCACTACTGTAATCCAGCAACCTCAAGGCTGCCAGTATTATTACATTTATTTTAAATATAAAATTACAACTTTGCAAGTGTTGGCCATCTAGCATATAATTTTGTTTTGGAAAGCATTCCTATTTAAATCAATCATAAGCATATGCTCTCTGCCTTGCTTTGAGTTAAGCCTGCATTCAGTGCTGTTCTTGAAAAGGGTGGTTCTCTCTTTCAAGGCACACTGATAACATACGCCATTCTGAAGCACACCACTATAGGAATGTGACAGCAAAATGTTATTGGTCATACTTCTGATTCATATGAAAGATATACTTCCTATTTTAAAATTCTTTCATCTTCAACATGTAGATGCCAAAGGAACCAAATTAAAAGCATAACTTTCTTTTGTTTCTGTGGTCATAGTTCTACTGTAACAGTAAACCTGTTATGCAAATTCTGCACACTGGCCAGAGACCTCTAAGGTTTGTCCTCCTGAACCCTATAGTTCTGTCACCAAGAAGTACAATTAGTTTCACTTCATCAATTTTCCTACTAGGATTAAAAAAAAAGGATGCTCTATCTGTGGACTGAGGACTATAAAATCATTTTCCAGAAAATCCCAACACAGTCTGTTAAGTTTTGGTGAAAAGTCAAATGAAATGCCTTACTGCACTGACACAGAGACAATGACTCAATTATACTTAAGTAGAAATGTAATACAGAAATACAGGTAGTTCCCAGGAGAAAGAATACAGAGTTAAATAGAGTTCAATTTTTAGAACAATGAACAAAGACAGACTACAAAGCACCAAAATGTACGATAAGAGTCTAGACCTAAATTCAAATGCATTTTTAAAGAATACTTTTTTTCTGAAGGAATAAATCCATTTTTTAATAAGTTGGCTAGATGAAGTTAACATTCCTGCAATACTAAGCTGAGACATCATTTAAAATACAATTATTTGGACTCAGCTGCATAAATGGATGTTAGATGCCAAAATTAATTTACCCCAGTCCACAAAGGTGTGGATCATTCCAGGTCAGATCCGACAGCTCTGTGTCTGTGCCTCAGACACCCTAGGGCACCTAAAACTGTGCTTTTTCCATTCTGCACAATTTTGCATCCATTCTGAAGATCTTGTGCAATAAGGAGGTAACATTCAGCATTCCTTCCTTTCATTTGTGAAATGATCTTGCAGGTAATTGCCTAGCACATTGAAAAGGGCGGAAGAGATCATTTTATGTGAACAAGCGAAGTATGAGCCTGTTTCAAAAGGTACAGATAGGAGAGTGTAAGTCAGATGAAGGGGAAAAGTGATGGAAATAAAGGAGACGTGATGAAGGGGTTGTGGAAGTGTTTTAAGGATGACTGCTGAGTAAGAAAGCAAAGCAGCATGCTACTATACATCACCAAGAGGATGGGTGGAAATATTTCCATGACTATTCAAAGTCATAACTATTTAAATATTAGTATCATTAGATGTTGTTTTTAGCAGCCAAAGCTGCTACAGCAGACCTGAATTCCATGAAACCTTTCATTTGTTCCACTGCAACACCCAGCTGTCATCTCCATTTGCACATTTAACATCAATTTCAATGAATTACACATAAGAGAATTCAACCCTATGATGACAGAGCTGCAACTTGCTTTACAAAGTTAATTGAAGTTGCTTTTATGCTCTGTCTCATTGACCACCCACATTATTAATGCCTCAAGCCCTGGCTATGTCACAGCCTTGCTTGTAGCCTGAAATCCCCTTTGAGCCCACAGTCACACCTAACCCACATGAGGAAAGCTTTGGGTCCCT
Source organism: Machaerirhynchus nigripectus (assembly GCA_013397975.1). Lineage (NCBI taxonomy): Eukaryota > Metazoa > Chordata > Aves > Passeriformes > Dicruridae > Machaerirhynchus > Machaerirhynchus nigripectus. The sequence goes on along the minus strand of VZRQ01008861.1, from coordinate 412,845 downwards.
GCTCTGTGCCACTAGAGTGGAATGACTGCAACTCACTGGTGGGAGAGAAGCTGTTATGCCAGCCACGCCATAGAGGTTTTGATACATGTAGGAAGTCTGTGCAGACATATCTTAACAACTTCAACTCTGCAAGAATTGCTCAGGCTCAGGCTTCTCTTTGAACTGCCTGTGTATCCATCCGATGAGTCTCATAGACCAAACTGGAAGTGCAGTGGGCAGCTAGCGTGGACCAGACATGCCACGCAAACACACCCTCTGTGACTCCTCTCACACAAAGCATCTGCATTACTGTAAATGAAATACAATTATGCAGAGGGGAAAAAAATAGGACTAGAAAGTCAATTTGTATGGTTAGAAATACTATGGAAGACCGGGGGGGGGGGGAAATTTTCACCTATTTAATTTACTCAAAAAAAAAAACCCCAAACCAACAAACTCAGACTTCTGCCTGGTTTGGATAAAAAACATTTCGCTTTGGAGGAGTTACAAAAGAAAGTCTTCTCACTGTACTTAGCTATCTCAAAGGTAGCTCGTAAACAAAAGAGAGATCTCTCTCAAAGTTTGTGTCACCCTTGAAATCTGAAATAGCTTCAAACTACAGCTTATTTTCTGCTAACCTTCGAATAAAGCCTTTAAATTCAAAGTTCTTACAGGCAACCAAAATCTGAATAGAATGGAAACAAACCTTTTGTTTTGGTTGCAAGGTGAAATGGCCTAAGTGTTATCCAATCACTTTGACGAAAAGGACTTGACAAATATTCAATGCCTGATGAGATGAAAAAGAGGGCTGTTTGGACTAATTAGGTATGGCCTCTTTTACTAATCCACAGACTGGAGAAAAACTCTAAACATGGATTAAGACTGACAGACTAAGCAACAAAATTAGGATTTCTTTTTCCATAATATAAGAAGAACGTTGAAATGGAACACTACCATTCAGACTAAAGATAAGATGACAAGGCAGAAAATAGAAGGCTAAAAAGTAAGAGATTTTTGAAAAAAGTGAAAACCTGAAAAAGTACATACTAACATTTTTCTTCCCATCTTTGGCTAATAAACATCTTTCATTTTTGCATAACTAAGTATAACTTGCAAAAGTAAGTATAAAAGTGGAATACAAATAAATCACAAGGAAAAAACCATGTAAACAATACCTGGGAATTTATATAGTGCTATTTTTCTTACTTTTAAAACTTAAAATTATGGTTTCACTCTGTCAGATTTAAAGAATAATCTGTTGTAGTAAACTAGTACAAAAATTATTAGGTCCATATCCCATGAAAGAAGCATATAAGCGGAAATTAGGGTACAAAGGCATTATAAATAAGTACTTAGATTTTGTATAAGACTATTCTTTTTGCCTATGCAAAAAAGATGTATTGCCATCTTCTGTTCTTGGTATATTAGTTGGGGTTTATTATTCACCTGGAAAATAATTTTCAGAAGGCTGCTACTTCTGGAAAAAAACTGGTTGTTTGGGGTTTTCTTTGTTTTTAATTTTAGTTCTATGCAAGCTGGCATTTTGCAAAAAGAAGAAAAAATCTGACTGGCATGACTTTGTATAACTATCAAAGCTTAAACTGGAATGTCTATTGGAAAATATATATATAACTACATAAATTATACTACATTATGTATAACTGTAATTACATTTTAATATACATTTATTTAAAAACATATACTCTCTAAAATTGAGTAGTTTTTATTTTAATAACTTTTTCAATATATTTTTCATACTTGACTACTTTAATTTCTTAAGACAAAACAGATTTCAATTTGAAAAATCAGAAATTAGTGAACATGTGCTCAAGTTTACAGTATATTGGTAACTACATTATTGACAAAAATATATACTCTAGAAGAAACTTAGAGAAGATAACCTCTAAATTTTAGTTATTGTGAGATGAAATGGCTCAGCTGCTTTACAGGTCATACACATATATGTCTTAAATAAAATTAACACAGAAAAAAACCCCCAGAATTTTACTTTCTCCAACAAACTTAACTAAGAGTTAGATTTCACTTCTATAACAATAACTATCAGACTCAATACATGTTAAGAAAATGTTAGTTGAGGGACTACGAAACCACCGACTGCAGTGCATAAAACAAAAGAAGCCATTTTTTGAGTAATTGCCCCAAAGATCTTGGAATGACCACTGCTGACTAACGCTCCTAATTTACCACTATATGCTTAAGAAAATTCTGCAGGTTTTAAATATGCCTGCCTTAGCAGCTGTAGTGTTCAGTTTCTCTGGACATGGAAATCAAGCTATTTGTTATAAGTACACTGACAATATGAATCAGATCCCATACACAAATTACGGGTATGAGGTAGCACGATTAATGTTTTAGGTCACAGGGAGCACCTGGTATTTTGCAGATAGTAACAATTAAAGCTGCTGGGACCAGGCTGGGAATGGAGGGTGTGCCCTCCAGCTGGCAGGGCCTCCCAGGGCTACTAGACTAGCTGCTGAAAAATGTGAAGTGTTAGGGGTTAAAAGGATGGGAACTAGCAGTTTTAGCTTTTCTGCAACTTATGGCTCAAAAATAAGGTCATGTACTCATAGAAATAATAACTTTTTGCTGGCCAGACTCCCCTGTACTAGAGTTTTGTTAGTTTTACTTACGTTTCTATGAAAGAAACACTGAAGCTTAGAAAACAAGAATCAATTTACTTCATTTTGTACGCATAATAAGAATTATTTTATATTCATAAATATTTGGTGGCTTTTGTGACTTAACAGGTTCAGATTTACATGGGTAGCAATCAAGAAACACTTCTACTCATAACATAGACAAATACAGAAAAGACTGAAAATGTTATAGAGCAGAAACTCAGAATACCATAAAGTCAGATTTTTTTTGAACGCATTTTCCCTCCTAGTTTTCCAACATATTCAAGTAAAGTGAGAGCAAACATGGTAACAGGTTAGCTGAACCATTCATCAGTTATACCCTTAATCTTGGTAGTTTTGAACTATCCAAGTCAAAAATCATTAAATTGTGTATTGACAGCAAGGAAATGCTAAGTGATTGCTTAGGACAATTTCAGAGAGACTCGTATTCAGAATGCAAAAATGCCCCATATGCCTCTTCACTGTAAAAGCAAACCTTATAAAAAAACCATAGCACTTTCCATTTTAACACTTCCAAAATGTAAATGTGAAAAAAAGTGTAGAAAATTACAAATCATAGGAACCTATATCACACAGGACACTACAAGTAGCAGCATATAGAGACTGTCACTCAGGTGAGGGACTGTGAATTATTTCTATTTCCTTCTTTATTCACCTCTTGTTCTGGTAAAGACTAATTTCCCATAGCCTTTAAAATTCCTCATGTAAAACACATCCAAGCGCTCTCAACATTTCACCTCTACTTTCTCTGTCCTATTTTTACCTCACTGATCCCAGCAACAAAACATAGAAGCCTGAAGAGATCTTTGAACATGGTCTAGAAAATCATAAGCACTTAGAGCAGTTGAGAAGCCACCATAATCTAAATGCAAGGGTACTCATAATCTAAGCCCAAAGAAAAAATACTCTGACACGCAATTAAATAAATCATTAAACCACTAGGCACACTATTTTAATGCTATGACTCATAAATAATATTCACTACTAATAGGTATTACTTAAATGTATTCTTATAAATTTATGTCATATATAAATCACTAAATACTATTTAAAATCATTTACTGCTATGGGATACCACAAACACATTAATTGCATCTTTATTAATTTTCAGTATTTTAAAGTATATTTTTAGCAGGAGTATGAAGAATTTTTCACCACCTTTACAAGCTGGATTTGGTGCTATGCCACTTTTTCAGAGACACAATACCAAAAATGGTAGCTATTAGAGATTTTAAAACTTCCTAAATACATTATTAAATCATACTTACAGAGATAAATACTTGAATCTGATCTCAGTTTATATATCATCCTGATCCATCAAGAAAAATTTCAGCAGAACCATTTCTATCAACTCGTTTAAAGTGGCGAACAGAACACATACAGATTTAAGAAACAATGACTACCACATTATCCCAGTATTTTACTTCAAGAAATTCTTTTTATACTGATGAGAAAAGAAGTCCATTTCATTACAGTCAGTTTTTTAAACTGAGTGCACAAACTGTAAACCAGAAGGAATGTTTTGGCCTTTCCTCCCCCCATGAAACAGAAAATTGTTAATCTATGACCTGCATAAAACATTAAGCTGTCTCTGGTTTTCCATTCCAATTTAATTCACATGGTTTCCCCTCACTGATTGCCTTTGACTGAAGAGTCACATGTTACAAAGAGAGAAGAAAATATAACTGTTGCTTAAGTGTGTCATGCTGAGAAGTCATTCAACTAAAACAGGAGCTATTTGTTCACAGAATCTATCAAGGCCAGTCTTCAGAGGGTCTTTTTAACTCAGAGACCATGTCTTGAACTTGCAGTCCTGCCTACGTACATTTCAAACTGCTGTAAGTCTACATTTCAATGCAGCATTGCCTTACTTTGGTCATACTGATACAAAAAGATTTTGGCTTCACTGGGATGGAGTTTAATGATCTTTTAGCATTACCATGTGTAGTAAGACTCAGTAGAGAATACAGGATGATGTCCTCAAAAGCAATCACAATATAGTGCACAAGGAGTAACTGCATTGAATGCAACAGGAAAACAAAGATCCATTAAACAGCTATGTAGGGACTGTAATTTTAGTTGGACATACAATTAGCAAACTTCGCAAGATAACGAGAAAGAACATGCAAACTTAACAGAAAAAATTTTAGATACAGCCTGCAACTGTATACAGAAGGAGCAAGGGAAATCCTTATCAAAGAGGGTATCTATCTTACAGACCTAAGTGACAGTCAGGATAGTGGTGTTACTCACTATGACTCAGAAAACCAATATCTGGAAAGCTCTTCAGAAATAATTAACTCTGTTTTAGCCACACTGAGTCTGTAGATAACACAATTCCCACAGGATAGTAGAGACACACTGGGCAAAAAGAAACAAGTTTAGAATAGATATTAATGGTATCTATAGCACTGAGATGGTAAATTGAAAATTTACATAATTCCATCTGAACAAAAGAAAACAATTTTTACTGTGAGAGTGACCAAGCACTAACACAGGTTGCGTAGACAGGTTATTCAGCCATCATTCTTGGAGAAATTAAAAAGCCCTATTGCACACAGGCCTGGGCAATTTGCTCTAGGTGACCCTGCCTGAGCAGAGGGTTGGACTAGATGATCTCAAGTGGTCCTTTCAGCCTAAATCATTCTGAGATTATATGATTAATTCTCTCTTCTTTTTTATTTTAATTCTTTTCTTACACCAGTCTCGTAATTCTTAACTCCCTTACAGCATCTTCAAAGAACATTTATTCTGAATAAGATGGGTTTTGTGAAGCAACTCACTCACGTATATTACTTTCATGTGAATTACCTGTGAGAAACTATGCATCATCTTTCCATGTGATCCATATGCAAAATTACTACATGAAGTGCATACTTACTGTGGACAGAACGCTATAGTGCTTTTAAAATGCTAATTAGCAATTCTCTGAACCACTTCAATTAGAGAAGATATTTATAAACCTTTCCCTTCCCTATGAAAGGAACATCAAAAACACTGTAATATAATCTGTCTCCTGTTATAAGAGCCTTCAAACAGAGTCTTGTTTATATGAAACTTCATTTTCCAAAACCATGTTCAGGAACATATCATAAGGTCTTGTTACTGAATTTCTCTTAATTGACTCTATTTGTCCCTTTTCAGCTTAAAGAGTTAGTTAATTTAGGAAAAGACAAAATAATATTCAAACAGTACCTTGATATTAATTTTTTTTTTGCTATCTTCATTAAACATCTGAAATGTTGCCTGATGCCATTTATCAATTACAAGTCTTCTGGCACTGGCACTACAACAGGTTCATTATTTTGTAGTTAATAATACACCCAACCAAAGCCAAAACTAAAGTTTCTTACATCCTGCTACTTTAATGCTGGAAATTTAAACAGACATGTAGAACTATAGACTATATAACTACTTGTAGAATCAGAGTGTTCTTGTTCACATGGGAGTAAGCTATGTTTACACTGCAAGCAGAAATGAATACAGGAAAACTGGGATAGCCCAGTTTTAGCATGCAGCTGAAAGACCTAAGGAGTAGGGCAGCTCTTAGAGCACAAATACAAACACTGTTTCTCCAGCCACCAAGGAGTGAACTATCAATCTGAAAGTATCATTTTCTGCTTTTCACTCCCTTCAAGATCTTTGAGGATTAAAATACAACCTTACACCAATTTAAGAGTAATACTTATTCAAGTATTTATCTACATAGTAAACAGTTCTTTATAGGTTAGAGTACTTTTATATTTTAAGACTGCCAGACTGATCTGCCAGAGATAGCCATCAGCAATTGGCATGTTTCCAAATGGTACTGCGTAATTTTTGACAACCACACAAAACTACCAGAATGTTTGTTTTCAATTCTTTCTAATGGAAAGCGAACTGCTGCTGCCATAAAATTTGCATTGGCAGAAACAAGCAAACACAATATTCTCCATCTAATAATCAGAACATATGCAAAGAATTCTTGAGTACACATCTTTAAATAGTCAATTAAAGAAAATTATTTGAGAAAGAATCTTAAAAATTTATATTCACCAACCTTTTCCAGCAGTTAAGATGCCTTCCCTACAACACAATAAGCATTATAATTTTGAAGACTTTAAAACTAGAACTCTGCCTCACTTTTCTTTTTCTTCCTCCCTTCTCTTCTCAGCATCTCCAAAATTTCATGATACTGCACACTGACTTCATGGACCATCAGCAAGTCAGATAGATTTATATCCATAATGTACATTCTAATGGTTACAGTTCCTTTTGCAGATTTTCCCAACAAAACAAGAATAAAAATAATCTCATCTCATTGCTAATCAGCCATGTTCTACTTGTTTTGTGATATTCCGTAGATGTTCTCTATCCTAGCCAAGGTAACACTCCCTACTCAGTCTTGGAGTTCCCCTTTCTCACCTGTCCTCCATCTCTTGTTCTTCCTGCTTCACTGTTAATAGCATCCACTCAAACTATCAGAGTCTCTCCATATCTTCATCCAACTTGATTGACCTCATTTCCCACTCCTAACAACTTCTCTTTAAGCCAGTTCCAGCCAGCCTTCTGGCTTCCAGTTTTTGGATGCAACTGAGATTTTGGGGGATCAAATGATTCCCTGCAGGAGGGGTGGTCTTGCTTTCTTGTCCTTTCTGCCACACTTGCATGTCCTCCCTCATCCTAGCTGTGGTTTTCGTCAGGCCACTTTGAACTGTTCAGCTCACTAAACCAGCCAAAGCTACTCACCTCTCTCCTTGCTGGCTCAGTTTTCAGCTTGCTTAGTGATTTGACTCAAATTACCAAAAAGCAAGAAAAACTCCAAAGTTGTTGCAGAGATGGGGAGGAAAAGTGAAGAGAGGAGGCCTTTGATGGAAGAAGGAAGAGAGTACGAAGAGAATGGGCCTTTTTCGTCCTGTCTCAGCCATTTTACCTGACACAAACCTTAATCATTCAGTTCTATTCCGAGTTTGTTTTGGTTTCTCTACAGTCCTACTAACTTTGGATTTCTGTGTTTTCTGGGTATCTTCTTTCTTCACAACTACTAGATAGCAAAAAAAGAGCATTATTCATTGGCTAGGGATCGGGTAACATCATCCTTCCCATTCGTTCCCTTTCCTGCTTTCACCATTCCCCCTTGGCAGATTTTTATTCCTTTTTTCCACATTAGGAGTCAAAGATACAACAGAAAGTGTGGTGAATGACCCTTCCCACTCTCATCCTGACTCAAAGCACAGTCACCAGTCACTGTCCTGGAGGCTATGTCACAACCAGTGATTTTTAAGTTTCCTGCTCTGAATCAAATTCACTTCAGTAACTGCTAAAAAAAACACTAATCTTCTTCCTCGTACAGATAATACTTAGTAAAAAAGCATATTGGTGTCATTAAGTACTAAAACAATACAATAGCTCTGAAAATTTTCTCACTAGTTTTTTCTACTGCTGTGAACAACTTGGGAGAGAAACAGTGATAGGAACTAAAAGGTCTCAGAAAATCTTTCCCTAAGACAGATATCCAGATACATTGAAGATCTTTTCAAAAGCAAGCTTGGCTTCTCCAGGACTACAAAAGCATGATGTACTTCATATTAGACTAGAAAGAACTTCGTACAGAAATGCAGGAAGTAAGTTTCTGAGGATTTAATAAATGTCATTCTATGAGAAATTTTAGTGTTTGTACTTCTGCTTTTGCTGCTTGTAACTGAGCAGTTTATTATTTGAAAGCCCTAAATTATTCTAAAGCTTTTTTTTAGAATTTTGATAATTCAAATAGAACTGCTACATGCTAATACAGGAATTTTGATTCCCAGTCCCACCTACAGAGAAAATTGCCAAATGATTATTATTGAACTATAAATTATTCCAAGTTAACTATTAACTTACTAAGATGAAAACTGTGGCCTATTCCCATGGCCGATAGTTGCACTTCAACAAGATCCAGTAAACTGTACTTTCAAATTAACTACTAATAGAACTTTGTGCAATGAAACTAGATACGTGCCATATATGTATCTATATATCTATAAAGAAACTGAATTTGAGAAAAAGTGGAAGTACAGAAGTAAGGGCACTCTGCCTTAGTTGTTTCAGTTTTGACTGCAGGAATATTCTCCAATTTTCGAGAAAAAGTGTGAAGAATCATGATTAAAAACAATAAGAAAAGAGAATTAAAATTATGTGTAGACTCTATGATGAGTCTAATTTGTAATTTAAACTAATAAATTAGGATATTTAACTAATTCATGAAAATTTCCAAATACAAAGTTACACAGGTATCAAGAGGCTCCAAAAGTTTTTCAGGAAGAAGTAGTGCATACTGTGGCAGCAATAGAACTTTGGAAAATCATTCAAAAGAGCATCATTTTTGCCATGAAGCAAATCCTTCAATCAATCTGACTGACAAAAAGTTGACCAAAATTCTCCATAATTCTTAGAGTTATTGTAGATCCTTACACAGTTTAATAACAGACTGGAACTAAAAGGAAACATTTCACAGTAACACCCCATTGAAGACCAATCTGAAAAATAGTCTTGAATTCTGCTCTTCACATGGGAGGAATCTGATAAGAATCAAACCAGGAGTGCAAGTTTATAACTGTAAATCTTAATATCACTTACATTAACTAAAAATGGAGACACATTATTTGTCTCACTGAACTATAGTCAGTTAGTTATTATTCTGTCTGTTTACAGAAGAGTGGTATTCCAAATGCTCTGTCAATATGAATGATTCCACCCCTGGTTCAGATGGAAATGGAAAGTTGTATTATCCCAGATCCAGAGACATACCTACAGTGTTATATATGCCAGCAAAACAGGGAATTTTTCCTTAAAGTCACAGATTTTCTGACACACCAGTAATAATGCTGACATGCAATCATACTTAAAAATGGAAAAAAAAAAAAAAAAAAAACTTAACAATTTTCTGTCTGTATTAATGTTGCCAGGTAACTGTAAACAAGAACTAAAATCGGGCTTGTCTGCTTTTCTTCTCTTCACAAAGATGTTTCTGCTTAATAGCCAGGATTTACAGCCAACAGATGCCATTAGTATGTATGTGTGTTGTTTTGTTTCTTGTAAAACCATTATGGGTTAAGCCCAGTGGACAAATAAGGACCACAGAGTGACTCATTCCCTCCCTTCCCCCTTCCCCCAAGTGGCATGGGGGAAGAGGCATAGAAAAACCCCAACAACTGGAGGTCAAGATAAAAAACAAAAAATTTGTTTAATAACTGAAAGATAAGCGGAAAAAGAGGGAAGAAAAAATGAAACAAGTGATGCTACAGCAATCACTCACCGCCTCCCATGGGTAGACCGATGCCCTGCCAGGTCCCAAGCAAAAGATGGCTAACCCCTCTAAAGCCTCCTCTTTCCTCTTTTATTCCTGAGCATGACGTTATGTGGCAGGGAATTTCTCTTTAGTTAGTCTGGGTCATCTGTCTGGTTGTGTCCCCTCCCAGCCTATTGTGCAGGCCCATGTCTATTCACTGGGGGGATGCAGAGTGAGAAACAGAGAAGGGATTGATGCTGTGCAAACACTGCTCAGCACAAGCTAGAACATCCCTGTGTTACCGAGACTGTTTTCATCACAAATCCAAAACACTGCCCCATACAAGCTACTGTAAAGAAAATTAACTCTCTCCCAGGCAAAGACAGTACAAGAGTACAGCAGTTCCACATCCAACAATTCTAAATAATACATTAATAAAAAAGATACTAATGTAAAACAGAGAGAAAAAGATTTGCTGTGCTACTTTAGTCTTATAAAGGGGTGAAATTGCTGGCCTTGTCAGCCAAACCAGCTCACCACAAGGTATGATGGGTACAAGAAGTAAAGAGAGGAGTAGGACAGCACAGCACAACAGGGACCAAGAAAGGAATGAAAGAAAAAAAGCATAGTACTCAACTTTTCAGCCTTGTCAACTCACCAAATAACAATTTAAATTTGATTTAGTCTTGAGCAGAACTAACACCACTTCTAAAAGTAGGCATAAATGCAAACCTCATAGGCAGTATTCAATACCCTCTGGCTAAGGTAATGGTTTCACATCCCTACACACTTTCCTTTTGGAATCCTTTGCACTGCCAGTCCCCCCCATAAGACAGAGGGAGCAGTCTGAGCCATACCCAGACCACTGTAGAATTAGGTCCTCCAGCCTTCCTGTTTCTTAAGTTAAAAATTAAGGGTATAGATATTGATGTTCCAGCTAACAAAGATAGCTATTCAGTATGTCATATAATTATGCATTTTTACACAGTGTATCTTTATCAATAAACCCATGCACTGTACTCAAATACATTGTAACATAACTCCCGCATGCAATCATTTTAAAAACAAGCCTTTTCTTACAGAATTTACATCGGCCTCTTGTAGCTAAATGGTCAAAGCACCAGTCCTATGCTTAAGGCACTGTAAATTAGCTTGTGGAGAAAATGTTCTATCAGTTAAGCCAAACAAGCAAAAATAACATTTTGAAGAATAAATGTTACCATAGCATTTTGAAAGACTAGAACACAGGACAGGAAAAGCAGGAAAATAAACATGCAAACTTTTTTCATTTTATACAGAAAGATTTTTCATTAACTTTGGCTAAGAATTCATTCAGTAACAACAGGACTGAAAACAAGCTGACATAAAAATGCATCTCAAAATCTTATACAGCGTTAACTTTTGTTTAAAAAATTCAACAACTTTTCACCCAATCCTTAAGTAGTGAAAAATAGTTTTTCATTTAACATATTTATTGTTAAGAGCTAGTATTAAAAAACCAAAACCAAGCACACCCAGAAAACACTCCCACACTTTCATGCTTGGTTGATTCTATTAGTTTAAAAATATATGAAATAGGACTGACCTGGACAGAAATTCTGCTGTGTCTGAGTAGTTAATTTTTCTTGCACAGCACACTTTTCAAAATGTCCTGCAGTTGCATTCTGAGGTAGGCTCCGTTGTCTGGTGGCAAATCCCAATTCTCCAGGTTCAGAAAACTTCAGATAAAATTGTGGCTCCAAATCAGTGAAAGAGAAGTTTACAGCACCCTGTCTTCCATGGCCATAGTCACTGAACATAGATTCGTCCTCGGTGCTCTGCGTTGGTAGCGGGAGGATCCGGTGGTGCAGCTGTGGGCTAGGCAGTCTCGAAGATAACGGAGAAGGAATAGGTGACATTTGCTTGTGTGTATTAGATAACGGATATGAATTACTAAAAACATTACTCACTGCTGCTAATGGGGGTGAATGAAGCCTTTTCTCTTCCAGTTTAAGATTATTACTTGTCAGAGGAATATCAGGACTCTCATTTACAGGCAGGTTCAAAAATAGATGCTTGCTGTTTCCCTGGGATACCGTGGTCCTTTTCTCATATAGTGAGCCTGGCAGGTTTCTGTCTACTCTTGTAATTTGTTGCAGTCTCTTCCATTCTGCAGCTTCATCTAAACTGTCGCTCCGGATAACTTTCAGAAGAGCTTTATTAACTGCTCCCACAAGGTTGCATGACTCATCAGTAATGTGCACTCTCTCTGCTTTGTACTGCAAACCAGAGCTGTCTTCCTCCTTTTCCTGCAGCACACTGTTATTAGAGTCTCCAGCAGCTTCATCTATAGAGTATACATCAGTTCTTGATATAAACGTGTTACGTGCTGTTGTGAGAACAGGAGAAGTAGTTTCATTATCTCTGTGAGAATCAGGTAAAGACTCTGCAGGGGGGTTAGTAACTTCTTTAATACAAGCATCTAAATCCTGGACTTCAGCAACAATTGTGATTCCTGATTTCTCCTTGCCTACTGGCTCAGCATACTTGCTACTTTTCAAGCTTTTAGCAGCTGCAGATTTACTTAATGTCCCAAGTTTGTTAGACAGACTGTACGGAGATGACTTCACTGAAGTGGTCCTCTGTGGTACCTTGGCAACTTCAGGAACACATTCTCCATTATCCACCGGTTCAACTGCAACAACATCACTGATGCCTTTTGAGCTAGAACTTGGTAAGTCAGCATCCAATCTCACAGCTTTGTTGCTCTTAAGAAAATACCCCTCTTCTGTCCACCTTTCTGGTTGTATTCTATTGTCTACTGGTAAATTATCCTTACCTTTTACTGTTAGCCAGCTAGAGGGAGAAAAGGAACTGGGATAACTCCTGGTAGGAAGTCTTGTGGAGACCATCTTCTTATTTTTCTGTTGCATGTCTTGTGTACTCAGTAAAAAGAGATGTTCATGTATTTTTTTTCCCTCTTTCCGGTGTCTGATCTCCTCAAAGCTCTCTTTCCTTCTGTATTTCCTCATTTTTTTGTGATTCAAATTGTCTCTCCTTGTGGAATCCAGAAATAACTCCTGCTGATGTATAAGACTGGAGTAATTATCACCTTTACGTTTCAGGACTCTGGTAGCATCCTGTCGCTTTTCCTCCTGATGTCCTGCCTTAAGGTCTGGAATATGATGCGATCTCAAAACACTGGATAACAGTTTTTCCTTTTCAGCAGTTAGTTTGTACAGCTCATTGAGAAGGTCTTTCGTGGTAGTTTGCTTGAAAATAATATCTCCGAAGTTTTCGCATGGCTGTTCTCTCAGGTCCATGTCTAACCTCTCCCTTACTTGATAGCAGCTACAGAAACGCTTACTGGTTTTATCCAGAGTTACAGAGCCCTTGTAAGTAAATCCTCTGACTTTCCCCTCTGGATGGTAGAAGCTGATGTAACAAAGCTCCATAATGGGTTTGTGCAATTGAAGGACGGTATGCGTGCCTTCCATTATGCTTGCCAAATTAGTCATTCATTTAAATTATGTTCTAAGTGTTCCAAAGCTTGCATGACATAGCGTGTGAGGCAGGGAATGGACGGAAGGCATCTGAGTAATCTTCAACAATAATATTGTCTGCTGGAAAAAATAAAGAGAAGCCTGTCAAACTTGATTGTGGCAAATTTAATATGACAAATAACAAGCCTGCAGAAGTACAATCTTCTCTTAGTATTTTCTGATACAAATCTTTTACCTTGAAAATCTTACACAAAAAGGATGACACTGCTAACACTCACAGTTGCAGTCATAATCTTTTTCTCTCATACATCATCCCTCTGCCTCCAGGGTTCTCACTCAATGCTGTTCCATCAGGTCACAAGATGGTCACTAAAACACCCATTTCAAAGAGACTTTACTTTTGAATGGTGGAATCTCTTGCCCTCTCTCTGTTAAAAGTTAACTTGCTCCTGAACATTTAGTAAAAGGAACCATTCAAGCATGCCTGTTGCCTTTTTACTCAGCACAACCACCAGCCTAACACCATCACAATGTAATTAGGTCTCGCTGCTTTATTTACCAAGAAAATTTCTAGAAAATAAAAAAGGCTGAATATTTTCTTCTTGTACTATTCTGTGGAACTGCCAAGACATCAAGACAAGTTGGAATAAGAAAAAAATATAGCTTCTACTTACTTGGCTAGCATACAGGTACTATATAAATCTATTCTGAATCAACATGCAATAGTGTAATTGCACTTCTATAGGCAGATTTATTGGAATTTTTTATTTCCTATTCTTTTCATCACGTTTTCTTCCTACAGATTGGATATATTTACATTCTTTGGATACATAGTAGAAGTTTGTTTGCTCCTTTTGAGAACAAAATTGTATTTAACCAGAAGGAACTCTGCTACCACAATTAAAGTGGAGAAGTCTGAAGTCACTAGGAAATGCATAAGCATCAGGGAAAGACCTAAAGCCCAGGAGCACAAAAAGCTTGAGAGCACCTGCTCCTAAACTGAAAAATGCAGGAATTTCAGTTTTCAACTGAAAAAGCATAAATACAACAGAACTTTTCATACTTTTAAAAGACTCAAACTTAGGCAAAGGTGATTAAAAGGAAGCTGTCATACTACTACGTAACATATTTCATAGAATCATAGGATATGCTGATTTGGAAGGGACCTGTCAAGATCATCAAATCCAACTCCTGACCCTGCACAGGACACCCAAAGAGTCACACCATGTGCCTGAGAGCATTGTCCAAATGCTTCTTGAACTCTGTCAGGCTGGTGCTGTGACCACTGCCCTGGGGAGCCTGTTCCAACACCCAACCACCCTCTGGGTGAAAAACTTTTTCCTGACATAGAACCTAAACCTTCCCTGACTCAGCTTCATGCCATTTCTTCAAGTCCTGACACTGTTCATGAGAGTGAAGAGATTGGTACCTGCCCCTCTGCTTCCCCTACATCCAGTGTTGCCCCATCCCAGGTACAGAATGTGACCCTTGTTGAACTTCATACGGTTGGAGATTGGTGAGTCTTCTAATTAGCTGAGGTCTCCTTGTAGGGCCTCCCTCCCCCAAGGGAGTCAACAGCTCCTCCCAATTTAATGTCATCAGCAAACTTAGTATTCCTTCAAGTTCTGCATCCAAGTCATTAATGAAGATGCTGAACAGCACAGAGCTGAGGATGGAGTTCTGTGTAACCCCACTAGTGACAGGTCCCCAGTCTGAATCACCCCACTCCATTTACCATAACCCTTTGCACCTGACCTGTGAGCTAGTTGTTCATCCATCACATGATGTGTTATCCAGCTGTGTGCTGGACATTTTGTTCAGAAGGATATTGTGAGAAACAGTACTGAAAGCTTTGCTGAGGTCCAAAAACATAGATGTATTGTATCAGTTTTTATTATGCAGAGTTAGATATCATTCTATAATGATGTCCATAACTTATAAATAATGAGTGAAGCCCAACTGTAGGAATCAAGCAGGATTTACCCAAAACATCTTATCAACAAGCAGTCATTTATTGCTGTGATTTAACTGCATCTATTTCTAATGTTCTCTAAATAGTTTCAAACTTTCCATTTACTTTGAGTAGTATCATTCTTCACGCCAGCAAAACTCTTAATACGTACACATAATCCTTGATGACAGAGGAGAGATTGAAAGGAGAGAAAACTACACTAAAAACAATCTTCCATCAGAGCCATATGAGCTTCTTAATTCTGTTCACCAGCAGTTAACAGTTGAGTGGCATGATTCAGAACACTGTTCAAGTATAAGAAGTGGTAGGAAAGGTGCAAAGCCTTTAGTCATTACTTCTGTTGTAGACTGGCTTGTTGTTTCATAGGTCTGTAAGAGCTTCTGGGAAAAATATGCCATTCTGTTTTCTCTTTTATTCTTGTTTTAACTCATTGTGTGAGTCTGGAGTTTGAGAAACAAGCAAGGCTGAGGACTACCTGAAAGAGCAGCCTCACCTCTTGCTTCACTTGTCTTCCTTGTCTCCAGCTGTGCATGCCTGCTGCTCTTCTAGCATAGAGTGATCATGCAGTCACAGGGTGTGTGTGTGTGTGTGTCACTGGCAGATGCAATCAAGAGTGGTCTGCATGCATCAACATTAGGAGCTGTCTTAACCCTGCTCATTCTTCAGTCAAGCAGTAGTGAACACCCCTTAGGAAACAGCATCATGGAAACTATAGACCCAGTAGCTATAGACCCAGACACTATGATCAAATTTAGTATCTGCAAATGGCATCTGTGATATCACCAGGTTCAAGTCAGCCCCATTCTGTAGAACACATTAGTCTTGGTAACATGCATGGTTTTGGTTTGGGGTTTTTTTGTGACAAAAGACAATATGTGTAAATAAAAGGATTAGCTAGCCCTCGTTTCGGCTGCACAGATTTGCTGAGCTATGCCCCTCCCAAAAACCAAGCAGCTCCCCCAGTCTAATCTGAGTTCTGAATCATTACATTACTGAAACAAGACCTACAGCTCTCCTTGAATCATATTGCAAAAGTGATTAAAATTAAAAGCTCATTTTCAGTTAGAAACAGACAAATCTATTGAACTTTTTTTTTAATATTATCTTTGAATAACAAACTTATGACAGTTTGAACCTAGTATAAATGCTACATCCTATTAGATATCTTCTTAGTTGCACCAAACTAAACAGTGGGTTTGGTACACACATATTGACACATTAAAACGTAGAATCACTGTGAGTAGAACATAACTCACCTGCTTGTAATGAAAAAATTTACAAAGTCTTTGAAATTAAATATTAAAAGTGAGTTATTAGGAAAAAAACAGTAACAGTAGCAGTAACAGGACACTTTGTTACTAATAGGCCAATGGCATTCTGTATGAAAACTTTGATTGATTTAAAAGGTAATGTGATACCATGAAAGGCACTGTTTACTGGTATTTTGAAGCTTATTTCTACTAGTGGATATATTTATGACTAAGAAAATTTAAACTTCATTGCTTTTAGCACCTAATTCTACCTTTTTAATAATCTTCCATCAGTAAACAAAGGAAGATGTGAACTCCCTACTCTATAAGCAGAAGCCTTATAAGAAACTATGAGGAGAATTATGTCAAGGAAAGAAACTGTTAAAGGACTTTCAAATGTTATGACAATATTCATCCCCAGCTTTTCTGTTCACCTTGCAATCTGTTTATAAAGCTACTTCCATTGCAACCTTTACTACGGGGAATGAAACACTGTAAATTAAAGCCACATTTGGCAATGAACGCAGGTTAAGTAGACTGCCCATTAACCCAAGAAAACTTAAAATTTTAACTGCAGAACCTGTAACATGGAGCAATGAAAACAACCTTCAGCATCATTGCTAACAGTTTCTCTTAAGCAACTTTCCAGTGCTTAGTAGACAAGTAGGGGGATTCAGGTTGTGAGAAATACTGCTTCAAGAAAAGAAATCTACTTAGAGAAAGCTAATAACTGGAAAGAACAGCTGAAAATTTTAAATAGGCAGCTGAGAAGCAAACCTGCTCTGCTGATGGATTTTCTTTCAGTTTAACAACAAAAAATGTCACAGTGGTCTTCAAAGTCTAACGCCAACACATCCATTCATTATGCTGTTCAAAATGTGCTCTTAAAAACCCAGGACTCCATTCCTACTCTCTAGCAGGACACATCAGTCACTTCTCAGCATGACAGATGGTCTTCCTCATTTCCCTGATACTTAAGTAAGCCAGAATTGAAATTCCTTACTTTCCCAGCTCTCCCTAATATCTGGTTGTTACTAGGTGATGACCTGTTACTGAGTTAGTCACTAACTTTCTGAGCTATGTAGCTAATTAACTCATCACAACAGAAAAAGCATGGTAGAGGAAAGGTAGAAAAATGTGAACAGACCAAGGCTTCACATCTCAAGCTTGAAGACACTGAAATGAAACCACCATAATTATTTGTTTACTGAGTACAACTGGTTTGATAGAGACAAATAGAGACAAACGCCATCATTTTCTTCTCTTGCCTAAACTATCAAGTTTCTCTGAGGTTCTTTCAAATTTTCATTTGACTTACAAATATTGTCATTAGAAAGATAAAAAGTTATAATGTCTTCATGAAGGCAAAGTAAAGCTCCTTCCAGCAGCTTTGACATAAATAAAAGAATTCCGTAACAAACTTTCCAACTCTAAGTCTACATTGTGTTTACTGGATTGAGGCAAAACCAACCAAAAAAACACAAACCAAACACCACACACAAAAATACCAACTAAATTTGGAGTATTTAATTATTTGTATAAGAGTTTGAATGATACTGCATATTGTTAGCAATAGTAGTTTAAAATACTGCTTTTCTCAACTTCACAAGTACTGAATTACACCAGCAAAGAAAGCATTAAGGAATACAAAATAGAGTCTATGCCAGACAGAGAGCTGCGTTATTAAATTTCAGATCTCATCCAATGGCACAGGGGAAGTATTACAGCGCATTAGAGCCTTGCCAACAAATTCAGATAAAACAGAGAAATAACACAAAACATAGGGTGGAAAGTCATTAAGTTAATACACAATGCAGAGCTTTGTATTCCAAAACCAATATTTAACTATAAATGTGACCTCTGGCTGTGTCATTCTGTTCAATCTAATCCAATACCGAGAATCAGGAAATCCAGGACAGAGTCCATGAAGCAAAAAATCTGAAACTCAGCTCTATGAATATATTATCTTTGTGATCCGAAGATGAGGAAATCTAAACTTCTTGAAACCAAAAACCGTAATTTAAGAAAAAGATAGTTTACGCAAGGCATGTAAAGTTAATTAAAATGGGGTTTAAAAGTTTCTGGCTGGACTGAATAATATGATGATGCCTCACCAGGAACAAACACATTCTCAGTAGCCGCAGTGTCCCATACTTGTTCTGGTCCTTTGTAGATCACTGTCTCATTTGAAATAGCTGCAAATACGCGTATTACCTTCATAGTGTACAGAGGATGGAAAAAAGCAGCAATGATACTTTGAGTTTAGAACTAATACTCACTGTTTACACAAAAAAAAATGTATATTGCGTTTGACTAGTCAACTATAAAATGCACGTATTATTTGCACCACCTGGTCTCAAAAAAATGTTCCCCAAAGGAGTCTGACATGAAAGTTTTCATCCTCCTGTAACCTACTCCAGTTTAGCAAAGCAATATCTATCTTTTTCTGGCACAACAGCATCAGCAAGTTAAAAAAAATAAAAGATGTCTCACAACATGTCCTCATGAAACTGTTGTTAGAGTCACCCATACCACAAAAGTGTCCAAAATCTTTGTCAAAGGTGACTAATTTGCAAGAATTAGTTACCAAGTGAGATTTCCATCACAAACTCACCCATCTGACTGTTTAAGAGGTTGCTAATAAAAAACTATGCAATGGATATTATAAATATGAAAAGTCTTTAATGCAGGAAGTACAGTATACAGCAAACCAGCAGATACTAAATGAGAGAATGAGCAAAGGCAATCTGTACACATATCCTGGACAAAATAACTCAACACAGTAACAGCCTGTTTGAAACAGACTATTTCAGGAAGTACAGCATTTAAACAAACAAACAAATTCCTTCTGCACTTCAGGCAGGTTTTTGCACTCTCCACCTTGCTCTTAGGCATTTGTCAGGAAAAAAACCAAGAGAGCAGATGAGTCAACTACCTGCTTCTAGGTTTTTTTCAGTAGAACAGAGTTTTCTGACCCCTGAAGAGACAAACTGAAAGGTAAATTCCACTAAAACATTCCTCACACTCTCACCATATGTAGAAACTCAAACTGTTGTGATTCAAAGGAATTCAAAAGAGCCTTATAAACAAGCAAACAAACATTACCCCAAACTCTCTTTGATGGTCAGAAAACCTTTAATTAGCTCAGCTGGTTAGAGCGTGGTGCTAATAATGCCAAAGTTGTGGGTTCCATCCTTGTATGGGCCGTTCTCTTGGGAATTGGGCTCATTGATCATTGTGGGTCTCTTACAATTCAGAAAAGTCTGTGAAAAGAGTATTTTGCCAAATCTGGAAATTAATATAAATGTTACAATTATTTTATCTATTTTAAAATAAAGACGGGGTTCATTCCTCAACAACAATCCCACGGTATACTGTGCTTTACTAATTTTACATCATTGTAATATATATATATACACCTTATTCAGACAAATAACTCCCCAACAACATCCCTACATCCCTAACACCTCCCCTGTATCCTTTATACCTAAGATGAACACTCACAATGAAATCTTATAATTTAAAATAGAAAACGAGTCCTTGATATGTGTACAGGGGATAGTGGCTAATATTCAGCTGAACTCATATAGTGATGTAAAAAGTAATTAGAGATAAGAAGAAAAGATCTTTTGCCTCAAGTTACAGCTGTCTTAATGAAAAGATGCACTTTTTAAGTCAGCTGGTTTTTAAGCCACAAAGAAACAAACAAACAAAAAGCCATACTAGACCAGAACAGCTTACAAACTATTCACATTATCTAAAACATAATCTTTACATATTTCAACACAAAAATACTGTATTATCAGGAAAAGTAAGATAAAAAAATTGCATTTACAGTGAACAAAAAGATGCAAACTTGCAATGTCATATTTGTACATGTCAGACTTGGGCCATAAACTCCATACATGACTTTTCCCAGTTTCAACCCAGATAGATAATATCCCTTAAAATAAAACATTTTTCATGCAATACTTTATCAATGGGTAAGTTTTAAGGATACACAGTAACTTGTTTCCAGTTCTAGCAGCAGGTATAGGCTATTTCTAAAGGAAAATGACATGAATTAAATAAGTATTTTCTAAACAAAAGGATTGTCTGCTTGTTAATCTATGTTCAAAAGCTTTAATTTTGCTTGTCCAAGTAGCCAACTCTTCAGCAACTCTTGTTCTGTGTTGTATTAGTAACATCTTTAGTTTCCCGAAACCAAGAAAGTACATATTTATTTATTTAATTATTGAATGCCCATGCTTGTTAGTATCATGATGATATTTCAATGAGGCATTTAGTATACAGACTTTCAGATCAGATGTCTTTCACCAAACATCACTTTCAGAGAGGTAACTGGCCAT
The DNA here is from genome assembly GCA_013397975.1 of Machaerirhynchus nigripectus. NCBI lineage: Eukaryota > Metazoa > Chordata > Aves > Passeriformes > Dicruridae > Machaerirhynchus > Machaerirhynchus nigripectus. The sequence goes on along the minus strand of VZRQ01008861.1, from coordinate 391,904 downwards.
ATATTCTGAACTGTAAACCCAATATGGTATTTAAGGAAAGCAAAGAAAGAAACTAAAAGGCTGTGTTGCAGCAGATGTTTGAGCTATTTCATGAGCAAGGAAAGAAAATACAGCTGCAAAAGTTTGGACTAGTCACCAAAGGAGGTGCAAATCCTAAGGAAGCTTCAGTGGTGAAAACAAGAGAGAAATGGAATTTAAAGAATAATTTAAAGAATAATAACACCCATTAAAACCCCTCCCATAACAATATTTTATAGCTGTAGAAGGACTCCTTCACAAAATACAGCAGGTTTTGAATATATCTTTCCATAATTCAAGGTCAACGACTCTGCCCCACATTAGGTTCTTAGGAATCAAGAAAAATTTTCTAAATTAATGTATTTAACAAGATATCAAACCTATTTTTAATTATGCCTATTTTTTAAAAAATATGTAGTGGTTGAGAATAAACTCAAAAATATTTTTAAATTTTCTCCCTTTAAAAATTGTAGTGGTCTTGAAATTACTTTAGCCTTAAGGAGTGTTGGGTTGTTTCAAAAATTCTATGTATTATTCAAGTTTTGAAAACCTTGGCTACACAAGATAAAATGGGATGTAATGACTTGGGATGATCATATTACCACTTCAAAGAAGAAAGCATTAGATCAGAGAACTATGGTTGCATTTCTTCTCTTCATTGCAACTTTTTTGCTGGTAGCATTTCATACACAGCTAAATGGTTTCAACATATGACTACAACTAACAAGAAATTATAAACTCAACTGCAAGGAGTGATTATAGGTTTCCAAAAGGCCTGTTAAACAATTAAGATTGGGTTTTAGATATACATTTAGTCTATTTTAACAGTCCCAAGTGCATATCAATTAACATTTTTTAAAGTCTTGAAAATGGTTGATTGCTTATATGTCATTGTCATTTTCTTAGTATGTGCCCTGTCATGGAAGACTGAACACAGCATTTTTATTAAATTCAGCAAGTCTGTCAACAGCAAATGCATTTTTACCAAATATTTTAAAATAATGATAAAATGAAAAATAATTTAAGATTAAACAGGTTAAACAGATCTCCCACAGGAGTTCTAACTTAAGCAACAATACAGCCCTCATCAGGAAAAGAAGTGGTAAGATTAAAACATGAAGACACAGTATTTCAATGTAATAAGCTTAAAATACCACAGGATCAAGAGAATGACTGAGAAAAATGTCGACTTAAATCTTGACGTAAGAAATGCTCATTTTACTTCAAGATTTCAGTAATGTCCTTTAAATTAATCTATAAGACTTAATGACTCTTTGAATGGAGGACAGAAGCAATTCAATACTAAGAATTTAAAGGTCCTTTGTAATTTCCTAAGGGCCCAACTCAACAAAACGTATATGGTCTTGTGGAGATAATCAGCTCTCCATTATCGCCACACAGAACTGGATTTAAAGTCAAGCTGAATGTCCAAAGTACTGATTGGAGGTTCAATCTTCCATGGAAAGAGAAGAAACAGTAGTAGTACCTGCCTGGCTAGGAGACAGTGACTTGGATAAGAACTCATGCATCACATTTTGTGTGCCTTCTTTCCAACTTCTCAGCCAGAAGTGCTGAGATATACATACTGCATATTTAGCTATAAATACTGTATCTCTAGTCTGGCAGCACTTACATGCAAGAAAAATCCCAAACATTAATCGGGAAAAATGTAATGAAATTGCATAAGACTAAATGGTCATGGCAAAAAGAACCCTTCCCTTGGGTTTCCCATTGCAGGCAGATCTAAGATCTATAGGCTCCACTGTCCCAGAGGAGGTTTGAACTACTATGGCCATTAGACATACAACCAGATTTTAAAAAAAAACAAAATAACTTGAGCTTTGTCATTAAAATATTATTGCAGTCTTTGCTCCTACCGTTTCTAAGTATGGGGAAATAAACATGAATGGTCCCAACTAGAAACTATAGCAGTGACATGATTATTAACTAAAAAAAGAGGGATTGTCATCAAGGAATAATGTATAAATACGCAAAACATGCTGAAACGGTAGAAACAATGTATACTTGGTTAAGGTTCTTATTTCATTGAGTTGTATCTATTTGACCACTCCATGATGGCTGGTTTCTTGCATTTTGGTACGCCTCCTGATACCTAAAACCTAATGGAATATACATTCAGATTATATATCTTTTTAAGTCATATGAGATCCAAGTTAGAAGAGGAATTTATTTCATGCCAAAATAGCTAAAGAAAAATTAAAAGGTGACAGACCTGGATTCCAGGAAGACTGGGTGGAGAAAGGGATGCAAACTAATTTTTAGAAACAGCAACACAAAGCCACACAGAAAAGACAGCTTTTTTTAAGAATAGAACTCACACAGTTCTTAATTACTATACTATAGGAGCAAAAAGCTATCCAACCCTCAAGCCTTAATGAAGATCTCTATGATTGTTCTTGCTTTTTTTTTCCTACTCTTGACCACTCTCTGGAAAGTATTATTTGGATTTAACTGCAAAGCCTGCTTTTGACTTTTGGTTCCATTTTCAAACATTTTATGTGTGCAAGTTAAAGCAGGATCAAAGCTTCAGAAAGGATGACCTTTAAAAATGACACTGTGAAGGCCCTAGGTCTTTTTCTAGGTAAACAAAAACAACCAACCAACCAAACACAACAAAAACCCCCCCAAAAAATCCCAACGAAAAACCAAAAACATAAAACCCCCAACCCCCATCCCCTGCCGAGTAGTTCTTCATATCCCAGGCAGAACTGTCTCTTCACCACATTTTTATATCCTGACAAATGTCAGTATAAAGTTGACATTCATTACTTTGGCATTTACTTTAAAACCCAGACATTTTCGAATTTTCTACTTCGTATTTGCCTATAGCTTTCACTTTACAGATATGAAAACCTGAAAACAGAAATTGAAAGGAAAAATTCCAATTTCCTGGAAATACCTGTCTATGTAAGAAAATCTACAGAGACAATAATCTTTTACTTGTGCCTCTACTTCAATCTTATCTTCACAAAATGCAAAATATTAGAGAAACGTTGTCCTGTTGTTTACTACTTACTACATTATTAAGTTACCTATGCCCATGTAGCTGTACACCTTACACAGACATCCATTAAAAAAACCACACAGGAACATGTATGTTCATGGCACTTGACTTTTAGTGAGATAGGTTCAACTCAAGTGAAAACTTCTTTCCATTGCTCACAACATGCTTGATTTCATACCAAACTGCAACTTTCTGTCTACAATCCTTCAAATTAAGTTAATGATGTTATGGGCTGACAGTTTCTCTTTTTTATAGTAACACAAAAAAGCAGTTCTTCTTTCTTTAACTCTCCATTTAACTCAAAATAACTGAACTGTTACCGAAACAAGCCAATTCACCTGCAAGCACAGTCCAAGCTACCTGAAAGGTGAAAGTTTCAGAACATTATGTGTAAGTGATTTACCTAAACTTCACAGGAATAGCACTGATATACTTGCAGAAGTATCTTTAAATGTGTACATAATAGTTTAATCATAACACCTGCAGAAGATATTTCAAGAAGTAAAATGGTCATTAAGCCATCATGAACCATTTAAAGGATGGGTGTAAATAAATAACTACAATTAGGAACGTATTCAAAATTCCTTCCTCTGTAATTTCTCAGCAATATTTTAAAACTGGTTGATTTCCTGTGAAGCTACAAGAAAAGAACTGCTTATGATTCCTGCTACACACTTGAGAAAACAAGTATCACAAGACAAAACTGTGGGACAGCCGGAAGGACTAAATATATACAGTTTCCAGACCAACTCTCTGCATGTTCTATCACGATGTGATTTAATATTGCAGCTGAAGAAAGGAGACCGTGCAAAGCAGCAAGAGAAGGGTTTCTCCAGAATGTCAGTACTTGTCCTTTTCCTACATGTAAACGACATTAGTAAATGTCAGCATACAAATGCATTCTATCTCAGGGTAACAGTTCGTCAGCCTCATCTGCAGTGGTGACCCCTATAAGCTTCACAACACAGAGTAACAGATTGTCGGAGCGCTGTAAATATTAATCACGTGTTTCCCACTCATCTGCCCTCCTGAGTGCCCGACGGTATTTGCACACATCAAATGCTACAAAATTATAACAATCTGCATTGCCCGCTTCACTGCACCTATCCCGCATACCAGGCTAGAAGAAAACGAGGATAGTTTTAAGAGTCATTTTGGGGCGGGGGGAAGTAATCCAGTTAAATTTACTTTAATAGCGCTGTCAAGAAAGGGGGAGGGAGGAAAGCTACGGACTTTCTTAAGACTGCAAGAGAAACTAAGAGATCCCAGCTCTCGTGATCCCACAGAAGCTATTTATAAATAAGCAGCCAGAGAGCAGACGAGATGCTGATGAGGACCAAACAGATCCCTTCCCTGCAGTCTTGAGTTAGTGGTTTTATTTTGTAATCCACTCGGCTGCGACAGAGCCACTGCGGGGAACCGAGCAGATGGGCAGAGCGGTGGGCAAGCGATCGAAAGAATATTACCTTGCGAGAAGCAGCGCGCCGGGTCGCGATGCTCCTGCTGCTGTTTGAGGCGCAGGGGAGGACACGGGATGCCGAGCGGCCGCAGGGCTGCAGCTGCCCCGTGCTATTCCCGGCCGCCCCCGCCTCCTCCCCCGGCGGCCGCCGACGCCGTTGCCCCCTCCCGGATCGCTCCCGTCGCGGGGCGCGCGCCCCACCGCTCCCTCCCGCGGGGCGGGACCGACGGGCCAGCTGGCCAATCGGCGGGCTGCGCGGCTGGACACTGAC
>VZRQ01008861.1:366162-386956 GCA_013397975.1 Machaerirhynchus nigripectus | reverse complement strand
TCCGCTCGAGGTCCGGCGGCGGCCGCAGGTCCCTCCCGCGCGCGGGGCGGCGCCGCGCCGGGCCCGTCCTTGTGCGGGAGCGCGGCGAGGCCCGTCGCTCCCGGGCCGAGGATTCCTGCTGCTCGAGGTGTCAGAAACAGACTCTCCGGCAAAGCGTGGGGCTGAGGGAAGCTAACGCATCACGGCGTCAGCCTGCTTATTTTTGTCGTTAACTGCTGTTGCATAATCCGTCAAATCTGTTCTCCTCCTGGAAGAGCATCGCTGCCAATCATGCCGCTACCGCTCACCACAGTAATTGCAATACAGCCCTCAAGCAAGACAGACATAACTCTGAACTGCAACATTAGAGGACAAGAAATCCTTTCCTTTACTCCTAACACTGCTAGAAGAGGTAAATCAGAATACGAGTTGCAGTGCTAAAACACCTCATAAACTACCTTGCTATTTCAAGGGACAGAATTTTAGGTGGAGCAAGGATTTAGTGTATTGGTCTGAACATTACTTTTCTACAAGTAATCTTCCTACTAGTCTTCCCTGAAAGTTCTCTGTTCCAAAAGGCACTATATAGGAAGAAAACAACGTGTGGAATAACTAACTTAGGTAAAAATAATAGAGACAATTCAAAAGTAACAGGGTTAAAATATTTCTAGTAACAGACACAGCTGGGAGAAAGAAATTATCTTGTCAATGGGCATTTAAGACCCTTGTCTGTATTCAAATATTGCACCAAAATACCTTTCATCACTGTAACTTGTAGCCTCCTGAAAATGTCACATTTCATTCTGCTTCATGAATTAGTTTATTAAATTCTTTATTATCTCTCTGTGCAGATCTTTCGTAAATAATTATGATCTTACAGAACTTAAACAGAAAACATCCACCTCTATTTGAAATACTAGGGATTATCAGATTCTTATCACTTTAGACCACTCCCATCTTCCTTTCCTTTTGAAAACTTAACAAAATGAGTTTTTCTACTTTTTACCTGAAATTTTTTGACCATCAGCTGGTCACCAATACAAGTACTAGCTCATACTCTGTGTATTGAAACATGTCTGCAGACTAGGGAATGGAAAATACCCAGGCTGAAAGTAAGTCTTGCTCTTCTGATGTTTAATACTTTCAAACAAAGATTAGCAATTACTTTCTTAGTAATTTCTTTTTGCAAACACATGATTTATGTGGAAACAGAGTTCACAGAAAGCAACCAACATGAAATGATTATGTCAGGCTGCGCTGCAATGTAGGGCACACTGAGAGCAAAACCTAATCTCTGTGAGGTTTCCACTTCATCTGCACTCATCTGCGTAATCAGCTTTTCATCTTGTCATAGGATAAATGCAACCTGCCTTCTGCTTCATTTACCCTATATAGAACACTAGTATAGATTTGTATGAAGCAAGCAGTAAGAGCTTGTGTAGAAATGTATTTGAGAAGGAACTTGAAACCATTAAATTTTTAAGGGAAATTAAAGGTTGGAAGTCATCTATTTGCTAAGTTAATACACTAATTAGAACTGAAAGCTATTCACTACATCCAGTATGCAAACTGACCCTGCCTTAGATGAAACAACCTTTACTTTCAGCTACTGTTTCATTTCTTAATCTGTGACTTTGTCACATATTTGTATGATAATAAAAAATACCTGTTGTTTAAACCTTTCAGGAGCTTTTATAAACTGCTAAATTCCAGTGAGTAAGCCAAGCTGTTGAGTGGAACTAGTGTTATTATCACTGCTTTTAGTCTCAGTTCATCTGAGTGTGGAAGGCTCACAAGAGTGAAGACCTTCATGGAACGAGTAACAGCCTCCTGTTCAAGCTGCTCCTTTATTTGGAAAATCACCAGAAATCACATCTAACCATCAACGAAACACTTTACCAAAATGTTCTCAGAAGTAATGTCTGATTGGCTTTGATGTCTGACAACCTAACTCTAAACTAAGTTCTAAGGATTAACAATGAGGATACAGGCTGGCCAACTACATATTTATGATTCTTTGTGCTCTTCTCTCAAAGGATGAATATTTTTCTGTATTATTGTCAGAAACACGTTCATGAAGATGTATGAGTAATCTACAGGTACATGAGAAAAAGATGAACTGGATGATGCAAAAAAGGGGAATAGGAAATATATCACAGCTTGCTGCCAAAGCAATTGTTACCAGTACATTTGCACTTGAAGAACTAAAAAGCAAAGAGCTGTCATGCATAAGCCAACTTTATTTTCCCTTTTTTCCCCCCATACCTGCAGAAAATTCTCATCCCTGAACAGGTATTTCAATCTTTTAATATGTTTATTTTCTTGTCTTAAAATCGCACATCAGAGCTGATGCTTCCATATAACAGGGAAATAAAATTTAGTACTTCCATCTTAAAATAAATGCTTTGAATTCCCAATAAATGCAGCTCCATTATGCAGCAGTTCATTGTCTACTTCTATTTGCATGGCCACTTTCGCACCAAAAAGACTTAAATCTAATCCTGACTTGTTTAGAAACGTGAATTTAATATATTTATGGCATAGCAAATATGCCCAGAACTCTTTATTCTTCAGTTCCTCCTTCTGCACTCTCCCAAATCTCCCTAGTGTCATCATCCCCTATTCTTCAATCCATAACATCCCATGCATTGAAACAGCAGCATAAGCTGTCATTCCATGAATGCCATGCACTAACTACTACTTCAGATTCTGATCCCTTCTGTCCTGCCTGCCAGCTTTATTCTCATATCTAAAACTCAGTAGAGACTCTGCTCAACAATAATGAGAACAAATTGTGAAATTTTATCAAATCCTTAACAGGACCAGTTAATTCTGGCATAATTGTCTGGCATAATGGATAGACAAAGAAGAAAACAAACACAAAACCCCCTATCTAGTTAAGTGTAAGAAACCATCTGTTTTCCTAAAAATTATTAAAATAAGTCGAATTAAAATTGTAGGACCTTGATTAATTTGTATTTTCATACAGAAAAAAAAAAGCAATAGCACTCTTTATATGAACAACATAAATGCAAATATATTGAAATGCATGTTTAAAATGGATTGGATGGAGGGGTTTCGAGCAGTGCTTTTTTTTGTCTCTGCAACATATACTGCATTGTGTTAATTTGGTTTGTTCATAACTTCTTTACCTGAAAGCATCTAATACCAAAATATTATAGTTTACATTAGCAATCCATTACATACATCAATATCAAAGATTTTATCCTAATGATAAATACAGGTTTGCCTGTTTCAAATTATACCAAATCACCCAAATGATTAAGTAACTTTAGCGAAAATGGCTTTTACTCTGATTAATAACTTCAAAAGACAGCAGAGGAGAATCTTTGTAATTTTCAAAATCCTGTATGTATGACTTTGAAGTGCTGCTGGCTCTTGTAATTAAATGAGCTGCTTTTGGACAAGGGGAAGCCAATCTTACAACAAATGCAAGTGTGTGTATGCAAAATTCTGAGAGCATGGTGAAAAATTACTTATCTTTATGGGAAGAGAACATGATCAGAATTGTCACAGAAAGCAGACAGAATGTTACAGAAAACAACGTGAAAGATCTCTCTGGAAATGAGTATGTATTTAAGTGGCTAAAACTGCTAAAGGTGAAGTAGTAGGATCAGTTTTGTCAGTAGATTGATATTGAGGTATTCTCTGACAGGCTTAAGTACAAGAAGAAAATTAAGGGAAATGGTGACAACTAAAATTTCAAAATAAAATTATACCAAGAAAAAAAATCTCTTTATTTGCATACTGTATTCTGTAAACAAATTCATGGAAATATCAAACATTCTCTTACAATTATAAATACAGGCTATTTTTCTGTTACTTGAAAAATGAGAATTTTACTGTTTGGCATATACTACTTACCAACAGATTTACATGAAGTTATTACACCATCAAATCCTTATAAAATCATTAAAATTGGCATGACTTCGCTTCATGGAAACTAAACACTAAGATTATGAAAAAAGTGCATGTGTGTGTGTCTATGGTATTAAATACTTTCTGGGAAAGATTAACAGCAACCGTAGATACAGCCTTTATTTAGGCTAGTAGTGGAATTCTGTGTCCAAAAATAATAAAATTGGAAAAGAAAAAGAAGGGAGTGTATAATGACAAGGTATATGTATCAGTTATACTGGTTGAAAAATTGTGGAGGCAAACTGCCCTCAGAAGTGATCTTAAGGATAAAAGAATCTTGGGACAGTAGGAAATCATTATCACTCCTCCCTCTTTCTCTCTCTTTCTCTCTCTGGTACATCTACAATTTTACAGTCACTAGTGAATCTAGAATAAAAAGTGACAATACAGGTACATTTCCTCAAGCAGAATGGGTTCAGTTTGTTTGCAGATGTTAAAAGCTATAACTAAAAGCTCAGTTTCAGTATGCTGAAAGGTTACATTCAAAATGCAGGCTTCATGGAAAACTGTGCAGAGCACGAGTGGAGAGTCCCTTGGTTTCCACGTCAGTCTCAGCACACTAATCTGTATGCCGATAAAAGCAATTCAGACATCTGTCTCCAGTATCCACTTTAACATTTTTGTACTTGATGCACATGCTACCATTTAATAATTAAAAATCAGGAGACAAAGAGACCAAAATAATAGCAAAAGCTTACTTAACAGATACAGCAGATCTTAAAAATGCTTACTTAAGAAAAAAAAAACACCAGCACTCAATGATCCAAGGTTTTTAATACAAAGTATCCGGCGGTTCTGCACAATAAAAAGAAACATAGGAAAACAACCAATGATTTTCTATCTATATCAGAGCTTTTAGACATGTCTCAACCAGATGCAGTCAAGCAACAGTAGAATTAATTAGATGCAAAAGCATAATTCCTCAGCCTAGTAGTCTGAAGGAAAAGGTGGAGGAGAAGGAGAAAAGTAATCTATGTATAAAAGCCAGTCACACCTTTTCTAAAACGTGTGTTCAGCAGCATTGTATGAAAATAATTGCAAAATAAGTTCAGAACCGTACAGTGGCTCTTGCAACCTTTCTGAAGATAACTGAACTTACTTCAACTGTTTTTGGTAATCTGAAGGTGCTTTGCAAAATTTAATTAAACTATTACCTAGTGAGAATCTCAGTTTTGGGCTTTGATGAGTCAAAGAACATTCTAAGGGAAAGTTGCATGTCTAAGGTAACCACAAATAAGGGACTGAGATGAAAACTCCAAGTCTCTGCATATTTTGCAAAGATGGACTACTACTACTTCCTATATAATGTAGAAAAAACCTGTTTTTCCAAACAGTTACAGGACTAGACCATGTTGTAATACTGTCAGACCACAATTAGATACTAAGCTTAGATACAGTCTTTAAGAAAAAACCTTTATTTCAAACAATTTTCTCTTTATGTCTGTGGGGTTTTTTTTCTTAATTTATTCAGAAAAAAAAATCACACATTCAGCTGCTCTGCAAGCACTATACATATTTGGAAGTAGAAAAACAGAGATAACCTTGCATGGTTTAATCACATGAGCCTCTTCATAAATTGATCATGTGAGTTTGACATTTCTCATAAGAATATTTAGTTTAGAACAGAAGTAGTTTTATTTGCTGAAAGTTAATAAGAAATATTTTATTTACAACCATCATTTATGTAACCTCACCAAAATAAATCCCAAAGTTCAAATGCTTCAGACATTTAACGACTGCATTTCGTGAAATTGTGTCTCTAATTTGAACTTTTTGTAACTGTCTGATGCTGACCAGACTTGGCACACACACTGTCTACAAAAAAGCAGAGCCTGCCAAGTCCAAGGCAGCAGAGAGCAACACAATTTATACTCCCAATTATTCCAGGAAGAGGACTCACATGTAGCAGTGGTACAAGTCTTTCAAATGCTAATTAATTTACCTTCAAATTCTAAGCAGTTGGAAGCTTTGCAATCCTAACAGATTTGAACACAGTGGTTACAATGTTAAATAGGATAATCAGCTGACAGTCATCAGTCTGACTTTGTTAAAAATTTTAGTTTAGCTTTAGCATAATATTTCCATGGCATCGAATGCCATGGAATTCCCCATTCCCCCAGCTATACACTTGGATAAATTTTGAATCTTTTTGAAATAATGGATGTAGAAGGATGTAGATCTACATCTTTTTGGATGTAGGAGGCATGGAAATGTACAGTTCCTGTGATTTAAGTAACATTCTTACTTTAAAAAAAGCTGCTACATTTTTTACATTTAAAGTATAGGCTTATAAGCAATATTACACCTATGTATTTCAACAGACAATATAAAATAAGATACTGAGAGATCTTGAAATAGGCTCAGTGACCAACAGATTAAAAAAAAAATTAAAAACTGTGAAGTTTATTTACATAGTATTTGCATCATGAAAAAAAAGCAAATTAAGAAGCCTCGCTTTGATGGTTGGGGAAAGACAGTCAGTGTAGAATTCAGCCTCTGCAACAGGATTTAATTGTTGAGCTTTGAAGTAAACGAAATCTGTATATGGGTGGTAAGGCTATACTTGGTCTATGAGTGGGTAAAATGAAAGAATAAACTGTGAGTGCTTGAAATTAATTGTCATTGGCAAATGGTCTCTCATTCAGAAACATTCGTGATAGCTGCTCTTTATTAAGAATTTGAAAAGATCATAATGGATCATATGGATAAAAGGAAAAAATAACTTATTTTACTCATACAAGCCAGTTATTTCCTCAAAGTTCATGGTGTAATATTTATGTGCTCAAAAGTATATAACAATGAGGGATTGGTCATTAGGCATATCTACCCAGCAGTAGCTTAATAATGTAAAAATATTAGAATAGCAAAACTTTTGATGGAGACATTCAACTTAATGGCCCTAATATCCAACTTGGCCCCTGAAAATTGATTTAAAACGAGTATGTTTAATAAAAGCAATCTAACTTCTTAACCGAAGTTGCTTTCCAGCATAAAGCACAAACGTGTCAAAACTGTGTATGTCATAAAATCCCTGCAAGACAGATCCTGTAGTAGGATCACATCTTCTGTTTTTAAAAACTGCCACATAGTAACTTGTTTTCACTTAAATCTACTTGACTTGAAATGCCAGGGTTAGCTATGTGCAAGCTTCCTAGATTAATAAACAAATCGAAATACGCCCCCCACCCCCCAAATGTGCAAAAAGCATTTAGGAGGGTACAATAAGCTGTTGGAATTTTGAATGTTTTTTTCTTCTGTTGCATGCACAAAAAACTTCTTCATGCATTTTTCAAAATATTTTCATATATTAATTGCATAGTTGCAGTTTGAACTGCAACTATACTCTAGAAAATTCCACAAGTTTGCCTCTGGGACAAAAATATTCAAATACTCATAGCAGAAGCAGGATACCGAAAGTGGTTATTTCTGTAAGTACATTATACAGATGTAAGATACCACAGTATTTGAGAGAAAGATCTTTTCTACAAGGAAGTTCTGCATGGAATTAGACTGGCTGGATAAATAAGGCCCTTATGCTTTACTGTGAGAATGGCACATGGCAAAGGAGCAGGCAAGGAAGATTGCTGCAATGCCATTCACTGCTTTCCTGTTCTAGGGAGAGTTAGGCATCCCCAGAAAGATAGTCAAGCATCAGCCAAAGAAAGCAGTTACCAATTTGGCTATTAAGTATTTTTTAATTAATTACATTTTGCAGACTCTGATCATTGCAGTAAACCAACCACCTAGAAAGTGAGCTACTGCTTGGAGCAGACCATTACAAATGACCTTCAAAAAACTCTGGCTGTTTGTTTAAACATAGTGTCAGGAGAAGGAGTACAACAGATTTTAGAACTGCAGTGCTCAATTGCTCTAGTTACTGTTGAAAAACCCTTTTAGTTGGAGTACCAATACATATAATGACAACAGAATAGATAAAAATTTAAACACACACTGAAATACGGTTAGCAACTTTATGAAACTAAGGAGCATGAAAATACAGTTTCCCTTCACACTTTCAGGAAAGAATAAGGTAATTCTAGCTTGTGTGATATATTTGATGGGAAGAACAGCTGAGACAACGTAAGAGGAGTTCAAATTGAAAGTTTTCATCCTCACTGAACTACTTCTCAACAAGGGGTTGCATTACCTTCAGATTTACTGCGGAATAGAACTACTCAAACAACAATACACCTGCTTCAAAGAGATGTATGCAAAACCGACAAATATCCATCACAAAAAAAATTTGGAGCGAAAGATGTGATTGAATATGTGAAGTTGAACTGTGGCTTAAGGAAGCACTTTTGAAGGTTGAATTGATGCAAGGTTCTGGAAATAATGCTAATCAATGGTGTGTAAATACAGGAAAGAAAAAAGAAAAATACACCTTATAGCTGCTTCATGACATGATGTTGTTCATGGTTATGAAGCTTCAGATCTAGCTATTTTGTAGTTTCATCGAACTACAAATTATTCTTAGGTTTTAACTTTATAAATTACCAAGCCACTTTCAAACCACAGAGAATGTATTTACACTTTACCACATCAGATGTTACACTGACCCTATTTCTGACAGCCTTTTAATTTCATATTCATCCTAATTCATTATGTTCATGAATCTTAATATAAAATTTAATCTCATTTGCCAAATTTAATATAAAAGTTAAATAAATGTTCATTTTTCATGTTTTCCCATTAGAAACCACTTCCAGCCTGCTTGATATTTTACCAAAATACTTAAAATAAAACTGCTGAAAGATCTATAATGTATGCACAAATATCTGGAAGTGGTGGGAAAGGGGAAAGACTGTTTTTAATGTGACACTTTGCCCAGAAAAACATTGTCAAGATAATTCAAATACAATTTTGATAATACTTATGTGTATTAAGAGAAATGTGTCCAGAAAACAAAGTTCTCAGGGGAAAAACCCAAACCAAATGTGTATTTTATGACAATTCAGGTTAAAACCATCAAATTATTTATAGAAGAAATGTAAATTAGAACAAATTAAGATAATGTAATATATCAAAAAATATTATTTAAATGGCTGTAATCATATATAAACCTTTATGTAAGTTAAGATTTAGATATGTTCATTCGAATTCACATGTAATTGTTTTATTTTGTTAATTTCAAATTAGAAGTAAAACTTCATCTGCAATTTCTTTAAATAATTTTTAATGCAGCAGAGTATTCCAATCTGGTTTTTAGATCTTTTACCTACTTGTCCCACATATTAAAAACAAAAGGTACACAGGTAAATTATGGAAAGTGAAAGACCCTTCCAATAGCCTTCTAATATATACAACATGATGGATATAATTCTAGTAGCAGTGAACAAGAGGTGACCACAAATACCTAAGTCTTAGTCATTTAGGATTTTATGGATTAAAACTAACTGCATAAGCTCAACCATAGCCCAAGCAGGAAACAAGTGCAGATGGTGTAGTAGTCAGCCCATAAACCTGTTAGAAAGAGGGTATTCTAACACAGTGTCTCTTACTCAGGTGATCTATTGGATGGGATATGTGATGCAACTAAAACTACAGAGATGTAAATGTTATTGAATTCTTTCATTCGTTGTCAGAAAGGTTTGTTCATAAATTTTCTACTGTAGGTAGAAATGAGGTATCTTATTCTTTTAAAAATTCTAATGATTCATGACCTTGGAAGAACTTAGTCATGTGACAAAAGCAATACTAGACAGGTGGTGTTACCTCTGTCTGAACAGAGTAATAACAGTCAGTCTCTGACTTTATTGCCTGCATTGTCTGGAAGCTAAAAGAGAAGCAATTCTGCTTGAATAATGTTCTGTCAATTACTGCTACAAATCAGCATTCTGGGGTCAAAGTTGACAACTTCCAGAAATTAGGGTGGGTAAAGAATATGAGAGAAAGCAAAATAGTGAAATAAAAACACAAACATATATAGATTCAGATATAATGACTCACACAACTATCTACATTTTCCAAATTTGTTAGTGTAAAATGGAATTTCTTAATAAGTAACTGTAGAATGAAGTTATGTTAAAATAATAATATTCATCTTTTGAAATAATTACTCAGCATGTCTTTATTCTCCTCTAAGCTATGAAAGTGCTACTGGCCACCAAGACAAAAATCCTACAGATAGAGAGGTACTTGCATTTTTAACACAATTCTAAAAGACAAAATGGTGATTGAAACTGAAGCACATTCAAATAACACTTGTTCAAGTATCTTTGGGAAAACCAGAATGACAGCCTAAGAATGTTAAAGTAACTGATAATACTTGAAAAATACTGTAGTCTGAAAATGTAATTTGATGGTGCCACAGCAGATTTTTTGAGTTGTTTTTAGACTGAGAGGAAGGATATTCCTGCCACAAAAGGGGCTGAAACGTTAACCTTCTATAAAAAGAAGTTTGAAAATCTCATGCAATATAAATCTAGAAACAGGGATATTGATCTAGAAATGGGGAAAGGAAAGGAAAATGAATCTCAGGTCCTTGACTAAAGAAACATGATCATGCTAAGACTGAAATAGGTATAAATCTAGCATGACGGTAATCAAAAAACCCAGCAAATACTAAGATTAAGATATATTAGAAAAACACAAAATGCCATAGATATCTTAATGCCCAAATTCACAGGGTCAGGTATTCATGACCTCACATATTTAACTGTGAGAATGTGCCAAAAAATCCTAGATGTTTGTAAATGTAAAGATATATGCATATTCAGGTCAAGAAGCAATTAAACAGTGTCCACATTTTTGTGAATACAACTCTTTTGAACATATATCATTTAAAAAGGAAAAATTAAAAACGTTAGGACCAATACTGTGTGCCACTTTCTTTGACTGCAAGTTGAAGTAAATCCAGCATGACAGTTTATAGTATTTGACTTTCATTATTTATTGTTTATTTTTGCTCATGAAGAAGACTGCTGATTCTCCTTTCTCAACTCTTATTGTTCTTTCACAGCAAGTTTTTAAACACTGACCATACCTTAAATTGTAACCCAAAATAATTTATTTTGTTTTATTTTTAAAAGTTTGCTAAGACAGTTGGACACAATAGGGTTTTTTTTGAAAAGGCATTAATAGCATTAATCACAGATTTCTTGAATTTCATTGTAACTCCCTTCCTTTGTGAAGCCATGCTTAGTTTACACTTGGGATACATATTTTTTTGGTATTCTTTTTAGAAGTATTTGTTGGAAACATTCTCTAGGGAAGAGAAGATATTTATTATAACATTCTGCCCACACTATATGGTATAATGACTCGCACATAATTAATGAAAACCACAAAATTAATTCCATAGTGGTTTTCAGAACTACATGAAACTTCAGTACCTGCTAATTTAAGTACTGAGGAGCTACGAAGATAAACACAAAGCTATAAAATTAATTCCTCAATCCAAGTCACTCAGTTACTAAAATACTACATGAAAATATGATAAGACTTATTATAATTTAAGTTTAGGGGTGAGAAGATGATTCTGAATTTTGATTGAACTTTCTTTGCATTTTTTAAAGCTGTTTGGACAGATCTTCACATGTAATAACTTTCCATTGCTATACACTGTATGCTAACAGAAAAGAATACACACAATTAATTGCTGAGGGGAGATAAAGGCAAGTCCTGCACCCCTATTAGGTGATCAGCTTTATCTTTGCAGTCTCCTACAGTTGTTACGGATTGAGGCAGCTGCCTTTATTTCATCTGCCAAACCTGTCAACTTTCTTTGGTGGCAGAGCTGATTCAGTTGAGTCTAGGTAAAAGCGGTGGCATTTCAAAGACTAAATATTATTTCCCATCAGTTTCTCATTTCAGCCTGCAGTGGTTTTGAACCTTTTTACGCAGGTTGCAGGAGACTGAAGCAAATTTGAGAGAAATGAGACAGCACTCACTGCCACTGAAGGCAACACAACATCAGCTACTACAGGTTTGCTTCCTCTGTTCCCTTAGGCAACTCAGTGGGGCAGGTGGCATTTAACTATGCTTACAAAAGTTAAATAACAAACAATTCATTGGGGTTTTTTTGGTTATTTTAATTATTAAACATTTGTAGATGGCAGGTCAAGCTACCTCCTGTGCAGTCACAGTGCCCCAGCGCAGCCTGGCCCTCAGCAGCTGCAGGGCTTCCTGAGTCCCCAAGTCTCATTGCCCTTCAGTTAACGGGAGTACCAGGGTCGCCTCTGCACGACCACTGCAAAACCAGTTAGGTTTGCTCGTAACTCAGCACAGGATCTGCTGGAGGTGAGAGAGGTCTTAGAAAAGCAGAACAAGGTTCAGCCATCGAAGCTTAAAAACAAACAAAAGGTTGCATATATAAACTTCTTACAACTGGCTTTCCCGAGGGTTATGTAAGAGCACTATGTGGTATCATGAAGAGAAATAGAAATGAACTGGACAACGTAGCAGAGGGAAGGTGTATGCAGTCCTGAAACAGCAGCTGCAGTCTTGAGCAGAGCTCCGGGTCTCCAGAAATGCATTGAATAAAAGGTGGGGTGGAAGGCAAAGTTTGTCTGTACTATGTAGAAAACAGCTTTTTGGTTGTTGTTTTGGGTTTTTTCCTTTCATTCACCAGTTTTAGCTACTAATACTGTAAAGTTAGGTATGAATATTTCATTCCCAAGTAATTATAAACTATTTTCAAGGAGTTTTTTGGTATATTCACTTACACTAAGAGTTAAGAAATAGGAATAAACTTTGGAGATACTTTAAATATTTTGAATGGTTGAATTAATCATTGACTGCTGAATTTTGTGGAACGCTATATGAAACTGGATAGTAATGGGAGCATGACCCTAAACAACATGAGAGTATTAGAACATTCTGGTTTAAAATTAAATGCAGATCAGACTGTGAATTTTGCTAGAGATGACATAAGGATAGATGTCCCTCTGAGAAAATAGACTGATTTCATTCTAGCTATTTAGCAATAAAAGAATTTGGAGATCTCTTTCTTTCCTTTGCCTAAATATTGCTTAATCTGAAAAACCCAGTTCTGACATTGTTTTTGACCTCTTTATTTGACTTTTTTTTTTAAGTGCCATCCAGTATAGTGGATCTGAAAACGTTCTGTGGTGTGGTCAAGTTGAGGTTGTAGTAGGTTGGAACTGAGTTGACGAGCTCCCAAGCAAATTGCGCTTTTGCTATTTGCATATTCAAATGGAGCGGGGGTGTGGGAAATGCCTCTTCTTTTTCCTGACTTCGCACAGAGAGGTGGCCAGGCCCCCTTCCCTGGCGAGGGCAAAAAGCCACCAGGAAAAGCCATCCTGGCTCCAGGGAGCATCTGGGATCACCCTTAAACAACAGGCAGCTGAAGCGTGGTGCAGATTCTGGGGACTGGTGGGCTTCCCTTCCCCTCCACGTGGCCCTGCGCAGAGCCGGCGGCAGCCGGCGAAGTTTCTTGCAGCCAGCCCAGCTTATACCGAACTGAAGAAGACACCATGCAGCCAGCAGCATAAAGGGAGAGAGGCTTTCTCCAACATGAAGCCCAAAGAAAATATAGTCTTCAGTATGGCAGCTCCCAGGTCAGAGAGAAAGAGAAAGTAGGTCACGTGGGACGAAGCTAAAAGTGGCAGCGGGAAAAAAGGGGAGGAGGCACTTTGACGTGTAACTTAAAAATGCTTCTTGCAAGTCGGGATAAAAACTATAATATCACATATTTTTTGGGTCTCTTTAATCCCATTTGAAGTACATGGAGAGGTGAGGAATTCACGAGTGGCTTTTGAAGATATGAAGATGCCTATGCCAGGCTATATAGAACCAGTGAAAGGCTTTTAGAGATTTGTGAAGAAGACAGCCTTTGTCTTCAGGCCAGAATAATTCATTCTTAGAAAGACTAAACCCCATGTTTTGTTATCCATGTCTATTGGGCCCATGACTGCAGTATGAATAAACTGTGAGATGTCATTGGAGAGATATTTTTTTCCTCACTCCAGCAAATTGGTTTTTAACCAGGCAGATTTCTGAGTTGTGAAGGATTCCATTCCACGACATAGCAGAAGAAACCCTTGTCTTTAAGCATAAGAAAGAGACTTTTAAGAACTGCAACACTGACCAAACCACATGGGGTTTTTTTCCCTTGTGCAGTTTCAGTAGAAAGGAGGGGGAGGCCGGAAGAGAGAGGGGTTTTGCTTTAATTTCTTATTAATTTCTTATTCCTTTTTACTTTCAATTCTGTTAGTAGTAAACTTCTTTATATTCTTTAAAGTTTTGTGCCTTCTTTGCTTTCTTGTAATCCTTATCTCACGGAAGAAATTAAGTGTGAACTGAAACAACTGTAGAGGTACACTGAACCGAAGGAATTTATTGGACTTGGTAGAATAGCACACTAATTGAAACAGCACTGAACAACATACCCTTGCCCTATTTTTTAATTTTACATCTTTATTAAATGACTTGCCAAATTTTTTGAACTGTTTTCTTTGTTAAAGATGGTTAGATCACCTAATAGTCTGTGATCACAATCTTCTCTATCTTTATCTGGGCTAGTATCTGTTCTTACTTAAGCTCTGGCTTCTAGGACTGCTTTATCTTGAGAGCAATAGCTCTTTGATTAAAGTAAATATATTCCTTTTCTTACATCCAGTAGATGAATGCAAATAATTAAACTACACATTTCTGGAAGAGCTCTTGAGCCTAAATTAATCCAAAGTAGAAGCTGAAAGCAGATTTTTTTTTAATAGGGTTTTTTTTTTTTCAGATTTGGACTCCTTTATCTTGGGAATATTTGGAAGAGTTAGTCCCATAATTGGTTTCTACATTTTCTTAGGAGATCATATCTAATACTTTCAGAATCTTGCTACAAATTTAATTAAAGCATCTCCAGCATATTTTCATTTGCTGCAATGCGAGTGAGATGAATACATTCACAATGTCTATGCTGCAGTTGAGAAAAAGCATTTGATTAACAAGTGTGACGAAAGTCTTATATTTGGATGTTAAATTGCCTATTTAAAGCTGTATAAAATTGACAACAAAACTTGAAAGTAAAATCGAGTAAACAAAGAGGTGAATAAATAGGAATATGCATAAAGTAGAAGTGAGAATGGCTACTTCTTCTAAAGCAAAGAGCGATACCTGTCAATAAGTTTGTACCACACCAAGAGGCACTCAGTACAGCACAAATCATTTAATGGGAGAAATTTTTTTAGGCTTCTTGGTTTTTAGTCAATATGAAGTGAGGAAAAATACGTGATTTTTTTTTTAAATTTAATGTCTTAAAAAGTAGAAGTTGGAATTTTTTATTGAATTAAATACAAGTTCTGTTCAATTTTTACTTTTTTTACATCTTTTTCTTATTAGTTATGCCAAATTCATTTTTTAAAAAGGCTGTTTTCTACAACTGATTCATAGTTACTACATTCAACTGTTCAAATACAATGGGATTTTGAAATCCCATATTTGTGGTTTTGCAGAAAGTGGAAGATTTTGTAAGACCATTACAGCAGATTTGCTCTGCTCTATTACTTACATTTTTCTGAAGTATTCACAAATGGATGATGCCAGAAAAGGGCTGAAATGACACTTTACATTGACTTAGCAGTCCTTATGTAACTTCCTAATTTATTTGCAAGTCTAGTATAAATGTTTATATAAATTTTGAATTAACATGGCTGTCCAATTTAACTTAGGTCTAACTAAAACTGATAAGATGAAGGTCATTATGGTTTGAATAGGTATGGT
This sequence comes from Machaerirhynchus nigripectus, assembly GCA_013397975.1. NCBI lineage: Eukaryota > Metazoa > Chordata > Aves > Passeriformes > Dicruridae > Machaerirhynchus > Machaerirhynchus nigripectus. The sequence continues at coordinate 371,359 of VZRQ01008861.1, read as the reverse complement.
TGTGTACTTGGTATCCCTCGAAATGATACCTGTTTATGTGATATGCAGTCTAATTACCGCATGTGTAATAAGCTAGAGTAAGTTTATGGACATTTATACTCTGTAAAACTGTAATAGCAGCATGATATGTAAGGCAATTTTGATTGTGTAGTAATATTCAGAATGGAGTTTAATATTCAGGGTAGTCAAAATTAGTTTTGACTGTTAATCTCTTTCTGTGATTCTCCTAAAGAACCATTGAGCCAAAGTGTCATTTGCAGATATTTTTTACTTAAAAATTACATATGAGTGATTCTAATTCACTTTGGGACCCAATTCTAGAAAAGTGAATTGATCAGACTCTGTAATAATGGAATTTGTTATGTCTCTGTGGCCTGCCTTTCAATATTGATTTTAGTATTTGCTGTATGTAAATTAACACTGGGAAGGCACTCTTGCAAGTGGCTTATTTCTCAAACATGCTAATTATTAATTTTTTAATTACTGACTTTTTTTTCATATAATCTCCTTTAATATTTTATGCATCAGTTGCCATGGTCAGTAGTCATGATAATCAGTACTGGTTTATAATCATCCAAATCCCTAAATTCACAGAATATAAATATAATCTAAACAGTAAGAGTTCTATTATCACATTTACTGAATTTTAAATTTACTAATGATATCAAGGTTGTCATTTGTAACAGGAGATGCTGTGCTCACTGAGTGTATCTATTTAACTATATGTGTATATATAGAGATGTTATTTTGGGCTTGTGGATCTGTTGCATGATTGTTTGCAATTATGGTGGACTTAGAAACATAAGAGGTCACCTCTCTAAATTTAAAACATTTTATCTAGTATGGCTTGTGTTAAAGTAACTATAGTGGGTTGACCATGGCTGGATGCCAGACACTCACCAAAGCCTATCTATCCCTCCCTTCCTCAGGGGAGAGAAAATACAGCAAAAGTTTCCTGAGTTGAGATACAGACAGAGATCACTCATCAAATACTGTCATGGACAAAACAGGGTACAGTTAGAGATATTAATTGAATTTATTACTAAAAAACTCAGAGCAGGATAATAAGAAGTAAAAACAGACCTTGAAAACACCTTCTGCCCAGCACCCCCTCCTTCCCAGCTCTACCTCCCCCCCCAGCAATGCACGGAGAGAGGGAATGGATTTTCTGGCGAGTTCATCACCTGTTGTTTCTGCCACTGCCCAGGGAGAGGAATCCTTCCCCTGCTGCACCGTGGGGTCCCCCCCACAGATGGCAGTTCTCCATGAACTTCTCCAGTATTGCTCCCACAGGAAACATTTCATCACAAATTGCTTCAGTGTGGGTCAGTTTCCCATGAGATGCAGTCCTTCAGGCATAGCCTCCTCCAGCCTGGGTGCTGCACAGGGTCACAAGTCCTACCAGAGAGCCTGCTTCCTGTGGAGGAGTATGAACTGCTCTTGCCATGGGTCTGTAGGTCCCTGCCAGGAACCTGTTCCAGTGTTGTGGCAGCTGAGCCAGCAGTGGTGGAAGCCGAGGGGCCAAAGATCTCCGGAGCAGGAGAGGCCCGTTGGTGGGCCAGCTCCAAAGTTTAAGATCACCCCCTGACTGAGGATGATAAAGAAGCCTCCCCCATCAGGCTTTGTGGTTCTATGTAGATTTGTCTGTCTGGTTGGCCCGTCGGCCACGTGCCCCTTTTAAGTTCTCCATTCCCCCTTCTCCACCCCTGTACCCTCAAACCATTGGTTACTGATGCTCTGCCCATCTCCTTTCTGTACCCCTATATAACTTTGCCATGGCCCTCAGTTCGGGTTCTTCATCCATGGATATCTTTGTTGTGGCTTTACTATGAACCCTTTGGAACTCTGTACGAGGAATCCCTCCTGACTCTTTGTCTCTGGTGACCCATGGGCTATCCAGCTCGAGTGTGAGCGTGTGCTTTGTGCCTCCATCAGCACTGGTGTGGAAGTCGGCCTGCTAGCATGCTAAACAGCACCGCCAGGGCAGTCTCTTGCCAGGGACACTTTTGGTAAAACACGGTGACCTTACCACCATCCACCCATACCGCGTTATTCCAGCACTCCAGGCCTCCCATGGGGTCACAGCCTTCTCTTAGGCATCCACCTGCTCCAATGTGGGTCTCCTCCAGTGTAAGTGTTAATGTTGGGAAGTAGGATGCTATCAACTTACACTGCAAGTTTCTCTGATTCCTGTCCCAGTCACAACTGTCCTTTCTTCTGAGCACTTTTTCTGGAACTGTATTTGACTGGGATTAATTTGTGATACACTAAAAATTACTTGCAATAGAAACTACACCTTTCTTAGGCTCTGTTTCTTTCTGTGCTGCTATAAGATCTCAAGCTGAACTCCCTTTATGTAGAGTCATGTCAGTAGAAAATACGGAATGATTAAAGAAGATAAACATTTTCAATAAATGACCGTAAGTAATTTTCCCTAAGGCAGAGTGTGTATTGGCAAGCTTTTAATTCTCTTTAGAAGAGGAATGAATATTGAAATAGTCCATGGAGTTTAAAAATGTGAATTAATTTTATATAACAATTTGATATAAAGTAATTAAATATTTATGCATAAAAGTTCTGAGAAAAGAAAGGTAAATCATAAACCAAAGTAAATCTAATGAAAAGTGCTTGAGCAAATTTCTCAGAGACAATCCAAAAACAGTGTTGGGAGACTTATTTTACCAATCACAATGGAACAACACACCTGAATACAAAACACTGCATATATGCAATCTTTTAATATTCAGCTGTTCGGATTAGAAAAGCTAATTGGCAGCAATTACAATGGTCTTGAAGGAAGTTGATGTTTAGAATGCCTTGAGATTTGTACAGAAATTAAGACTATTTTTATAGTTGCAGCTCTATAATTAGTTGAAATGGTCATGGCATTTTCTGGTGATAATTCTTGAATTACCTAGTAGATGCAAGAGAAACACTAACTACATGGTAAGTCTTAATCCTGTCATATTATAGTTTGAGAACTCATCACTTGGCTTATGTCAGTACTCTATATCACATTAGGGGAGGCAGCTACTCAGCATTGCTAGTGCAGAATTTTTTCCATCTCAGTTCTTTGGAAATGGCTGGTCATGCTTTTATTGAATTCAAACTGAATTAACGCAGTTCTCTGTTGGCAGATGGGCTGAAATTTTCTTTGTACAAACTCCAGGTACTTCATAATATGTTGCCATAGGCACTTCTGTAAAATTATAATTTAGTTTCAGTGAACTTTGTTCAAAACCTTGAAAATTACTCACTAAAATTTCGTAACTGATCATCAAAACAATCTATGCTCTTATGCTTACAGAAAATTATGCTGAAACGGTCATGCTTCATCTGTGACAGATGGATAAGATTTGGGAATATATGACAGATATTTCAAGAATAAAGCAAGCTTAAAAATACAAGTTTGTCCATATTGTATGTAATAGAAAGCAGAAACATAAAATTTGGTATTAGTGTCATTTTAAAACTGGGAACTGATTCTTGTGGGGGGCTTTACCTACTCGTACATCTGCTGGAGAAACAACACTGTAAGGCACAGTCCAGGAGGTTCATGAAGAGCACTGATGGCAACTTCCTGTCTCAGGTAGTGGAAGATCCCACAAGGAATGGTGTGCTTATGCTAATAACCAGAGAAGGCCTCTTTGGAGAAGGGAAGGTTGAGGACAGTCTTGGCTGAAGTGGCCATGAGTCTGTGGAGTTCAGTATTGGGTGAGGAGGAAGCAGGACAACAAGTAAGGTTGCAACCACAGATTATAGGATAACCAACTTTAACTTTAATGCCTCTTCAGGTATCTTGTTGTGAGAATCCGGTAGGAACAGGCTCTGCAGGGAAGAAGGGTCCAAGAGAGCTGGTTGATATTTGAGGATCAAATAACTCAAGAATGATGCATCCAAGCTCAAGAATGATGCATCCCAATGGGCAAAAAATGGGGCAAAGGGGGCAAAAGATCTGTGTGGATGAATAAAGAATGAAGTCCTGTCATTACTCAAGTGTAAGCAGGAAGTACAGAGGAAATGGAAGCAGGGTCACGCCACTTGGAATGAATACAGAAAGTTTGTCAGAGTAACAGAAATGACAAAGGAAAGACAAAGGCCCATCTGGAATTAAATCTGGCCAAGGATGTCAAGGACAACAAGAAGAAATATATCAGTAACAAAAGGAAAGCTAAGGCTAATGTGGAGAACACTGGTAATAGGACACAGAGAAGGTATAGCTACTGAATGCCTTCTTTGCATTGGTCTTTACTAACGAGACCAACCCTCAGGAATCTCTGACCCAGGAGAGCAGGGTAAAGGAATGCTGGAAGGAAGACTACCTTGGTCAGGAAAGATTGGGTTAGAGAACACCTAGACAAAATTGATATCCACAAGTCCTGATGGGATGTGTCCACGAGTGCTGAGAGAGCTGGCAGATGCAATAGCTAGGCTGCTCAGGATCATCTTTGAAAGGTTGTGTTGATTAGTAGGGGTTCTTGGGGATTGTAAGAAAGCAAATTTCACCCCAGTGTTCAGAAAGGTAAGAAAGATGACCCAGGGAATTATCGGAAAATCTACCTCACCTCGGTCCTTGGAAAGATGATGGAGCATCTCATTCTGGAGGCCATCTCTATCCACGTGGATGACAAATAGGTGATCAGAAATACTCAGCATGGATTCACTAAAGATTCATGCTTGACCAATCTGATTGCCTTCTATGATGAAACAGCTGTCTGGATGGAGGAGGGAAGAGCAGTGGATATTGTCTACCTTGACTTCAGCAAGGCTTTAGACACTGTCCCTCATGGTGTCCCCATAGGCAAAGTCAGGAAGTGTGTACTGGATGAGTGGACAGTGAGGTGGGTTGAGAACTGGAAGAACAGCAGATCCCAGAGGATTATAAGGAGTGGCACAGGGTCTTTTTGTGAGCTTGTCACTAGTGGTGTTCCCCAAGGTTCACTGTGGGGTCCAGAATTCTTTACCTTAATTCAATGATTTCTTGGATGAAGGGGAGATGCCTCCTTAGCAAGTTCACTGAGGATGCAAAGCTGGGAGGAGTGGCTGATAGCCCAGAGGGATGTGCAGCCCTTCAGAAGGGCCTCGACAGGCTGGAGAGATGGGCAGAGAACTGTCTGAAATTCAACAAAGGCAAGTGCAGGGTCCTTCACCTGGGAAGAAATAAGGCCAAGGACCAGCAGAGGCTGGGGGCTGATCT
>VZRQ01008861.1:339125-366126 GCA_013397975.1 Machaerirhynchus nigripectus | reverse complement strand
TGCTGTGTCCAGTTCTGGGCTCCTCAGGACAAGAGAGACAGGGAGCTCCCGGAACAGGTCCAGTGAAGGACTGTGAAGATGGTGAGGGGACTGGCTGGAACATCTCTCATACAAGGAAAGGCTGTGGGAGCTGGGCCTGTTCAGCCTCAAGAAGAAGTGACTGAGAAGGGACCTCATCAGTGTCTATCAACACCTGGAGGCAGGGTGTCAGAAGATGGATCTGGGCTCTTCTTGGTGGTGCCAAGCAATAGGATAAGAGGCAATGGGAAGAAACTGATGCACAGGAAGTTCCACCTGAACATGAGGAAGAACTCATTTACTGTGCAAGTGGCTGAGCACTGGAACGTGTTGTCCAGAGAGGGTGTGGAGTTCCCTCACTGGAGATATTCAAAAACTGTCTGGACACAATCCTGTGCCATGTGCTCTAGGATGGCCCTGCTTGAGCAGGGAAGTTGGTCCACTGTGGAAAAATGTATAGCATAGTCTATAGTAAAATTGGAAATAAGACTCCCGGTATCTTAGGCTAAAATTATACGAACTTTTATGCTTACCTAGTCACAGACTCTTTTTTAAACTTTTACCACCAGATGGCAATCTAACACAAAGGTTTGATGATTGGTGAATGAGGTTTTGAGCATTTGCTCTGAGATACTGTTTTTCCTCACTTTTAGTAGTGCTGAATTTTCTTAGAAAGCCACTGAATTAGGCCTTATAAGCAGTATTGATACCGTGCTATTAACTCTGAAACCTTGCATAATACACTTAATTCCTCTAGACTAAATTAAAAAGAAAACCCAATCAAAAAACCCCCCAGAAGAACCCAAACAACAAAACAAAATGACAACATAAAAAACCCCAGAAGCAAACAAAGAACTTTTTAATTGGATATTCACAGTAGTTTTCTCTTCGGTGAATGAAATGTTCACCTGTTTAAGTGCCTAACATTAGGAGCTGACTGCTGAAGATAGCCAATATAATGAATTTGAATACTTCTGTGAAGTTTTTGTAAAGAAAACAATTTGTTTCTTTTAATGGCATTTTAAAACTTTTATTTGTGCATGTTTTTGGTACTTAAGAGGCACTTAAAGAGTGCAGATATATGACAGTCTTTTAAGCAGCACCTAACCTTTAGCACTAAGGCCTGTAATTATCAATGGAGAATATAATTTTGATTCCTCACCCAATAGACTCTTTGGTAACTGGTATTACCTTTACTTTTTAAAATGTCAGCATGCATGTATTACCATTGCAGGTTTTGTAAATATCTTCTACTCAGTATTTGATTTATCCTTGATTGGAGGTGTTAAGTCAATCTTCATAAAGGAAAAATACACACAACAAAAGTTGTTTACAGATTGTTCAGTTATTCATTTTTTACAGTATGATGATTGCTTATTTTATTTTTTAATATCCATCTTATTATTTTATTGCCAGGCTACTCCTACTGTAAAAATTCTATCCTACAATCAAGGACTCATGTGAAGAGTCAATCAGCCTTTATCGCATAGTGAGAGGGGAGAGCTTATGTTGAAAGATAACCAGGCTGTATGCTTGAAATGAAAACTAAAAGGAAGTTTTCCTTAAATTTGATTTGTAGACAAGTTCTTGTGATAGCTTTAAAGTACCATGATCTCTGTCCGGATTGTGTTTAGCAGCAAAAGTGCTAAATTATAGATTGAGGATTGGTTGGAATGAATAGAATATCATAAAACACAAGAGTGGTCACAATTCTGATTATTTGACCTGTGTGACTTTCACAGTGGAATGCTGCACTTTACAATCATATCCAGTAAAGCGGAGTGACTGTGTATATATATATATATATATATATATATGTATGTATATATACATCTAAATACAACTACACATAGATATATATATATACATACATACACTGTGTGCGATATGTGATCATTACAGCCAAATCTTTTCAATCTTGGAGCAATGGGGAAGTCCTAGATAGAAAACATGTCTTTAGGAGATGTACATCTCATTATGGTGTAGTAAGTGAATAGTTATCTCCTTAAACATATAGCAGAAAAAAACTCTAGGGAACAGAAGTGCTATGCAATGGTTTTGCATTACACTTGACAATTTTAAAAAGAGGAGATCTAACGAAAATATTTTGCCCATTATGGAAGAATATTGTTTCCCAAAACAACGCATGGGATACTTTGTAAAGCTGAGTATCAAACAATAGAGGAACTTACAAACAAAACCCCAAACCTACAGGTTTGACATGAGTCAGAATTTTACTTAATCTCTGTTATAAACCTCAAGGTATTCTCAATATTCCATTTTTCATATGCTTTGTCTGTTGTTTAAAAAAATGCAAAGAAATAACCTAGCATGTTGATGTCTGCTTAAAGGAAAAAAATTTGGTAACCTCTCTATCTGCCCTATTAGAAGTTACAGACATAGATATCTAGAGCTTTCTATATTAACTGATATAAATATATTACTTTATTCTAAATTTTCTCAATTTCGTAGGAAGCATTTTAATGGAATACTCCAATATGTGAGGAAAATACTTGAAAAGTTCTATTTTTTTTCCCCTTTTCATTTGATTCAGATGGATTAATCCCAGCTTTGCGTGTCCAGAATTTACTATCTGGAAACGTTGTTGCGTAGCTGATGTAAAATTTGGCCAGCACAGATACTAAATGACACTGATTTCTATTTGTGAAGGAAATACAGCACTTGTGCTTATTTTCTCAGGTTTTTAGGCATTTCTTACTTGTAGTCTTTCAAAGTAAAGTAGTATGCTTGAAAGGTTGTTTCATTTAAGATGTTAAAGAAAGCTGTCCTTACATGTGCTGGTTTTGCCGTGCAATATCTGTATTAAATCCATTGTGAATATAATGGAATCATAGAATGGTTTGGGTTTGAAAGGTCTTTAAAAATCATCTAGTTCCAACACCCCTGTCTTCCCCTACTCTGGTCAAGGAAACCTTCCACTAGAATGCAAAATAGAAAAGAATATAAATGTATGGATAAGCATGTGTCATAGAAAGCCTCACTGCCTACTCTTTTTAGTAAAATCACTGAGTGGCATGCTTTGTCTTTGGGAAAATTTTCCCCACTTCTCAGATTTTTTTTTTTCCCTGGAATAATAACATTCCATAAGGAAAATCTGTTATGGTATGTTTTTGTTGATGAGGAAAGACATAAAACATCAATCCAAAGATGGCTGGAGTTAAAATAAACACCACAAAAAATCCCAAACACAAAAATGGATGTTAAAATGCCAACCATATGAGCTTTCTGGCACTTCAGAGTGATAGTTTTCTGCCACATCGCCTTGCATGAAGCTCTTTTGCTTCCTCACAGCAACCAGCAACAAACTGGGGTGGGGAAAAGGGAGTGGATGGACTGGCAGGGAGAGCCTGTATGACTATATCAGCTAAAGGCTTCTGAGTTGCATCTGACCTGAAGTTGCCTGTTTCTGAGTAATGTGATTGGCATTATTTTTGGATGGGTTTTCTCAGGGTAATAAGAGAGGGTGAAATAAAACATTTTTCAAAGAGTTCTGCCTATCAAGGAGAGAAAATCTTGGGCATGTCATTGTCTGGCTTGTGACTATGCTGATTTGAATTAGTGCAAAATCAGAATATTATTAATTTGGGGGGTGGAAGGGCACTGTGCATTGGGTTCCGTGTCCAGAGGACAGTTGTTTATAAATTATTAGCTTGTGGGCACAGAGTATGTAGTTTCAGTTTTCAGTGTGCTACACTTGTCCTTGTGACCCCGGGAAAGATATTCTTCCCTTATCATGCCTATGTAAATCATAAATATGTTCTTATTGAGAAAAAGACTGTATGCATGTGGTAGTGAGGGAATGTATCAAAGTTTGGGTAATTCTTCTCAGGGATTGAATGTAGGGGTAAACTGTGGTTGCAGACTTATCACAAGATTCAAGATCACGCAGTGAATTGGCTGCCTAGAGCCTCCTTGGTGCTTTCTTCTCTTTCCTTGTGTCCTTTTTGTTTTCCTCACTTCACTTAATTAAATTTTGTTCTAGTGTTGATCTATTTTTTCCCTTGATTGTTTTCTCATATTGAAGTAATAAATAGCAATTTTCATTAATTACAAATTTCTTCATTATTGAACTAAAATTTAAAGTTGTTTTAAGTTTTATTTTAACATAACTGTGTTTCATGGATTCTGAAGTAAATATGTGCCATCTTCTATAAATATTCAGGTGCAGTTCTGAAAAGGTACAGATAAAGCCCTTGAAGTCCTTAGGATATAAGTGGAAATACCATGTTAAGGGATAGCACAAATAACTACACATAGTTGCTTCAGATCATGAAGTCATCTTGGAAATCAGATTTGCAGCTGCTTATGCAGAGAAGCAAGAAATGGAGATTATTGTAAGGAAGCTGAAAATACCTGCTGTCAAAATCAGCTTGTCCTGTGATCATCAGATTTACTGTATAAATCTGCTGCATAATCAGTAGGTTCAGAATTGCTGAATTTGATACATTTCAGTGCAAAACTGGCTATTCTGATCTGTGAAAATGGAAGCATAAGCTCTGCTTTTATTAACACTTCACCATTATTGCTGTTCTGCCCAGACAGTATCTGGAGGGAAAAAAATCAACACCTAGTGATGCATATAATGCTTCCTGCAATACCTTAACAGCAGGGGGTTTTGCCTCCAGGGTGGGGAGAAAAGGGAGAGAATTGCTTGCTATGAGCTGGAAAAGCAGCGCAGTTGGCTCTGGCAGTGAGGGGGTTGACTGACAGTCTGCAGTGCAGTGGAGTTAGCTGAGCTCCCTATATGGCTGTGGATTAGCTATATGCTAATACTGATAGGAGAGGAGCAGTACAGAGCGCAGTGAGCTGACGGTGGAGGCGATCAGCCTCAGCAGAGCTGACTCCTCAAGAGCCATGGCTGAAGGGGGTGAAGGAGGGGAAGATGAAATACAGTTCCTACGAACTGTAAGTATCTGCTTTTTATAGGTCATGTAGTACATGATTTTGTGTCTCATGTCTATTCCTTTTCTGTTGTATTAAAAATAAAGTGTTATTTCTGTGCTGGGCTTTGCCAAATGGCAGAATTGATTTAGCCAGTGGATAAAATAAAGCAAGAATAAGAGCTTTAATAGCATCATGCAGTCTCAGTGTGTTCTTCCCTGAATCTGCTCAATAGCCAGTTTGGTATAAGGAGACCTATTTCCGCTGTAATCCCCTGTGTTTGAAGCGTCCTCGTCAACTTTGTACTTGGGTTTCTAAATGTAACATGCCAAATATGTGACCTCTGAAACTTCTGTCTGGGTTAGATTTCACTGACATTAACAGAAGCTTTGCAAATAGGAGTGCCTTAAAATGATGAATAAACCAAGCAAGCCCCTGATGACCTCTTCTGATAAACATGCACACAGAAGCACACTTGTGTGTAGGGAATACCAACAGATGTTGAAGTCAGGGCTCTGCAAATGTTTGAGGTCTTTTCTCTACTTAAAATAAGCTTATCTTTAAAGGAGATAAGCATTTCTTTGGGAAGGGGTGTTAATTAGTGAAATATCCTCCACTTGGTGTAATTTTCTATAAAGAGCCCTCACACCATTCTTTCCTAAAGCTTTACACAAATCGAGTATGACAACTAATTTGGACTTTTAAGCAAGTAGTGTACATGCATTAATTTTTGGGAAGAGGATAACATCCTTTTCATGTCTCATCTTGTGTCTCCTTATTTTTACCCTGCATGACTAAGAGTGTGTTGTTGTGTAACTAGCATGGAAAAACTGCTATTAAATGTGTGTATTCCCTCATCTTTCCATGCAATCTTTACTTTGCATTTATCACAAATAATGTTCCAGAAACAGGCTCCTCTACAGCTGATTCAACTTTAAAAGGATAAGTCACGAAAATAAAACATGCTAAATTCCCAAAGTAAGAAATTACAAGATTGATTTGTGAGACGCTGGGGTAATTTATTTACAGGAAATAAAGGTTGGAGTGAGGTGATGGCTACTGCTGTAAATTGCTCAGGTGTGATGAAGTGTCTTTAGCACTTTTAAGCCTCAGAGAATTTAATGAAGGGGGGAATGGATAATGACAATGAAAAATCTTTTCCAACATTCCTTCCCTCCACTACACTTTTTAGAGGTACATAGTTTAGCAGATTACTCAGCCTTTAGGGAAAGGTGCTTTAATCCAAGACTGGAGCTTTCAATGAGTATCCTTCATCCTTTCACTTTCTAGGATGTTGCCTTGACTGAACAGTCATCCTCAGTGACGGAGTAAGAAGCTTTGCCCTTTCATAGGCAGCCTGTGTGTGCTACATGAGATGGCAATTTCTGCTGCTGTGATACATTCTCATGCTGGAGTAACCATATTGCACTTCTTTCCAATGGTTAAAATGAAGTGCTAAATAGAGGTGTGGGCCAAAAATGGAAATAGCAAAAGGGAGGCTTTGCAGAAGTGTTCCTTCCACGTAGTGCTAGGAAATCTTTTACAGGGGAAAGAACGGAAGAGATTTCTGTCTTGGAAGTTCTAGCTACTTCTGCTCTAAACAATCATGTCAGTTACTGCTGTCTCCTCTCCATTATAAAACTTCCTTCACCTTCGTGGGGAAGGGATGAATTGTTGTTTCTTAGTATACTGAAAAAGGAAATATTTATTAGATGCTGAGTGCTACAGCAAGATACACCTTCAGCACTGATTTCTTACAGCTTTTATTGCTGCCTAAACACTGTTTATGCTTCCAAACAAAAGGCCCATTAGTCTTTAAGAACTCTTCCAGTGAAATTGTTAATCAGTTAGGATCTTCTCCAAATCAAAATATTTTCTGGGAATTTGGATTGCTACTGAAGTTTTCCAAGGCTTGTGCAGCTGAATCTTTCTTTGAAAATATTGATATCCATATTTTTATTTTTGAGTCTTTAGGGAGAGGTTGTCTGGGATATTTTAGAGTCTTGGGAATAACTCTTGGTTAGGTATAAAATAAGATTAGATGTCTTTTTATTCAAAGATGTCATACAGTATTTTTTGAAAGAGCGAAGGAATCAATTCTTAAAAGTCTGCTTAAATTATTGTTTGCTATCTTAAAGACAAGTGTCCTTCTGTCTGCAACTTTTTATTGGTTATGACTTTTTTGTCTTCCAGATCTAAGTCATTGTTTAGTTTTGTGCCTCACTTTTAGATTCTCTCCTGATATAAAAGGTCAAGAAGCTTCTTAATGCATGATGATGAAACCTGTATTTGTTTCTATGGAGCAACTTATGGGCACAATTATAAGATTTGATGGAAAACTTTTTACTATCACTTTCTGTTCCAAAACATTCCTTATATTTGATTAGTTTGGCAGCAATGGGAATGGCAAAGATCTAAAGAACAAATTCCAGAGAGGATAACAACATTGTCATTGTTCTAGTAGTATTATGTCTTTAGTGCTCATTTCAAGTATATTCCAATGCTTGTGTGAAGCCTTTACATGCAATGGCAGCATTTCAAGGAAGGTGTTATTTATACAGTTTAATTTCTGTCCTGAATTTTTTCCTGACTTATAAGTTCAGTATGAACATAAATAAATATATAAACACACTTTTTTTTTTTTGTTACACTGCTACCCTGTTGTCGTGTCTTTGTTATGAAGTCTTTGGTGTTTTCTTTCTTGTAATAATGCTTGGAATTGTTTATCTATTTTTCTGATTGGTGGCTTCCTTCTGGATTTGGCTCTGAGTATTCAGTGTGTTATGTATGGAAGGGAGAAGCAAAGCACTTGTTGCATGTGTGTAACATTCAATACTGCTGTGTCTTAGTTTCCCGTTTGTTTAGATGGTTTTCCCCTATTGTTTATTCATTACCCCTTCCTAAGGTGTGAATATGTGAGAAATCAATGTAGCTAACATTAAGCAGCATTAGGTGAGAATACATATGGTAACCCATCCTGTTTTGAGATAACATACTGTGGGATATAGAAAGAACCCTCTTGCCCTTAATGTGTATGAGTGAGTGTAAAGAATTCTCATTTGAGCCTTTCCTAGGTACTGGGAATTTATTGCTATCATAAACTGACAAAGTCCTCTCCTCTCTGGAAATTATTCACAAGTTCCCACTGCTGCTGAATTAGTCAAATATGAGGTGATGCCTGTCTTGGAGCAGAGAGCTTTTGCCTTCTTCCATTAGAAATATTTAAACAGTCACTTGCTAACAGTAACTGAGAACATGGTTGAGGACGGGGGGAAGTCCCACGCCTGCCCAAAACAGTTTAAATGTAATGAAGCGTATCAAAGTTGTTTGCCTTCTTAAAGTCCAAATGATGGTGGTCACACTAGCTAATATGTCTACTGCTTTGCTGTGTTTCCTGAAAGTCATCATATTAATGAAAAAGTTTCCCCCTTATTTTAATAGAAATATCTTTTTTTTTTTCTTTTTTGCGATGGTTCGTTAGTCAAGAAGGTTCTGCCTCATTTTCTGTACATCTAAATAGTGTTTGTGCTGTTGTGTCTGGCATAAGTATACATATGCCTTTGTGCATGTGTCTGTGTATGTGTGATCCTTTCCCCAGCTGGTTACAAGTCCTGCATTTCTGTGAGTGACAAAGGCCTTAGCAATTGATTCTTCTTTAACTTTTGTTCTTTTACCAGCTTCTCTCAAAGGCTTAAGTGTTCTGATAAACCTCTCCAATCACTATCTGAAAATTTGCACATAGGAATGGGAAACTGCTTTCTTCCATAGACTGAGTGTAGTTACCTGTTATACTTAAATAGCAAAATACTGTTGTTACAAAGACCCAGAAGAGAATATTTGCTTTTATTTTTCAAGATCTAGTTCATGTATGTAAATTTACACAATAAGTTTACAGATATTTTTTCAGATATTTTTGGGATTATTTTTGTATTGAGTTGCTGCCCAGAATCAAGACAATTGAGTAGCTCTTACACATATTTATTTGTGTATACACATTTCTATCTATATTTCTTGAAAATGAGGTCTTCTACTGTTCAGATGTTACAAATGAGATGGGAACTAATCTCAGTTTTACGGTATGAGCTGTCAGGTATAGTGTGAAATAGATTTTCTTTTTTTTCCCAATAATTTACACTGTTGCCAAATATAAATATAAGAAGTAATTATATCACACTTTTAAAAAACTATTTTAAGAGTTGTACTAAATCATTTCAGTTTATCAGGGGTTAGTGTGGTGTAAAACCAGTTCTTGTTTAGATGCTTCTAATACATGTTGTTTCATCAAATCTGTGTTTCTAGTGATGTATCTCTAGTGACATAACAAAGACCATATGAAGTGGAGATATGAAAATATTTTTTCCTTAATAGCCCAACTTTATATATGATAGTTATGCTACTAACTGCATGCTGATATTCTGTAGCACAGATCTCTGTGGCTTGATTCAGTAAAGTACAGATATCTCCTATAAAATACTCACCGAACCAATACTTGTAAACAAATATATTGGACAAATGTCCAAATATGAGACAATAATGGAAGATATTTCTAGGGAGAAGTCTTTAGCAGTGGTTAATTAAAAACTGAGAAAATGTGGAACTTGATCTCAGTGAGTTGTGCATTAATTTGTAGAAAGGTATAGAAAGGATAAGAAATGCCTCAAGATCAAACCAGTGGAATCTTCTTCAAGTCCCTTTTAAGGGAGCTGGCACAGATTCTGTGTGCTTTTTGAACAGCTGTGTGTATTCCATTGTATTGTTTTCAAATTAATTAGAACATTTTGTCTATGTCACTGAAATGTACTGCAATTCGTGATACAGCAGTTCATTAGTCAGTCAAGTCCTTTCAAGAAAAGGTTGAAAATAAAGAATAATGTTATATAAAACTTGAATTGCTTCTGAGAGCTGGTGTGTATTAGGAGTTCAGGTATTTTTGAGTTAAATATTTCTGTATCTGTTCATCTGTTTATCTCTGTGCATTAAATCTCCCCCTTCTGATCCCATTGCTGCAGTTGTACAGTTCTAAGTCTTTTAAGTCAAACAATAAAAATTGTACAACAAAAAAACCAAAGACTACATCATGTTTCTTCCTCTCCCTCTAAAAAGAATCTTTTAAATGGATCTGGTTTTGCTTCTTAAACTTCAGGCTGTCACCAGTACAAATAGTTGCAATCACTCTTCTTGTCTTATTTTTCTTCATTTTCTACCATGAAAATCATACTAAATGTTGTAAATTTATCCTGAGTTATGTTTCTAAGAACTTGTAGTGTCCTTCTTTGTAAATAATGTTGCTCAGTTTATTTTCACTCATTCAACTTCTACTTTTACTACCTGCATGTGTTCTCAACTTTATAAATATTTTTCCCAGTTTGTCACTATAGGCAAAACTACTCATGCTCATTCTTTGCTTAGGACTATTTCCCTGCTGAAAGTAGGATCAGATTATAGGACAGATTTAGAATATGACAAAGTTTCCAGTGCATCATATGCTGTGATATGCTGTTTATTTTTTATGAAATAAATAGTAAATCTTGTGCAATTAGCTGCAACCTCTTTTCAAGGCAGAATTTCAAGCAAATGCTCTACCATTGTATAAGGACAACAGTCATGGCTCCAGACTGTACAGTGTGTCTTTTTTTTAACCTCTGAACATATTGGAATAGTTGCTTGATATCTATATCAGCCTTTCAATTAATTTGTAATAACTTCTCTTTTGGAGTGAAATAAATTTAAATGTGTATTTTAGGCTCCTGGCATGAAATAGTTCTTAGCACCATGTTTAGATGGAAAGGAAAACACTTCAGTAATTTAGTATGTTTAATTTAATGAAAGTTGTTTGAAGTTTATAAAAAACCCAACTGTAATAAATACTTTGGGAAAAATGTATTTTCTGGAAAATTGTGTATTAGAAGACTACATCAGGTAAAGGAGAGCAGAAAGAAGAAAAGGCAAGTAGAGCTTTTGCAGATAAAACAGTGAACAATGAAGACTTGCATCATGATTAATCAGAGGTGAAGGCTGACTTCTTTCTACCAAATTGAGAGTGCTTCAGGTAGGAACACACTTCCAAAAGCTCCTGAAAGTGCTCTTGAGATGGTACATTGTTTGACTGGTTTCCTTGAGACATTTCTTATGTTTTATTTAGCATGCATCTATAGAATAGACTTTTTTTCTACAAGGATGTAGATCAGTAAAGTTCAGAGATGTGTTGTAGAACAATGTACAATCATAGTACATGTATATATGATATATGTATGTAGAGATCATATCCTATCATATCTATGAGATATATGTAATTAAATGTAATGAGTTGCACTTTAACAAGCTGCTTCATATTAGACCAGTGTACATCAGTTAAAATCAAAACATACTACATGAACTCAGCATCATGGTTTTCTGCTGTTTCTTTCTACAGCATAAATTTTAAAAATGCCATTTCAAAAAGAAATCAGTGCATATACACAATATTACAAATCCAGTGTATTGTTAGAAAAACACTTGTGAGATTGAACATAGTCATGATAGATTTAACTTTAAGGATAATCTATCATCTAACTAACTCCTTGATAGTTGCTTTTCCTTTTTTTTTTTTTTTTTCCTTCCCAGTTTTATTTCTGGGAGTATTTGCTGTTGATGCAGTTCTGCTGAAATAACATCAAATTTGTTACAGTCAATGAAAACTCTTCAATCTTGCCTTAGAATTTTAGTGAGTGTAAAGCTTTTTGACAGGACTTGGGACCATGCAATAATCCTAAATTAACACCCAAGCATATATTTCGCTATTTCCTCCCAGCCACACTGGTTTTTGATGTCTAAATGGGAATTAATATCTTCAGTAATAAGTAGTGAATTTGTTAGTGATGTTATGCATTTTTATAGAATGAAGCAAGTAGGTTTTCTGATCTCTAGAGCCATGCCATACTAACTGGTATGATTCATATTGAAATCCAGCAGTGAATATTGCCTCTTCTCAGTTCCCATGGCAGTGCTGTGACCACATAGCCAAATGCTGCCAGGTGCATTAGCTACACATTCCAAAAATTAAAACAGATTTGCAGGCTTGGAGGAGACAAAAAATGAAATTGGCATGCAGTTATTTTGAAGATATGGAATTCAATAACAGGACACTAGCTAAAAGTCATGTGACTTCATACACAAAATGCACATTATCCTGAATGGCACATAATAACAGTGCAGATATATAATAAGCCACAGACCTCTATAGACAGTAAAATTATCATCTCAATTAAAAAAAAGGTTGGTAACATAAACACACTTCAAAAGATTCAGAAAGAAAACATGAGCTATTAATGTATGCCTCAATGAGTATTTTGGTTTATTTTCTCAGTATAGAAGTTTTAAAATTATATTCTGTCTTTAATGTCATGACAACATCTCCAGACCATTCCTTCCATCTAAAGCTTAGTAGGATATAGTGGTTTTGGTGCTGGAAGATCTAAAATTGTGTACCAGAGATTACTTTAAGAGAATGTATGTTCTAATTTCAGCAGATATTTTCCACCTGTGTGGATGTGCTTGGGTAACTTTTGGAAACATGTTTTCTGAAAATTACAGTGATCTTCTGAAATGGAATTGGCAAATATGTGACATTAGGGTGCATCTGAAGTAGTTCAAGATTGGGATATGCATTGGAATTATAACGGCCTACAGGGAAATTGATTTCTTCCCACCCCCTCGCCCCCTCCCAGATCTGCTTTTGGTAGTGTCTTGGTATGATGCACACAGAGCTGTTGATTGCCAGTCATTGCACACCTGCTATCAGTCAACTCTCAGTCTCCACAGACATGGTTCAGCTGTAAATAGGAGCTGACGACCAGTCTGTAACCACCCTTTTCCAATTCCCTCTTCTGGCACATCACATCCATGGGGAGGAGTGTCAGCTACTGTCAGCAGAAGTAACAGCAGAGACATCAGCAACGTAAGGTGAAAGATTCAGTAGTAACATCAGGTTTGTTCCTTCTACTGGGCTTTTATCCAAATAAGCAAGTGCTAGTTCCTCAGTGAGCTGAGTAGTCAGCACACGCCTGAGCTGTTTTTAGTCCACAGCAAACATCTCTGTCAATCCTGAGTATTTCAGCTACTTCAGCACTCAACCGTGTTCTCTAATACCTTATACCAGAAAACCAACTTCCCTTGACACAAGTGCAACAATTTGAAATCTCTTCAATAACTAAGTAATGCAGAAGAACTGCAACTTAAATAAAATCTTTTAAAATTACTTGTACAAAAAATAGAATTTCAACTTGCAAATTGAAACCCCTTTTTAACAGAAGATGCAGAATTATTTTACAGCACTGGAACTTTAACATGCTTTCAAACTATATCAGCAATATCACGTACAAATGGTAGTACAAAGATCATCAAGCTTAGAATATATACTGGTACTAATGTCACGGATGATTCACTAGAATGCTCAAGGCCAAATGACTCCCATTTCCCAAGACTCCGTCTGATGTTCATTGACTTCACTGCCTCACCTTTTCTGTATATGGAAAATTCTCAGAAGTCTTATACACCTGATACATATTAAAGACACTCGATGTCAGTAGTTTGCATAATTTGGAAGCTGTTAAAGAATGTATAGAAATACTGATACAGTTACTTAACATTTTGACTAAAAAAAATCACCCCCCAACTGTCAGTATTAAACTCCAAGTTACCATCATGACTGTCTCCTCAAGTGTATATCCATTTCTGCTGCACTTTTCAAGAGACCAAAATCAATAGACCTTATAGTTTCTATGTGGTCAAAGCTGGGAAAGGTAGAGTTTAGAATTTGGAATACATCAGTCTGATCATGCATACCATGCTTGCATTTGTAGTTACAAGGTAACCTCTTTATGAAGAACATTCATGGGACAAAAGATTCTCTGCTCAATTCGTATTGACCATTATAGGACTAAATGCTAATAGGGATTAATAAGATCTGATTTTCTGATTTGTCTGCGGAAAGTTAACAGTGATTGTGTGCCAAACCTTCACTTAAATCTTTGCATTTTTTCTTTATTTTATGACCTACTTTGATATATTAGAATTAATAAAGAGTGAGTTTTTAAAAATGCATAGGAAAGTAATACCATTCTAATTTGCCAACACTACCTTTTCCTTTAGAGTTGTGAGTTGCTCCTTACTTGCTTTCCTAGTTAAGTTTTGCAGATCTCTTGGAAATCTTTGTTTATTTTAATTACTTTGTTACAATTTTCTAAGTTGTTAGACAGTAACTAATTTCCTCAAAGAGGAAAAGAAGAAGGCTATCACCTGCATTTAAAATATATTGATATGAATATATATTGATAATGTTAAAAAATTCTTTATTAAGGAAAGGAACTTTATCAGAAGGGAAAATGTTTTTCTTACTAAGGCTTTTGTTCATTTTTTGATTTGAAAAGCCACAATTTGATGAGTCATTGTGAATGGCCTAGCTAGCCTAACTGCAGATAGGTTACAGAAGCTGTTGTTAATGACCTTTTACTGCTAACCAGGATATAGTTGCTTTTTCTTGTCATAGTTGAGATTTGCTTGCCACAAGCAATAAGCTGTAATGTTGTATCCACTGGTGCCTTGCTACTGAAAAACACCAACTCTGAGAGAAGCTGAACAAGGAAGTACGGACTTTCTGTGATTTATCTGAAATTCAGGAAGCTTGATGGTACATGGAAGATTCTAGATTGATTCAGAGCATGTAAATTGAATTTCATGATACAAGTTTGTCTTTGTTAGAAAGACTCATTTTTTTCTACCAGGGATCTTCCCAAGCCATTTTCTCTCAAGGTTGACCTTAGGCTTAAATAACATCACTGACGAAATAAGGGCCTGTTTATAAAGCTTAACTTGCCAATTAAAGTGGTAATATGATCTTTCTTACCCTTGCCAATATGAAGACCATTTATAATCATAAATCACAGCATTCTAAAGGGTGAAATGTGTTCACCACAACGCAAAAAACTGAGGGGGGGAGAGGGCAGAAATCTGCAAGGAAGAAAAAAAAGATGAAAGAAGTGATATTCTGTTAAAGATAGTCCATGATGTCTGTAGACTATTTCTAGTGTTATTTAGAAAATTAATCACATTATTACATAGTTCTGTCATGTGTTTATGCAATTTAGCTATATCCTGATTAATTTACTACTTTTGGTTTTTCCCATCTATGTCTCTTTTCTTTGTTTTTCTAAAACAAACTAGTCATAGAGCCAGTGATAACATGGGAGTTGATGGAAGATTATCCCAACCTCAGGCTACTTCCAGGCAACATCAGTTAACAATATCCAGTCTCTTTATTTCTGTCCACTCCTTAAATCTCCAGCACTACTGCTGTAGGGAAACACCCTATCAGCTAGCTGTGTAATGAATCTGGATGAGAACACCAGAACCAGATACCAGTTTCTGTGTACTCTGTTTTCTCTTTCCATCATTTCTTAAGACAGGGGTTTTCACAGCAAACTGGTGCTTGCAGTTGTTACAATAGAAGTCACAGAGCTATTCCTCTTAAGTGCAGCTGCAGAGGACAGAGGCAAAGACAGTTATTATTTTCTGGAAACTAGGAATAGGACATTAGGAAGAAGTTCTTCAAAGAAAGGGTGATTGGGGATTGGAATGGGCTGCCCAGGGAGGTGGTGGAGTCACCATCCCTGGAGGTGTTTAAGGAAAGACTGGATGTGGCTCTTGGTGCCAGGGTCTAGTTGACAAGGTCGTGTTTGGTCGTAGGTTGGTCTCAATGATCTCAAGGTCTCCTCCAACCTGGCTGATTCTGTAATTCTTTAATATTGCATAAACATGGCAAAAATAGTGAGCTTTTAGCAGTGCTGTGTTAGCTCCCATCTGACCATGTCACCATGAAGGTGTAGTCTTCTTTGACTGAGGTGGCATCTCAAAAATAACTTATACCTCCTTTGGTTCAAGCAGACATTTATGTACTCAGGATTCTTGATACACATGTCCATTGTTTGTTTTTTTTAAGGTTGTTGGTTTGATAGTGGGATAATTGCATATTGATTTGTAAGCATTTGGGGGTGGGGGACATGTACAAGGTGAAGAGTTACAATATTTGCAGAAATGCTGTCTTAGACAATGCTGGGCAATGTGCTTCTGTCCTAAAATAGAGGTCTGAAGCAACGGCAACACCTGCTTCTTCCCAAGTATTTCTTCCCCTGTTAACAATATTCTATATGCGTATTCACTGTGGTTAATTTCTGTCTAGTGCATACATAGTTTGCATGGCTCTTGTGACTATTAGTTGTGCTTGAATCATTGGCCACAGGTCTTGTCTTCAGCTATTTACAAGTTAGTGTAATGTCCACATGTAGAACTTGATAAAATGTTATAGCTATGTGTAAGAGTCAGTTGTTGGTAATTATATGTGGTGAGAGAGTACTGTTGCTAAATCATAACTGGGAGGTAAATGTTCTAATGTGAGAGCCTGTAGATGCACAAAGGGAGCATCTGTGGTTCAATTAAAAAAAAAAACAATTAGACATTTAATTTCTATGCCTTTTATATCAAGATTTGACTCAGCATTATAGAAGTAGAACAACCACTCCTTATGTTGCAATGAGAAGCAGTAATTTCAGTCCAGTGATCTAATGATGGCCAAATTTGAAAGAATTATCTTAAACCATCTCAAGTGAACCATGATTAAAACCCATATTTTAGCATAATTAATGTGCTTTGAAGGACTCTCTTAATGTTTGCAGCTGTTATTCAAACTGTGGTGTTAATCTAAGTAAGCAAAATAGTACCTGTGATGTAACACAAATATATAGATTATCTGGGCAAAAAACTTTTTGTTTTGCTTTTTTTTTAATATTTGAGTAGTTTTGATTTTGATTCTGTTTCACCCAGATAGGATATACTTGTGTACAAACACAAGGAAACAGGGCATTCTCTGACACAAAGAGCTTACCTTGATTTGTGGATGGACAGGCTGCAGATGAGTACACAAGGAAAGTATGGTCCGTATGAATAGGAGTCATAACATATTTGAAATGTTACATGATAAAATGAAGGGTTAAATAAAAGTTAAATGAAACAGGTGAAACCACAAGAGCAAACAAACAAAAAACTCCCCAAATGAATCAGAAAATGCTAGTGGGTTACCTCTGCAGGGAGTTACCCTCTGTGGGAGATGATGGATGACTGCCCAACCAAAATCAAAACCCAACCCCTAACTTGAATGTTTTGTAGATGGGCTTTTGTGATTGGTACCACAAGCTTAACAGAAATGGAATTGGCTTGACTGAAGGGATGGCAGCTAAAAGAAGTGTTGCAAAATGTGGAATACTCCCTTAAGAAAGGATGTTCTTTGTTGTTTGATCTTTGTACACTTTCAAGCCTAATCAACAGGAAGGGAGATTTAATCCAAAAAACAGAGAGCAGCTAACAAGCAAGTTCTAAGTGATGCCCATGAGTTAGAAACACAAATTACTTGTTGGTAGAATTGCCTTGTGAATATACAGAGCTGGACATGCTTCAGCAATCTCAGACCTAGGGGGAGGTTAACAAGGCTTGGGAAGTAGGATGCCCACTGAAAGTGGACACAAAGAATGCAGAATTTATAGACCATCTGGCAGAGCTCCCAAGATAACGAAGAAACCAATAAACACAACTCAGCAACTGTGCTGAAATCAGCTCCAGCAGCCTAAGAAGTAATTCTGGCAGGGGGAGATGGTGACCACTGGAACAAGAAACCCACCACCTCAAAAGAAGAGAAAGCCTGAGCATGTGGAGTAATCAGCGTGGGAAATGGGAGAATCATTAACCAATAGAGGATAGAATACTAATTAATAAGAGAACCATGCAACTTACAGCCAGTAAACGCTAATTCCTTAGTTTGCTGAAATGTACAAATAGTAAAAATTTTTGATGGTTGCTGTGCTTGATTTGTGAAATACCACCAGACACCCAGGCTTGCACAGCTCTGAAATAAATAATCAATGTCTCTCTCAAGTGAGTAATTATTGGCTTGTTGCGTATCGGGAAATGAATTTGATTTTTGCGGACAACAGAAGGATGAGTTATAAAAGATATAATTATTTAATGGGATAGGAAGAAAAAGACTAAGGTAAAATTATCCCACAGAGATGGATTTTTTTTGTTTGACAAAAAGGTTAGTAATATCATAGTGATAAAAAAAAAAAGGAAGTTTGGGGATAGAGTTGACTAGGGAGAAAAAGAATCTTTATATTCAGGCACTGTGATTACATATTAGCAGTGAATATTCTCAAGGAGAGACTGACACACCACTTCATATCCATTTCCCCTTTAGCTCTACCTGAGAGTATAATAAACAGAGTGAGAACAACTGTCCTTCTGTCTCTTGTTGTTTGAGGTCATTAAAAAAATCCAGGAATTATAAGAAATTGTGGGCTTTTTATTAATTTTAATATGCATGACTTGTCAGAATTGTGGGTCTGACCAGGAGTTTGCTTGGTCTTAATGTAAAATTGCAAATAGTTAGGTATTTTTCTTCTTCAACTTCAAAGTGGAATCTATATTCAGTAATAAGCAGGGCTGCATTTTCTTAAATATGGAAGGAATACAACAAACAGATAAAGATACTTTGCTGATAACACTGATATTTTTCTGTCATTACACCTCAAAGGCCATCTTCATAAGTTCTTCTTCAGGCTTGTTAAGGCACTGAGACTTTCCAGTCATTTTGTTCACCTTATTTTTACTACATAGCATTCATCTGAACTATCTTTTCTCAGATTAGTCTTGTATTTGCTTTCAGTTAATGTGGAAACATTTCTTTATGCATCGCAAGAACAGAGGACTGGGAAGAAATTTTTGAGTCATGGAATCCATTTTGAACTGAAGTTCAGTTTTAGAGCTAATTATAACTTTCCCCTGCTGCTTTTATCAAGGTACCAATCCACTGATCTAGTAATTTTCCTTCAGTTTTTCAGCTTAATTATTTTTAAGTATTTACAGATTTTTTCATGTGTCCCAACTGTAATTTATCAATGTATTTATAGAGAAGAATTCTATTCCCTCTCCAGTTTGTCTTTTCTGGAATAAGTAAACTGAGTTTGTTTAGCTTACTTTCATATGACTGGTTGTTTGGTTTCATTACAATTTTGTTTTTTCTTGTTTATACTCCTGCTGTCTCACTCTCCTTTAAACATTGGTGACAACCACTTCTTGAATATTGACACAGTAAGTTCCTCTTTTTTGGCCAGGACTTGCTCACCTTCATAGCAAGGCCATATTTACATATATTAAAGAATATATATTCAGCCTAGACACCAACCTAAGAGAAGATGAGAAGCTATGTATCTAAACCTCTTATGAAGGCTGCAAATTCTCTATGTTATTAAAAGAAATAGCCACCGTCAATTCTCTAGCCTTGAGACAAAGTAGAAGTATACAGATTACATGCATACAGCTAAACCAATTCCCCAGGGTATTAGCTGTACTGCCTATTGGAAACAGTCCCTGACCTGCCAAGGTATTTTCTGGCAAGATTCTGGTTGGTGCAGGGCAGTATATTTCCTAGGTTCCTGCTGAGTATGGTCTTCTGTCAGTGCTGTCTCCCTGTACTGTCTAAGAGAAACTGGTGAAATGTCAGGTGTTCAGATAGTCACTAGTCTTTATTTACATTGGCATCAGTTAGAGAGGACTGTAATACTGCTTTTGATGCTCTTAAGAGTATTTTTTCAGTATCACATTTTAGTTTTGAAGGAAATTTAATTTTAATTCAAAAAGATGTAGTTCCAGAAATATGCTTTCTCCTTATAGCACCATAGGAAGGAACCACAGAATCATCAAGGCTGGAAAGGACCCTTAAGATTGAATCTAGATGTACGTTAAGCTAGAACAGCTGTGTTTGTCACTAAACCATGTTCCATCCATGAAGCTTTTAAATACATCCAGGGAGAGTGTCACAACAACTTCCACAGGCAGCATATCTCAATGCTTGACAAACCTTTCAGTGAAGAAATTCTTCCTAATATCCAATCTAAACCAGTATTGGTGCATCTTGAGGCCATTTCCTCTTACCCTATTGCTTGCTACTTGGGAGAAGAGACTGAC
Organism: Machaerirhynchus nigripectus; assembly: GCA_013397975.1. Classification (NCBI taxonomy): domain Eukaryota; kingdom Metazoa; phylum Chordata; class Aves; order Passeriformes; family Dicruridae; genus Machaerirhynchus; species Machaerirhynchus nigripectus. Next base: position 346,158 of record VZRQ01008861.1, on the reverse strand, counting down.
TCCCATCCCAACCTCCTTTCAAGGAGCTGCAGAGGGTTATAAGGTCTCTCCTGAACTTCCTTTTCTCCAGGCTAAACAACCCCAGCTCCCCCAGCCACACCTGTAGTCCTTTCACCACCTTTTTCCCCTTCTCTGGACATGCTCCAGCACCTCGATATCTTTCTTGTAGCGAGAGGCTCAAAACTGAACACACTATTCAAGGTGCAGCCTCACCAGTGCCAAGTACAGGGGGATGATCCTGTTGGCCACACTATTTCTGATACAAGTGAGGATGCCACTGACTGTCTTGGCTGTCTGAACACACTGTCAGATCATGTTCAGACAGCTGCTGACCAACTCCCCCAGGTCCTTTTCCACAGGCAGCTTTCCAGCCGCTCTTCCCCAAGCAGTTTGTTAACAGATTATGTGTTACCACTGAATGACTTAGTTCTTCTAACAGTGTTTACTCACCCAGCTTAATATTGTATAAGGCACAGGACTTTATCAGAAGTGTGCCCTCTGAGACAGAATCAGCCAGAGAAAGAGTCCTTAGTGCTGAGTCAGAAGGAAAAATTTAAGAATAGCACTGTAGTTGTCTATAAACCAAAACTCTCTAAATCAGGATTACAGTCATAGCTGGATTTCTGTTCGCTGACAGAACTATCCTTGAGTAGCAGGAATGGCATTCCTGATCATTGAGTTTATAAAGAATAAAGTGTGATAGCCCTAATGTTAATTTACTTGTGCTCAGGAAGCCCATGGTGAAAACTTGTATCCAAGCTAGAATATGCAATCAGTGTGCATTAGAGAAGAACTAGAGCTAACTATTATACTTCAACAGATAATAGAATGGTTTCTTTTAAAAATTCCTTAAAAAACTTGACTATGTCTTCATTAGCATGGCTTTAGAGCTGGAAAATCCTCTTTTCTTGGAGTATGCATTAATTAGGTCTGAGACAAAATACAAACATATTTACAAAAGTCGGTGTCATGCCCAGCTACTAAGAGGTAATTTTTATAGCAGTAATCCTCTCAGGCATGGGATGCCTTTTACATTTTCAGGTTCAAGAGTAGAAATGCATTTCCTACAAAGAAGGAGAAAGATTGAAGTTAGCATTCTTTTGTATTTTTTATTGTTTGGTTGTTGTTGGGGTTTTTTTACATTCACAGTTAAACCAAGCCCCTCAGTTCATTTGGAACCATTGTTGATAAGAAGGAAGTGCATTAATATGGTGAAGTCTTCCATTGCCCAAGAAACCTACCTGCAGTTCTCAGTCAAAGATTTCTAAATTAGAAAGGCTATGGCTGAAATATTCAGTAAAAGCCTATAAAAATCCCTCCCTTGAGCTTCCACTTGCAGGTAGAATTTAAGTGACCTAATAAAGCCAGGAAGTGGTGCAGTGTCATTTATTTGTCTGCCTGTGTGCTTCCAACAAATGTTTCAAAATGCTGTAATTTTTTTCTGTGGGAGTCTTAGCTCCATGGTAACCATATCCAGTTTAACTCTTTAAGAATCTTGTCACTGTAGAGAAATCTTCTTATCTAATGATTAAATCTTCTCCAGTCTACTTTTGACAGTCTTCCTTTCCTTCCTAACTTCCCCCAAGCAAGATTTTGTTAAGTGTGGATGCAACTGATCCTCTGGTGTAGGATGACATCATTTCAGAATAATTGTTCCTGTTTTCCTCACAAACAAGAAGAGAAATACAGGGTTAGGACAAAGTAATACTATGATGATGAGTCAGACTGTAGTCTCACAATTTGCAGGAACAGTACCATTGCCATGTTTGAAGTTCAGGACGTGGGAAACAAAGTATTATGAGTATGGAAATATTCTTGCATGAATTGATGATGAAATAATTGTGACCTTTAGAAAAGAAACAGTGCTGTGACAGAAATGCTCTGTAAGTTACATAGGAATGCCCATTCTCTTTATTAGCATAAGATAAATTTTGAAGGAAAATGGTGACAAATTCTTATGAATCGTGTTGAAGTAAAAGTCTCACATTCAGAAAGAATAAAACACACTAGAGAACACAGGTTTTCTAATAAGAAATGTACAAGGGTTTTGCAAGGAATTCTGCACTCCACCCTAGTATAAGAGATATAAAGTAACCTCTGTATATTTGAAGATTTAGGAGGACGTTTCCAAAACAGTTTTAAGATAACTGGCTATTCAGATTTGCATGATAATTTGTGGATAGTACAAGCAGGGGGAAGGTTATAAATATTTACCACTTTCCTCAAAGCAACAGTGTTGATTTTAAACCACAGTGACATACCAGAAGCTAGACCACTGATTTGACTGCTTCTGAAATAGCTTGATCCAAAACCTAATGATATCTATTTTTGTGGATATCAGTTATTTGCAGTCAGCTGTCTGTGTATAACCAGGGAAACATCTCGTGATGAAGTCTAACGTCTGGTGCATGCTGAATGTAGATTTTATTGCTTCTCTTTCTATATATCTGTTCTCTCTTAAGCAGAAATCAAGTGTTGGCAGTCTAAGAGGACATTAAAGTAATCTCGTATTAGTCCTTCTGGTTACACTTCCATTTGACTTTTACTTTATTCTTACTTAGTCATTATAATGAAGCCATACTGAAATCCTGACAACTTGCCTGAGACCTTAACATCCCTCTGTGTTGAAATAAACTGTATGCTACTACTCTATAGGACTCACAATAGATGGTATATTTTTGTGTTGTGATTGTTATTCAGAATTAATTTTTTCTTGTTAGTCAAAGACAGCTATAAAAAGCAGGCACAACTTGAAACTGCACACATTTTATTATAGCTGAAATTGTTTTGTTGTTTGCTTGCATCACCAGTCTATAATGGTACTAAATGTACTACTCTCAATACTGCATCTTTAAATTATGTCCCACTTCTGGTCACCCGGGTCTTAATAAACACACAAAAAGCTATTTGTCTGAATTATTGGTTGTTTTTGCCTCATGTTGCTTAGAAAACACTCAGAGAGTATGAATCACCCTCCTAGTTAAAACTCTAAGTTAGGAAAACACAAGATTCAATGCCCCCTAGAACGGTGGCACCAACCATTTGCTAGTGAAGGGACATCAGTTACAAGTCCTACCAGACAAGCTGCATGAACTGGTGGGCAGAACAGGAGTCTCCACTCACTGCTGTTTGTCAGGAATGGCACATTTGAGGGAAGTCATTGTTGCAGTCCCAGGACCAGAGATATATATATTTAACACTTAAAATGTAAATGCAATGTATATTATACTCTCTGTTGCCATCACTGACCAAAAACTGCAGGTTAATTTCGCAGAATAAGCCATACTTCTGTTTTTTTCTGTATCTTGCACTTCAGAGTTATGCTTTGTTAAATTAACTAAAATATCTTCGTGCTAAATATTCAAAGTAGGCTTTTCTTTCTAAAATGATGATATACATATTTGAATTTGATTTTTAAATTTTCTTTATATTTTTAGTATAAGCTTTTGCTAAGCAGATCTCATTGGTTAAAAAATGAACATAATTGGAAATTGCTTCTCTGCTCTGTGATTAGTCTTTATCCAGGCTTTTAACAGTGTGAGAAGTTCATGTCTTAATGTCTGTGACAACAGGTAACTGCTACTCTTCAGTGGGACAAAATATCCTTTGTAAATATTTTCAGGCATACAGGGAGAAAACTGGGATCAGCTGTTTTATTACCTCCCTTTTTTCTGGTACTAACAAGGTGACTTGTTGTTTGTATCCCCCAAATTTTGTATCTCTTACGCTGGCATACTAAGATTAATGATAATTGAACATGTGATTTATTGCAGTATTTTTTATGTTTGGTGAGCAAAGAATTTTATTTAAAACTGAGGTTATTAGAATCTCAAGGAAGAGGAGGGAAGAAAAGTAGAATATGAAATGTTCTGAGTACTAATTTTGTAATTCCCTTAAAAAAAAAAAAAAAACCAAACATCTTTAAGATCTTTTAGAGGTTCTACCTAAATAAGAGTGTTTTGGTCTTTTTTTTTTTAATTAATTAATTTTTAAATGATTGAAGCACCAAGTTTATATTCAATTTAGATTCATTTCCATTTCTATAGAAAGGAGTAGAACAGGATGATTCTTCTCCTATCTCAGGTAACAGATAATCCACAATAGATTTGCAAGTCATATTACTTCCTCTCTCCAATTCAACAACTTCCTAATTTAGAACAGAAAATTCCGATCACTTATCCATACTTTTTTTCTTAGCTGGTTTTTTTTTTGTTGTTGTTGGCAGGAGCGGTGGTGTTCGGGTTTTGTTTTTCTTTGTAATGATATCAGAGTTATAATCTCAGAACAACATTTGATTATGTTTGGTGTACTTGAATCTCAGACTACATACGGTCTTAATTCAAAATTTCAGTCTTTCACATCTGTTGGATAAATAAGTCTTGTGACATTAATCAAACTTTATATGATAAAATTTAATATAATGCAAATACCATAATTATCTTGTTTATTAAATTCCCTGTCTTGAATACTTATTATCAATTTATTTGTTTGTCTGTGTTTTTTTCAAAATTGTCTGTGAAAGCCAAGAGAAGACTGAAGTCTGAAATATATTGCATGGAAGATAGAAAGCAGAAAAGAGAACATTAGCTTGCTTGACCAATTCCAATATAGAAAAGAGATATAGTAATATAAAACATTGACCGAAATAATATACTTACTCAGGCAAAAGCACTGGCATTAAAATATGAGATTAGCTCTTTAACTGTGGAAACACATAAAATTATGTACATTTGATACAAAAAGCAGAAAAGTGCCAATCAAGCCACTGAATTTGTGCTCTTAGGCAAATAAAAGAAATCTAAGTAAGATGTATTGTGAAATCTCTGCAAGGGAGACAAAGAGAAACAGGAGCTTGTAGGAACAGGAGAGGCAGGAATCTCTTCAAATGCAAAGCAGTACACACCTCTATCATTGCCAAGTTGTTTCATCATATTGAGAACAGCCAGTTCAGTTCTGTGGTGCTGAGGTTGAAAAGTTTAATAAAACCTCTTAGGGGAAGCACTTATTTCAGGAGATGGGCTTTATTTTAAGTTCTCAGTATATGTTATTTGGTGCAGAGTGAAATCTGTCTTGGGACAAAGTGGTTTGTACTTTTGTTTTTAAATGAAGAAAGGTTAACAAGAAGGCTATGCCATGAAGGCTGCCGAAGTCACGAATCATTGCTCTGAATGTGTTAAGGTTTGTGGAATATAAGATTTTCCCAAATGGGAAGTTTAGAATAAGCCCATGGGAACAATGTATATGTGAATGTTTATCTTAAAAATCATATACTGTTCACACAGGTAGAATACTGGAATTGTAGATTGTACTCTTACTAATGGTGTAGTCTCCCTGAAGAATGCTACACTAAAAATATAGTGAGGTATTTTAAGTACCTTCAGGCTTAGAAACCTAGATGCCAGCTTTTCATTATGTCTTAAATGATTTTCAGTTAATGCAGTACATTTAAAAATAAGCATTATTTTAGAAATTTGAGTCAGTTATTTCTATAAATGACGTATAATCACCGTGAGATTATAGTGCTAGCTATAGGGGATGATTCTGTATTACTTAAATATTTTGTCTTTTGTCAATGAAGAGTGTTATGCCTTTAACATAAAATTAGTTTTGTTTGGAGTAATGAAATAATTCTAAAATTATTATATTCAGAAAATTTTCCCTCACAACTCTTCTAGCATGCACTAACACCATCAGAGACTTTTTACAGTTGATTTTAAACCAGTGACAAAACATTCATGGGGAAAGAAATCTGATGTCCCAAATACCGTGATACAGAATTGGAAAGATAGGGAGTCTCTGTTAAGGAGTTATATCAGGCTTGCATTACAAGATTAGTTCTTATCTTTCCAACATTCACAGCTGCACTTTGTTTATGTTGATTTTACACATAAATACATGTCCACCCTTCATAGAACTTTACAGGAGTATTTATTGTCTGTGTGACTATGTAAACCTTTTTGAATTTTTCTGTATATAAAACACAGCTTCTCTAATTCAGTAAAAGCTACAAAGCTTTGGCAACAATTTTATGATAACACTTACTTTCTGCAGTAGGAAAACTTTTTCATGTTTTGCTGTATAAATTACTACATAATTTGGAGCTTCATGCACAGAACTACTGCTTTCTCAGCATTGTTCTGATTTCTCTTATAAAAACTATTGCTAATAAAATTAGTTTTATATGAAAATAAACTAGTAGTGTATTGGCTAGTGGATACACCAGCTATTCTTGCAGTATAAAGAGAAATACTTAGAGGTTTTGCATATATATGCTGCACAGGAGTTCCTCTAAGGGCAGGGAAAAGGCTCAGTTTTGCACCACATGATGATCATCAAGCCTGTGACTGGTTTCACTATGAGTCAGCAAAACCTGTCCTTCATCATATGATGAAGATATTTGATGTCATGTCATCACACACCATAGTGTCTCATAGTGTTTCAACTCAGTTGTCGAGAAAATATTAAGAACTAGGAAGTTATAATATAACAACCTCTTAGAAGTATTCCTAATTTCTTTTGGTGTCTACAAATCAACTCTGACTTTTTTGAGAGCTGGATTTTTTATTTATTTTATTTATTATTTATTATTATGCCAGTACAGGCTATTTGTACACTTGTGTATAATCTAAAGTGTAGTGTAATACTATGTATAGCAAACTCCCACAATTATTTTTTAAATTAATTTTTAAATGAGCCTACTCATAAAAAGCAGAAAACAGAAATACCGTATCAGAGAATCAGAGAATTGCAGAATATTCTGAGTTGGAAAGCACCCGCAAGGATCACCAAAGTCCAACTCCCGGCCCTGCACAGGATACTGCAAGAATCACATCACGTGCCTGAGAGTGTTGATGAAATATTTCTTGAACTTTTTCTGGCTGGTGCTGCGACCACTTACCTGGGGAGCCTGTTCCAGTGCCCAGCCACCCTCTGGGTGAAGAACCTTTCCCTAATATCCAACCTAAATCTTCCCTGACACAATTTCAGGCCATTCGCTTGGGTCATGTCACTGCTTACCACAGAGAAGAGATCA
>VZRQ01008861.1:303547-338878 GCA_013397975.1 Machaerirhynchus nigripectus | reverse complement strand
TCCCCTCAGTCTCCTCTTCTCCAGGCTGAACAGACCAAGTGACCTCAGCCACTCCTCATACAGCTGCCCCTTAAGGCCCATCACCATCTTCATAGCCCTCCTTTGGATGCTCTCTAAGAGCTTTAGATCTTTTTCATACTGTGGCACCCAAAACTGCCCCCAGCACTCGAGGAGAGGCTGCCCCAGTGCAGAGCAGAGCAGGACAATCCCCTCCCTTACCCGGCTGGCCATGCTGTGCCTGATGCCTCCCAGGATACGGGTGGCCCTCCTGGCTGCCAGGGCACTACTGAGTCGTGTTCAACTCACCATCAGCCAGGACTCCTAGGTTCCTTTCCGTAGCACTACTCTCCAGCCTCTCATTCCCCAGTTTACATACATAACCAGGGTTGCCCTCTTCCAGCTCAGAATCCAGCACTTGCTCTTGCTAAACTTCATACACTTGCCAGTCGTCCAGCCCTGTATGTAAGCTCTACTCTTCACTATTCAATGGGATTTGAGGAAAAAATTAAGCTATATTTTGGGTTTTTAATTCAGATTGTTCAATAAGTTGATCTGATGCTTTTGAGGCAGAATTTTGATACTGCCCCTCTAACAGCTTTCTTTCCTATATCAGTAGTTATTTCAGTTAGCAAAGTACTTCACATGGTACACTGTAAGAATTTTATACTCAGTGGACCAGATATTAGGAAGGGATAGTACTTCTCTAATTAATGTGCAGTATCTCACAAATATGTTAGAAGCTTTCTCAGGCTTAAGATTTCACATATTAAGAAAAAAAAGTAACCTATGTAGCTTGTTGTATAGGTTCTGTGAGTGCTTACTTTTTTCTGAAGCACTTCTTAGGCTCAATTATTTGTGTGCTGGAAACACAAAGAGTGAAACAGCTTGGTGACACAAGCCCTTCAAATTTAATTGAACCCATGGCTTGTGTTTATATTTCCAAAATAACTGCTTGCGAATACTTTTTTTTTAATCTCATTGTGCTTTGCTGCCTGTCAGGTTCTGTTACCTGCTTTTCTATTTCTATTTTATTTCTGACAAATTGAGATGGAATTTCACGTTTTTCTTCAACGTTCTTTAGATGGAAAAAAAATTAGAATCACAGAATTGAGGCAGAATCAATCTTGGTAAAGAAAGAGAAGGAGAGAGAGGGTAGAAAGTTTCAGTATGGCAAATGACTTGATGAGGAAGGAGATAGATATGCAGTTTTTGAGATGAAAAAAAAAGGTGCTGCTCTTTTGCAAATAAATCATATTTACCCATTTGTGCTTCCCATGCAAAATAAGAAATAAAAGAGATGAGAGAGGTGGAAACAAAGACTCTGCTAAGTATGAAGGGGCTATATAATAAGGTAGAAGGAGGCATGATGGAAGAGAAGTAGAGAAAACTGGAACATTTGGTCCATGTTGACATTTGGGCTGGAGAAGGAGGCAGAGAAAAGGTGGTAAAAGTCATCATGCCTGACCTTCTTTGTCACTGGTGACCATGACACAGGCTGTTTTGGTTTGGATATGTTTGTATGCCATGGAGGTCTTCTGATCGGTGTCTCCCTCTTAAACAGATGCTCCCCGACTCTTGTAGACAGGCTGAGATAAGCTTGTGGGAGACAAGTCTCTAACCTGCTACTTTTCCACATTTGCTGATCCTGACAACCCGTGATCAAAGAAGTATCTTTAACATATGTGAAGTGTGTTCTGAAGAGAATATATGTGATGGCATACCTCGAAGAACAGACGTAATGTAGGGGTAAAGGGATCTTTGTCTTACATTTTGATTACAAATAAGGAACAGATTAATTAAATTGATGGAGCCCTGTTAGCATCTACCTGGTATAGAACATAGTTATATTTTTTCAGTAGAGACTCAGTTTGGTAACAGACAGATCAAAAATTTGTCATGCTTAAGAGAAGTATTTATAGATCTATTGTATATTAAATCTTGCACATTTTTTTATATGCTGCACTGGATCTGGCTGGGAGATTTGACAACTATCAAACCACAAAACTGATACTGATTTAAAGTTTACATTGGCTTCTTTCATAATATTCTTTTTAAAAAGTGCTTATATTCGTGGGTTTTTTTAGCTGGGTATGAAATTTTCATGCAAGATGTGTCTGCATCAAGAAAGAGAGTTTACATCTTAAAAACAGTATCTGGGAATTTGGTACACCCATACATATCAGAAGTAGCCAGAACTCTCCTTCAGCTGAAGTAGACACATTGGTTGTGGGGTGGAAAAGGCAGCTAGAATACACAAACAGAGAGAAGTGGTTATAAGATTGATGTGCTAAATGAAGAGTGAAGAAAATCAATATATGACAAAGACAGCGGTGAGAAATGATGCGAGGAATGGACATGAGAGGTGTGAAAAATTGAAAAAGACGAACTGATAGCTGGGCTAGGTAGGTTCAACTTAGTGAAAGTGTTCTTTTAGGATCTTCATGTCAAAGTACAATGGTGAGAAACACATTTTATTCACTAAGATTTTGCTGATTCTGTATAGGAATTCTGTCAGGTAGGTTGCAGTGATTCCTCAGAAACACCTTTTGAGTTCCCATTAAAACAAAGACCATTAAAAATTATTGGTATAGGCTTAAAGTTGATGTTCTGTGAACTTTGCAACTAGTGATGAAATATTTTGAAAGAGATAAAATGACTGAAGTTAGTAGTGATGCAGAAAACTTTAGAAAGAGAAGGATACTCCAGGAGTGTTATTCTTCACATAAACATATTTTCCTTTAGTGGACATGGATCAGAATACAATGAGAAAATGATTATGGCAGAGCTTTGAATGTCTTTGAGCTCTGTATTAATGAATACAGATTAGATACAGAAGGTACAGAAGCAAGATTGTAGAACTGAAGCTTTTGCTAACTTTGGGTGTAGTAGGTTGTAAGTTTCCTATTGTTCTATCCCGTTTTAGTTTGAACTAAGATACCTGCTCTGTTAAAGATGAAGGAGTGTGAGACACACGAATGTGGTTGAGAGCCCTTTTTAAGCCTGATGACAGTATAAAACATGATAGCATCATTATTTTCATACCTGCTTTTCTCCAAGTATAAAGCTCTTCTCAAAGTTTAGCATATAACCTTTTTAGGAGACTAAAACAACTGATCTGCAAAGAGGTCTGAAATATTTTTATGTGCAAAAATGTTATTTGAAATAGCTTTTTCTCTCTTGTTATAATTAAAATCATGTCAGCATTCTCATCGGAACATCAAGGATGATGAGTGGTGCCTTTGCAGTGCAGTTGCCTTTTCTGCAGTATAAGAGTATATAATTTGTTTACAGTATATGTAAAAATAATACATTAACTGACTGCATTAGTAAACTGTAGATGCCCATAAAGTAGGAAATCTGCCTCACTGTAAAATGTGGTTCTATAGGTAACAATATTTGGAAAGTATTTAATAATGATTGTCAGATACAAGTGAAATATGTTTCTAATATGTTTCATTCACTTAATTGTCAAAAGTGTGTGTATTCTAATTAGGGGTTTCATGATTTTAACATCCAGCCTGATGTATTTATTATGCATCTGTCTGCTGTTTATGATTCAATTATTTGGCTCTTATCTCTGTGAAGGAAATGTTACTCCTAGCAATTAACTCAGGCTTATCCTTAGGGTTTTATCATAATAACACTCTAGAGATGTCAGGCTGCTGAAGGTGACTAAAGATACTATGTAGCCTACTTTCAAGTTTCATTGGTAGCTTTTTCTCATTTGAAATGTACCAACTTATAGCATGAAAAGTCAGCATTTAGTAAAAAATTGAAAAGTGAAAAGGCTCTTGGTTTTTGCTCAGTCAAAACATGCAGTTAAGCACTGTATACTTGCGTTGTATCCTTAGACAACTCGATGAGAGGTGTGTATGTGAGGGCTAAACTGCCCTAAGCATGCCTGTGATTTTCTTAGTGCGTTTAATGATCTTGGTGTAATCGTTTAAAGAGAACATATCTTTGCATGCTCATTTAGTTTTTAAGCGGTCAAGTAAGCATGGAAGTTTTTCTGTGCTAGTCACCCTACTGTTCTCTATTTCTGCCTAAAAATCTTGTCTGAGGAGAAAGAGATGTTCCAAAAGATCTCCAGTAGACAGCCAGTTTTTACCACCATGTGTAAAGGTATACGTGTAAAATTTAATTGGAATTTGCGTGATGACAGATAGGTTCAATTCTATCCTTTTATTGTGGCTCTACAGCAGTTTCTTGTGGATGTTGAAAAATATTTTGTAAGGCAGAGTGCATTATTGACTACAGAGAAGGCATGATAATGTAAGGGTAATGGGGCATGCTGACATATCAAATAGTTTCTATCTAATTAATGTCACAGTAATAACTTCTGTGACTGTAGACAGAATATGCTGTTGCAGAATTTTGGAATGTGTATGGGGTTTGGATTTTTTGTGGTTTTGGTTTTTTCTTTTTTAGCATTTTAATACACATTTATTGTTGTGTCACAGTTTTAATTTTGGCTGCCAAGAATGAATACCTTGTATTCATGTTAGATTGAAATATCGATGTTAACCAACTAACATGACATTCTGAATCTGGTTCAAGATCAAATCAGAGCCCCCTGGGTCCCAAAATAATTTGAAGTAAAATATTCAACCAATCTTATTCTCTGATTAAAAAACACTTCAAAGATTTCACTATGTCAACAGAACTTTATACAAAACTCTAAGTGTTTTCTGTCCAGAATATTTCCCACCCATCCCCCAAATAACAGGAGTAGAAAGTATCGTGGCTTCCATTTTTCTCACAAATAGTCTAGAGGCAGGAAATTTAGATCCAGGTTCAGATTTTCAGGAACTTTTTCTATGGGATCCAAGTTAAGTGGACCTAAACATGAGTGTTCAGGCAAGAAATCTGTCTTTGCTTCCTGATATGTGTATCTGACACACGTAGCATGTACCATCAAGCCTTCCTTTTTGAAACTTGAATGAGTGAAATCAAGTCCAGTAAAGAGTTTATGTTATATTTCAATTTTCAAAAGACAAATGTGACTGCTCAATGAGTGACAATTTTCTAAAAGTTTCTTGTGACTTCCAGGTCAAACCACTTGTATTTTTTAGACAAAAGCTACCAACATGACAGTGTCAGAGAACATGTCAGGAGTAACTGCTGGAACATCTCTTTACTATCTTACTTAAGAATTCAAATTTCTGTGCCTTAGCACAAAAGAAAAAAAAGTAGCATACTAACTTGATTTTGAGATAGTGTGGGATTTGAAATTAATAAATAAATTGACCTATATTGTTTTTTTAATCTTAAATGAGCCTCTAAAAACTTCAAAGAGTTCCATGAGTGAAAAAGTTTGGTGGTGGTAAAGTGTAGGTCAGGATGGAAATGGTAGAACTGATAACAGAATGTGGATGTACAGATCTTATTAAAAAAAGAAAAAAAGGAACAAATCTGATAAACTAACTTTACAGATCTATGCTTCAGACTTCATCCTAATGATTACTGAACTTCTATAGAAATTACAGTTATTCTTTTCTGCTAGATTCTGTGATACAGTTTGTAGTAATCTTCAGCATCCTGACTTTTTTATGGATCCAAGGTGATCATTCGAGATCATGTTTATATGGAAACAATAAGAAGTTTGTAGCAGAGAGAGAATATTTATTAACCCAATATAAGCTATGAAGGGAGCAAGTACCAAATTTTAAAGGAGGTGGTGCCAGATGCATTAGTTTGAAGAGATTTTTCTCTATACTAGTGTTTTATAACTGTGTCTTCATTGTTTCAGACCTGCACTAATTGCTCTAGTCATTTATTTCCAAGTTTTTGGTCTTGTCTGGGCACAGCTATTCAAAATCTCATCCATTCTCTAACTTCAGACACCTGATTTGTCACTGAATTAATTTTCAGTCTGATCTATTAAAATCTGAATATTTATTTATCTTTCTATATTTAGTTTTAAAGTCTCTCTGTTTTTCTTGTGTGACTCACTATGAAGAAAAGGTCTAGCAAATGCACTCTAAATCTCTGCCTATCTCACTGATACTTCTGTATGAATTGTGAGTGGAATTGAAGTAACTTAGATCACTGATCTACTCAGTGGTAATAAAAATAGAATGAGAGGTTTTGCTGGTTATACTTTTCAGGTTTAGATTAACAAAGTTTTAAGTTCTGTGTGAAGAAAAATGTGGTTCTAGATCTGGGGAAAAAAAAAAAAACAAGGAGAAAAAACCCCAAGTCACGGAATACTTGAATATTCATATCTCTAGTAATTTTCTTTCCCCAGATGAGTTTTGTAGACGTGAACATTTTGAAATCATGGATGTCAGGCAGTAATTTCTATGGCAGAAACTCACAGTGGGAATGTAACAGTTTCCCTGTAAGACAGGTTAAAGTGGTGATAGATTTTGTAACTTTGTAATTTCCTTTTTCTTCATATGTCGAGAGAGTTGAATCCAACTTAGCATATGTGCAAGCATAAAATTGGCCTCAGTATTCACGATTAGAAAAGCTAATTAACTATAAGTGATAACTAAGGTTTCATGGAAGCAGGCAGTATGATAATGAGTTTTGGAAGTTCAGACACACTTGTAAACTTGAGGAAGAAAATTTTTTACTGTTCAAGAGAAGTGTCTGCATTTGAAACAGGATACCAGAAATAAGAATTTCTTGTTTCCTTGTTTACACCTGTGTGCTGTATTTGCATTGGCAATCATTTGAACCAATGGTGTTTATGATGGTGTAGCATTAAAAAATCCCATGAGTGTTCTATACATCTTGGGACATATGCCAGCCTAAAATACTGCGAAACCTTTACCTTTTTCTGCTGTATGAAGTGTTTAGCAAGCAGTGCAGTTGTTGGTGGTTTTGAAGTTACGAACTTCAAGCATTCTATGGGTTTTTTTCCCCAATAATTTCTTTCCCCAAGCAGCACTAAAACCTTTGCTGATTGTTTTTCCTTTTATTGTTTAAACAAAGACTAAGTGGAGAAGAAAGGATGAAGGGGGGCCACTGCTAGATAAACAAAACCACACAGAGATACAAACTGTAGTAGACATGGGAAAATGGAGACAATGGCAAAGACCAGAGCTCTTCAGCTGTTAATTGACGGCCCATTAAGAAGATACAGGCAGCATTTGGAGAGGACCCATCTGGACTTTGTAACTGATAAGGCAGCAAATATGAAGACTTTGAATATTTGAAGGTGATCTGTAAGACTGCAAAATTTAGGAAGAGCTGTTTAGGAGAAGGGGAGTGGGGAATAGTAAGGTGGTGCTGGGAGATAGACAAGTGGAGCTATAAAAAGGGCTGGTTTTGCATAACAGTGCTCAGGCAGTATGCTTGCCTGGCAGCCCTGTGCTTGATCACAGCAGTTTATCTTCCTATTTAATACTCACTATTTCCCCTGTGCATGAGTGCTGTAAGGAGTGGTGCTAGCAACAGGGGAAACCAGAAGTGAGCTTGGAGCCAGCAACTGCAATCAGACCTCAGATGAAGCAGTCCCTGTGTATGTGGTGCCAGCAAATGGAGCAAGTAAGAGCATCTTCATCAGTAGCTCTGTGGTCTATGGATCTTAGAAGGATTGAGAGCTACTGAGTGATCTGAGGTGAGTGAATTTGAGGCAGGAGCTGGAATCAGACTTTGGGTAAAGGGACACACAGTTTCTGTACCAGCACCTGGAGCAAGCAAGGGTTTCAGCATCTACTGCTGGTGAAGGCCCATGAGTCATTGGTCCTAGGTGCAAGCTGTAGGGGTCTGGGTGAAATGAAGTGAGGGTCTTAGTGTGAGTAGCTGGAGTGGGAACTAGGGTTCATAGGGGCCACGTACCTAAGCACCAGCTGCTGGGCGTGACACTGGAGTTTACATTTTCCTCTAACCTGGAGTGTGAGGGCAATGTGTGTATAATTTGCAGAGCAAACTTCAAACTGGCAAGTAAAAGGCCCAAGTATTAGGCAAAGGGCCTCAGCTGACAATAGAGGGAACTAGAAAATTTTGTGTGCTTGTGGGTCTAGAGTTTCACTAACAAACTTCAATCATGGTCCTGAAAATAAATTATTCTTTCCTCCTGTGGGGACAGTCAGCCACTGGAACAGGTAGTCCAGAAAGGCTGTGGAGTCTCTGTCTCAGGACATATTTAAACCTAATTGGATATGGTCCTGAGCACCTCATTGATGTTGACTCTACTTTAGGCATAGAGGTAGAACTAGACAGTCTCTAAAGGTCACTTCCAACTCAGGATAGAAACAGAATTTTCAAGGTTCGAAAAAACCTCTAAAATCACTGAGTTCAACTGTTAACCTAGCACCATTGTGTTCACCATTAAACCACGTCCTCAAGTGCTACACTGAATCCAGAGATGGTGATTCCACCACTTCCCTGGGCAGCATGTTCCAGTGCCTGACCACCCTTTTAGTGAAGATTTTCCTAAGATCCAATCTAAACCTCCTCTGTTGCAACTTCAGACCATTTCCTTTCATCCTGTCACTTGTTATCAATGAGACCCACCAGGCTGTAACCTCCTTTCAGGTAGTTGTAGAAAGTGATAAGGTCCCTGATATGCTACCCCCAGGCTTATCTCTAGCAAGCCAGATTTTACCCCTTTCCCCCTTCAAATCTAATTTAAAGCTTTTTCAGTGAGCCCTGCTAAAGCCTGTGTGAAGATCCTTTTTCTGCTCTGGGACAGGTGTGCCCCATCTGTTGTCAGCAGGCTTGGTGTTTTGTAAACTGATCTGTGATGAAAAACCACAAAATCCTGCTGGTAACACCAGGCTCAGAGCAGTTACTCATCTGTGTGATCTTCCTACTCCCACTTTTCCCTGCAACTGCCAGGACAGAGAACACTACTTGTGCTCCAGGTCCCTCAACGAGTTATCCAAAGCTGTGAGGCCCCTCTTGATATTCCTCAGACTTCTTCTTGGGACTTCATGGCTGCCCACCTGAAAACCCAGTAATGGATAATAATCACAGGGCTGTACCAGACTGCAGAATTTCTTGGTTACATCTCTAACCTGGACCACAAGGAGGCAGCAGACTTCCCTATGGTTTAGGTCTGGTCAGCATATAGATCCCTCTGTTTCTCTCACAAGGGAGTCATGGATGACTTTTTTTTTCCTGACTGAGGCAGTCCTGGTGTGTCAGGTAGACTAATTTGCCCTGGACAATTCTCCAACCTGTGAACCTGTGTCTTGGTTGTCTTGTGCCTGACCCTCACTTCCAGAGCCTCACACCTATTGTATGAGGGCACCTGGGAAGGAGAGGTAGGCCGGGAGGGGATTCACATCCTGCCTTGAGCAGAGACCTGGTTCCATTCCCCTTATCTCTTAGGTCCCCTCCTGCTGCTTGGTGATGAGTGGGTTGGGTATCCTTTGCTTCTTGTGATGTGGCTGGCTGGTGAAAATAATTTGATGTGAATTTGTAAAGTGCAAAGTATGTAAGTGATTATTAAACGTTTAAATTTTGTGAACTTCTCTGCTGAAAACATATCAAGGTTTGGCTCTCTAATTTGCTAGTGAACGTGTTGGCTGATTTTTGGTAGAACAGGTGTTAAAGACTTCTTAAGTGAACCTTATGAAGTGATTTGCAAGTAAGCAAGCACTGCTAATATCTTATCTGGGACAAGAGCGGTGGGAAATACAGTGATACTGACTTTTCTATAGAATTCAGCTTGATTGCAACAATAAGTGCACTTTGACACCATCTAATGTATGAAAAAAAAATCCACAAAGCAAACTAAAATGTCTTTATTATGCTTTGTAATATCAGTTAGTAGACACTGAGAAATATTTTTCCTAATTTCATAGAAATCATTGTATTTCTAGGAATTGTGCTTGCCCTCAATTATAGATCCAATGTAATGACATCAGTGACTGAACCTGTAGCTAGCTCACATATTTCCACTCAGTTTGCTAGAGGATAGTGACTGATCTGTCACTTTTTGAAGATATTGCTACTGCTTGCAGATTTGTAGGTATCTCCTACTGCAGTAGCAATAATCGTAAGACTTAAACCACTATGCAGGGAAAACTGCCATGCAGCTGCTTGTTGGTGGTTTGAATATTTTATTTTGGAGGGTATAGTTGATGGATATGATTAATTTATGCTCTTTCAATATCCTGTCCCTGCCAGTTCTTGTCTAAACCTCAAGTATTTCATTTTCTATAGCCCAGCTTTTTTAATATGTGTAAATGCTTGACATGGAATAGACGGCAGTTGAATGTACTTAAATATTCACATTTTATTTCTGTGCTAGCTCTTCTACTTTATTTGGCCTTTTTTAATTCATGTATTTTGTATGAAGGCTGTGAAGGTATCTGCTGTGTTTTTCAAACCCTGTTTGAAAGATTTCTGTTGTAATTTTCCCTGCATCTGATGCCTTTTCTCTTTTCAGCTGTAACAGATGCGGATGATTACCGAGTATTAGTGAGGTTTTTGTTTAAAATAATTTCCAAAAATATCAGAGAGCTCACTTCTGAAATAAATTTTAGAAGTCATAATTCAGGATTGTAATGGATACTTAAGTTCAAAAATACATGACAGTAATTTATGGTTTTCAGAACGTTTTGTTGAAATAGGAATATAATTCATCCTAGCAGACTTCTGTAAAAAGTTTTACTGATAGAAAAAATACAAAAAACTAGTGGGTATGTGAAGAATGGGGTATGGATTAAGAAATGGAAGATACAGCTGGATTTCAAAGGCAGTATATCCTCATATTAAGTATATTTTAAAATAATTTGCAGGCACTCTAGCCCTATATGAAGTTTCTTTAATTCTGTGGTTTAGCATTGGAGAAGTAATTATGGCTGATGCTGATTTGTGTATCTATCTATCTATCTATCTATCTATCCATCTAATCTCTATATATCTCTCTAGGTCCACAGAATGGAACTTACCATTGAAATGTATCAATTTTCTAGTAAATTTTAAAAGCTATGCCCAGAATGTTTTTTTTCTAGGTAATATATACCACCACATATGTGATGGCACACTGTTCTGACATTCTCTCAATAAGGATATTGAATATAGGATATCAGAGAAGTTTAATTAATTGTTTGAGGAAGAGCACTGCATGTAAATGCTCTTCAATGTCCTCTTCACCCCTTAACATGTCTGTATATTGACTGAATGCTCAAATATACATTAATATAGCTGTATGTTTGCTAGTACAGAGTAACTACAGGTATTTTAGTTCCTTTAGAATTCTTTTCTCTGTATAATTTGTGATCCCCCATGTATACATGTAAATTTGAACCTGTTTCACAGCTCTCCCATTCTTACCAATCCATGTTTGCCTGGCAGCTCATGAGCTGTATGTTCACAGCCGTGTTTATGTCTTGTCTGTAGATGGTTTGGGGAAGAAGCCTCAGATTTAATCTAAACCTCTGCTTTCTTGATTGAAATCTCTTTAAAACCTGTCATTGTTTTCCCCAAGAGATAAAATAGTTACAAATAAGCATTAAACAATTCTAGACCGTGTGGTACCTTGCATTTCTGCTTCAGACCTCTTTTATCTCATAGCTGATGTCATATCATCTTTGAGTCATTGGCAAAAAAAAAATTTATACGGTAACATTCCAGGTCTCACGTCTTTTATTTTTTTCCTTCCTCCTGAAATCTGGATAAGTAGCATATAAATATTTATTGGCTATTCACAGGCTCACTCTGTTCTGAGACCTGGTGCAAAGTCCTGGGTCTTGCAAACTCTCTGTGTATGTTTAAATGCTACTGCCTGTTTATCTGTGGTTCTGCTGCCTACACTTGAAAAGAGTAAGACTTAAATTCAAGTCACTGTGGCATTGTAAAATCTCCTCTGAGATTTACTATTAAAAAAAAAAAGTGTCTGCAAAGGTTTCTTCTATCTTCATGTAGAAAGCAGCTAGCCTACAATTTTGTATACTGACTGGGCAAAATCTGCTTTAATATTTTTGTAGCACCTTTTCCAACTTGTTTTTAGTTCCTAAAATTTAAGGTAGATAATTGTTTGTCTCATTTTATGACCTTCATTTTCAAAGCTGTACACTAAGTATCCCTTTTGCCAACAATTGATATAGACAATGTGTAAAATCCTGAATTGTATTAGGTTCTTTAAAAAAATCCATAGGATTTTTGCCTTAAAGTTAGCATTTAAGTTTCCTAGCAAAAACTATTAGTCCAAAGGGGAAATCTTACATTTTAAAAAATGTGGTATTGAATACATATCTGAAATATTTACAGTTGATAGTTAGAGAGAACAGGTATAGACAAAATAGAAGATTTAAAGAATTTGCTAAATACAGTGCACACCCATTCTCATTTTGAAATAGATATGATCTAAATGTTTATTGCTATTGGTGTCTTTACTAATCTGGTAGTGGTCATGTACTAAGATTCCAAAAGGCTGACAGCTTCTATTTGGATTCCTTCTTGCTGTCAGGTGTCAAGTTTTTTAAATTGGTTCATCTGTAATTGAGACAAGACACTGGCTATTCCATTAATATTTATGAACCTCTTTCAAACAATAAAAATTTCTAAGCTAAACCCTGCAGGCTGTGTTTATTATGCCAAAATATCTTACATTTGTGAACTTCAGTAAACAGTTAATTTCTGAAATGAAAATAAATTTGTATGGATGTTCTATGTTATATCTTCCTGTTGGTAACTGGTTAGCCTTCTTCACTTGCACCAGATGTAAAAGAAATGGGTAAAACAAACAAAATATATGCAATTATGTACATACACAACAATGTATCTTACATTCATTTCTCTCTCCAAAAGTATTCTCCATTAAAATGAACTATAATAATTTCCTTTCCTAATGTATCTAGTATATTTCTTCATTTGCTTATATAACCTTTGCCAGAGGTTATGAATGTGAGAGTTGCAAAGCATGCCAGTACTGACACCACAACTCATAGAATCATAGAATGGTTTGGGTCAGAAGGGAATTTAAAGATCATCTAGTCCAGCCCTCTGCCATGGGCAGGGACATTTTTCACTGGATCAGGTTGCTCAGAGACCTGTTTCAGTGATGGGACATCCACAGTTTTACTGGACAACATGTTCCAGTGTCCTATCACCCTCATTCTAAAATAGTTCTTTCTTGAGTCCAATCTGAATCTATCCTCCTTTAGTTTAAAACTGTTGTCCCTTATCCTGTCCTTACAAGGCCTGGTAAAAAGTCTCTCTTCACCTTTCTTATAAGTCCCTTTAAGTACTGAAATGCTTCATTGAGATCTCCCTGAAGCCTTCTCTTCTCCACAATGAACAACCCCAGCTCTCTCAGCCTTCTTGATGAGAGAACTGTTCCCACTCTCTCAGCCTTTCTTGACAAGAGAACTGCCCAAAACCTCTGACTGTTTCCACAGCCCTCCTTGTGACCTGCTCTAACATGCCCATTCAGTAAGTAACGATAAGGTACGTAGGCAGGGTATACCTTGCTTGGATAATTCCATTTCCTTAATCAGCATGGCGTATATCTTGATGCTTTTAGTCAATCCTCCATTCTGTTAATTAATGTGTATACTTAATGTCACATCCTTTCTGTTGTGCTTTAACCCCAGCTGGCAGCCAAGCCCCACACAGCTGCTCGCTCTGTCCCCCACCAGCAGGATAGGGGAGAGAATCAGAAGGGTAAAAGCTGGAAAACTCATGGGTTGAGATAAAGACAGTTTAATAGGGAAAGCAAAAGCTGTGCACACCAGCAAAGCAAAACAAGAAATGAGTTCAGTGCTTCCCGTGGGTGTTCATCATCTCCAGGAGAGCAAGAACCCATCATCTTGTAATGGTGACTTGGGAAGACAAATACCATCGCTCCAAATTCCTGTTCTTTGTTCCCCATTCTTCCCTCTTCCCCCCATTGTATATACTGAGCATGATGCCATATGGTCTGGAGTGTCCCTTTGGTCAGTTGGGGTCACCTGCCCTGGCTGCGTCACCTCCCAACCTCCCATGCACCCCCAGCTTCCTCACCAGTGTGGCCTAGGAAAAGCAGAAAAGGCCTTGGCTCTGTGTAAGCCCTGCTCAGCAATAACAAAAACGTCTCTATGTTATTAACTCTCTTTTCAGCACAAACCCAAAACATAGCCCTGTACCAGCCATTGTGAGGAAACACTTTCAGTATCCCTGCTGAAACCAGAACATTTTCTTAAAGAAAGACAGGGACCTGCCTGACAGGAGAGGACATATTTAATTTGCCTGAGGTGCACCAACCTGGTCTGCATAGCTAGTTTACCCCAGCTCTATTAATAAGTCTTCTTTTTCTCATGCATTACAGTTTGAAATCAAAGGAGTGATTTTTAAAGAATATTTAGTACTCAGCTTTAAAGATAGGTGATAGATAAATATTTTGGATATTACACTTGGTCTTGGTATTTGGTGTGCGTGTCCCTTTGTGGTCACTGTCTCATGCTATCTCATTTCCATGAAGAACTGTGTAAAGGGAGAGGTAGAGAAAGCTGTGATATGAAGGGCAGCAAACTATCTAAATGCTTCAATGGCAAGTATACAATGGCAAGCCTGGACTTTGAATTGAAAAAAAAAAGGAAGCAAAATGGTCAATATTACAGTTTGACTTTCTGAAGCAATTTTTTATTCCAAGGTTTTTATGTTTTTGTCTGTGTTTGTTTGGGGATTTTTGTGAAAAGGACTGATTATGTTTTATATCTGTATATTTGCTTGTTCTGCCTTGCTGATGGCTTGATATAAGATATGGAAGTATGTTCCAGAGTTATGATTAGGCTTTGGTCCAGCCACTTTTGAAGGAGTAGACTGACAACGGAAACCCCAACTCTATTTTTAAAATCTTCTGAGAACTGTCAGAGGGTGCTGTGTGAATTTCCATCAAAGAACTCTGCTGTCATCATAAGGATCCATTTGCATTGAACAGGCTGTGGTTACTGGGAGAAATTTGTATGCTTACTGGGGGAAGACAGGCCTTGGTATGTTACTATGAAGAAATAAAGGATATTTATTTATAAAAAGATGTTAAAAACAACCAATATCAACTACTAGAAGTAGTAAAAGCTAAATCTCCTGAGAATCCACCTCCCCACGACCACCTCTGATTTAAGATCTGCTCTGTATATCGGTTTCCTTCATTTGTTTGTGGGTTTCGTGGTGATTTACAATATGAGGTGTCTAAGCACACCTTTCTTTTAGATGTTAACACATACTGCTTACCAGAGGATTTATTTATAGACATTGAAAGCAAAAGAAAGCCTAAGATGATATCTTCATGTGACCTGTTCCTGATTCAATTACATGACTGTGATGTCTGTATTTTGGGACCAAAGTATTCATGCAGTATGCAGTTCTGTGTGGAGGTCCTAACGAATTTTATCATATTGCAGCAGACCTGTATAAGCTTCTCTAATTACAGAAATAAAAAATACAACTTGAATCTTTTATGAACCTTTTTTGGTTCATAGGCTGACTCTGATATTAAACCTTGCTTCAGTCCTTGGATACATACTTTAGTAAACAATCTTTCTAGTATTTATTTATGGAGCAAGTATATTAGTATTTATTGAAAAATTGTATCTTCACTATTATAAGTGGAAAGTGTGGGGGAAAGAAGTGCTCTCAAGAGATACACAGAAGATTCTCATCTCTTTGGCAGAATTGCAGAATGTAACTGCTGTGAGACAAAACTGGTAGTTCTGTAAACAGGAAACATCTGCTTTGCTGGCGTGTGTAAGAGAAAAAACAATACAAATGGTTTAATGACTGGAAATGTGGTTTGGGTCTTTTTTTTTTAAAAGGTAATAATTAAATTTGTCCTGATAACTTATCTTTCTTAGCAGTTTACAGTTTTCTCTAATTTTGTTCCCATTATTATAATTTGGGATTTATGTATTTTTAGATTAACAGGACAGGTTTTTTTCTTCTGCTGCCTGACAATATGACTGAAATGCTTAAACACGTAAATAATGAACAGAATATGGCAGTGTGAGTACCTGTTATACAGCCTTTAGAGATGAATAGAAGTATAAAGTTACCTCTAAGAGCATTTGAATTAGGACAAATAAGTATGTACAAACTTAAGTTTGAAAATAATTATTTAAATTCACGAACTTTTTAAATGTTCGCACAGCTTCAGCATGGATCAGCATTGTGTATTGCCTCTTTGTTCTGTTTGTTTCTAATTTGATAAGGAAGCATAGGATTAAAGTTCATATTACTCAAATTAACTTAAAAAGAGGGATTTGGGTTGTTGAAGGACTGGGTGATTTGACATTGTTTTCATCTGAGGAAGAAAAGAGAAGAAAAGAATACAGAACGAAACTGCCCTGGGAGACACAGTGCGCGTTCTTTCCCTATGTACATTCTTAGGTTATGTCCAAAGAGGAGGGTCACACGTTGTTCTCCCTTTCCAAGCTCACAGGCCGAGGGTAATTGTTCCTGCTCCTTCACATAACCACTTCTGTCGTGTACCTTTCCCCACGTGCTTGGTACGGCAAAGTTGCTTCTAATAGCTAGTCACTATTCAGTAAATCTCAGGATTCCACAGACATCTGTAGTAATTTTTGGAGACTGCTGATCAATGCTGAGTCATCAGTAAAGACCTGCTAGGTTGTGTTAATAGTAACTACAGGTAAGTGTGTAAGCCTAGTAGGGTGTAGTTACTTTTTGTCTCTTTGTTTCTATGTGTTTTGGGTGTGGGTCTTTTTGACCCAAAACCATTTTTAAATTAAAACATTTTTTGAGGTTTTACTTGGTTTCCTGTTTCTTTTTCCTCATGACCAGTTAAAAAAAGAAAGAAGTTGTTTTTTGTCTTGACAAAGAGTAGGCAAAATGAAAAATCCATGTTATACACTAGCTTTGTAACTGTAATAAAAATTATTTTTCAAGTGAGAAATCTATTCTGCCTTCCAACAAAAACAAAATCCAAAATATTCAAAACTTCAATTAGTCAAATCTGTACTGCATACTATACACAAGTGTCAGTCATCGTGTAACAATGAACAATTATTTTGTTTATTAAGAATTGAATTGCCTTAGCAAATAAATAAGATTAATACAGTGGAGCTTTTGGAAATTTCCCCCAAGGAATTTTTAGTTGAGGGTTATACCTCAGTTATTTGTCAAAGGAAAAGTGATATGACCATGAAGCAAGACTTCTGATGTATTTATGTGCTTTGCTTGGAATCTGACTTCTTCATGGACATGTGAAACACAATTACCAAACCACTGTTCTTAACTGCAGGAAAATTACTCTATTTTTGCAGTACAGGAACCTAAAAAAACTGAGTTGTTCTAGCTAGATGGCAAATGAATACATTAAGTTATTTTTCTGGATTGTAGCCTCAAACCCAAAACAACCCAAGCAAGATTTAATCAAAGAAGCTTTTAATTTTTATGAACTTAATTAGGAAGTCTAAATAGTTAAGACTGTGTTGCCTTGCTAAATGATAAATTCAGCAGCCAGAATTTTTCCACATCCTTCATCTGAAGTAGAAAAGCAGTAGCAGAAATAATAAACCATACCAGAACTGTTTTCTGTATCAGTTTTATGAAATTAATTTTTCACAATGTAAAAGGGAGAAAAAATACGAATTTTCCAAGTGTTGCAGTAACAATAACTGCAATAATAAATCCCAGTAATAGTGTATGTTTTCATAGGTTTGAAAAGTTCTGT
Organism: Machaerirhynchus nigripectus; assembly: GCA_013397975.1. Classification (NCBI taxonomy): domain Eukaryota; kingdom Metazoa; phylum Chordata; class Aves; order Passeriformes; family Dicruridae; genus Machaerirhynchus; species Machaerirhynchus nigripectus. The sequence goes on along the minus strand of VZRQ01008861.1, from coordinate 321,303 downwards.
TCTTTTCAAATGTGGAAGTAGTGGAATCCTTTAAAGTGGCGTTCTATGAAGCTTCTGTTTTAGAATAAGTGGAACAATTGACTATATCTACTAAGAAGTTGGAAACTAGGTAAATTATGGACTCTTTTTTTTTAATGGATCATTTAAATGGATTGGTACAACAGATAAGTTACAATACAGATATGTTAACACATAGTTAACTCACTTTATTTTCATACTAATATTTAGGAAGTCTTGGTATGTTTCATCAGCTTGCTAACTTGAGTCACCTTTCTTCAATTATCTTCTTTAATGCAGCAAACCAGGGAATGGGTGTGACAAGTGCTTCATATACATCATTAGCCTTATACCAGCTGTGAAATTTGACTACAGGAAAGTGATTTATCACTCTACCAAAAAAAAAAACCATAGTCAGATCAAGTGAAAAAGCACTTTGACTACTCACTTAATTCGATATTTTTCTGTTTTCTGGTGATTTAGACTCTCTTCCCACAAAACACTGTCTAGGAATTCAAAGACTTAACCTACATCTTTTATTAAAGCTGCTGTATTACCCATGATGTAGGTGGATATTGACTATATGATTTTCCATCTTTCTAAAAACTGGCTATGCACTGAGTATTTTTTTGAGAATAAGACTTAAACTATTTATATAATTATAATGGACATAAAAATTAAAACCCAATTTTTTGTACAATTAAAAACCAATTATTTCCTCTATCTTAATGAATTTTATCAAGCTTTCTGAAAGAAAAATTCTGTTTCCCCATTTGATTTTCAGCATTTTTTATTTTACAGATTAAAGAGTTCTACATAGTTTGCAGTACTAAATATTGAGGAATCCATTCAGTGTGGGTATCTCAGTGAGCAGCTAGCTGCAGTGAGAGCTGCAGGTTGGGCTCTGGGAGACCCTTTGCATGGAGAAGGGCACAGGAGTGTTGGCCCAGCCAGGGGACTGGACATGTGGAAGCCCAGCAGGAGCCCACAGCCCCCAGAGTCTCCTGTGCTCAGACTGTGATGGTGCCAAAGCCCAGGGGTTCCTGTGTTCAGGGTCCCTCATGGCGGGCACCAGCTGGAGCTTTATTTTGTTATTTAGTTATTGCACCACGATTAAATTGTTTGAAGGATCTGGACCTCTGAGGCTGCATTGGGAATCCTGTGGTCAAGTAGGTGAGAAAGTGTGGTGTGACTGTGTGAGCGTGGGGGTGTAGCTGCAAAAAGGTGTCAGTCCCAGCTCAGGTGGTGCAAGAGTGACTGTGCCAGAGGGCCCCTGGATGGCTGGACAGGAAAGTTTCATTAACAGAAAAATGAGAATAGAATTAGAATCAATTTCTGTTTCCCCAGATTCTGGGGGTCATACTAAACCCATTTGTAATCAATTTTTTTTTTTTTTAAAAATCACATTTATACCTTGTTATACAGCCCTTTGGTATAGGTGAAAAGCACTGGACAAAAAGTGTATATTTCCCCCTGTAGATCTTGAGACATATAATCTGTAACAGAATTGCAAAAGTGCAAATACAAAAAATTTGTGCCTTGGAGCATCAGAATTCAGTTATCAGTAAATTTTAACAAGGAATATATCTATGTACATCCAGTGTTTTTAAATGTATATTGGGTTTATTTTAATTGTGGTGTTGCATTTCTTTCCCTTTTTAAAATGAATATTTGTCTTGGCTTATTTTCCCAGCCTGTCTTGTTTTTTTTCTCCTCAAGGAAAAGTCACTGTCAAATTAGAACTACATTTTGCTGGGAGAACTACCCTATGACTAAAAACAAGAATGAAAAAGGGGAGTTTTATTATCAAGATATTCAAACAGTAGGGTGTACAAAGTCTAAAAGTCAAAACTTTAATTCTATATGTACACTTTTTAATTGAGTATATAAAGTTGGAATTTTATAGTATGAAATTAGTGGGATTTCTATTTGTCATCATTCTGACTGATGGTACATTTGGTGGAGAAGCTAATTGTAAGATATAGTAATCCTTTTGAGAATATTTATTGTAATTTGTCAAATGTCCGTGGCTAGAGAATGTGAATACCCATGAGGAAATAAAGCAGGTTGTGTTTTGTTTCTTGTGTGCTCAAGAACTGTGCAGAAAAAAAATTGTATAAATAAAACATAGTCAGAATAAGATAAAGAGAAGACAGCAGAATAATGTGTATTTCTTATTCGAAAGCCCCACTTCAGGTTGTTCATTGCTTTTCACGAAATGAGATGAAAACATGTATATGTAGAAAAGAGAGGGCGAAGATACATTTTTGAATTGGGATCAACCCAGCTGATGGTCTGTTGTGGATTATAAATCATGTTCTATCATTCAGTAACCATGACGGATTGTTTGTTATTATCAGGGGATCTTGAAAAATGAGGGTTTTTAGAGACCTCAAGTATACATATATTTCCTTATCTAAGAAAAGACGCACCATACCCCGGCAACAGCATACTCACAGATGTTAACATAAACTGTTTTTAAATACCTGTGGTGATAACCTGTTCTATAACCAACCCAGTTTTAGAGCCTTACTATTCTTATCGTTAGGAAAGGGAAAGGAAATATTTTTTCCAATACCCAGCCTGAATCTTCCTGCAGTTAAAGATTTATATTACAAGTTCTGTGTGTTACGCATGGGAAATATAATATTCCTTTCCATTTTGGAGAAGATTTTTATACATGTTTTAAAACTGTTACCCATGGCCCTAATTAGTTTGTTGTGTTTATTTATTTTCTATTTTTTTTTTTTTAATGTCACTAAACATCAGAGTTTCTGAGATTGTAAGTGATCTCTGGAGCAGGTTGCTTATGATACTACTCATCTTGGTTTTGAGGTTAAAGATGGATGCTGATCAGTTTGTTTGACTGCCTTCACCAAGGAAGGGGTAGAGTTGGAGGATCTGAGGAAGGGGTAGAGTTGGAGGATCTGGGAAAGGGGATAAGTAGGAATAGCACTCATGATAAGAAGTTATTTAGAGTAGTGGGGATCAAACCATGAACCATCCTAGAAAGACCTTCAGAAATTAATTAACAGTTGAAATTCAGGCTAAATATGAATTTATAAATATGAGAGGAAAAAATTCATTCCAGCTTCATGTTTAAAATAATTGGCTCAGAAATGAAAAGTAAGATCCTGGTCTTATAATATTTTAGTTAATAAACCAGCTTAATACTCATTAATGGCCAAAAAGGGCAATCAAATATTAGAAATTATGTAGAACAAAATAAAGAACACAATAGAGAACATCTTTTTGTTATTCCACAAACATGGGAATTTTTCCATACCTTTAATAATATGTGAAATTGCAATTATCCTATTTTAAAAATAAACCATTAGAACTGGAAAATGTTGAGGGAAAGAACAAATGAGGAACAGGATGACAATCAGATGAGGAACCAATTATTTGAGGCTAGGACTTTTTAGACTGGAAAAGACAGGCTGGAAGTGACATGGACAATAAACTTCACTGGAAGTTGTGATGTGAGAACTTGGTAATATGAAATGCAACTTGTGGACACCAGGCTGAAAATAAACACAAGAAGTTGATTTTCCTGTAGCTGGACTGTATTACTGTAGTGCAACGGAGGCTGCAAATTAGAATTTCAGATGAATTCAATGGCAGGCTGGAGGCAGGACAGGCAGAGGATGGAAAGAAGGCATATCCGTTTCATGCTCAAGTGCAAAAACCTCTTGTCTGGATCTTAAAAATATCTTGACCTGAAAATAATGGTGAATCCTGGATAACTGAGAAGAAATCATAAGCAGCATAAGAAGTTCACATCTGTACTCTGTTGTCAAGATCTTTGCAAAACTAAGTTGCCAAAATCTAGAAAATGTAAAATTTATTTGTGTGCTCATCTATTGCGACTGCTACCATACCTCCTCCCCCTCTGTTCCCCCACTTCAAATGCTTATAATGGGGTCAGATTTAGGAGAGATTTTTTCCTGTAGGAAGAGGAAAATCCAGCTCCATATCCTAGGGCAACACTACTAAAGCTTGAGCTTGCAAGTAGAAATACTCTTCTATTTCTTAATTAAGACTATAAGGCTGTTTTTTAAATGGGCCAAAGATTATGTTTCCTGTACTTTTTTAAAGAAATGACTGAATTTATTTTGTGACATTAGCCATGCACCGATGCTGTGCACTGTGGACAAAGTTCTGTTAAAAATAGAACCTTTTGGAGACAGCTTTTCAGTAAGACCATTCCCCTTGGGAAAGGAAGTGGTGGGCACAAACAAATTTACCAAATCCATGTTTGGTTAAAGCATTGTCAACTCTGCATGTAGTTCCTTATATTGTAAAGAAAAATGCAGCCACTGTAGTCTGCAGTTTCTTGTGAACGTTACTTGTTTCCAAGATTATTCCAGAAACTAAAGGAATGCAGTCCTGTAGAAGAATCAGTTCGTAGCTAGTGAACAAATGCTATCAAGATATTTATTTACATCCTGTGCTTTGTGATAGAGTAAGAGATGTGAGTAGAATGTTGTCTATCAAAGAGTGAATGCAGATGTAGATTTTTCCTTAGTCCATTTTTTCACAGCATTGATCTATAATCAGCAATTTTCTCACATTAATCAGGCCTGTATAGAGCATCAACTTGATAGTCCTGCTTGTTTTACCATAAAAACCCCGGAATTCTGAGTTTCCTTGTTTAGTAGATATGAATTGGCTTTTTAAAAAGTAATATATATTTCTTGATGTAAAGGGTGTATTATCAAATAAAACTTTTCCATCGTTTTACAGAAGAATGTACTTTCAAAAAATTCCGTATCACTATTGTATTTAAGTTAGTCATTCCTGTGCAAGCACCTGCCTGAAGGTTTATTGCAGCTGTGAGTAAATTAATGGCAAAATATGTATGCTTTTTTGAGAAAACTCTTTCTTCTTGTACTGTAATAACAAAGCTGATCCATTATCTAGAGCTGATTAATTTTCAATGTCATGTCAATTTTATTTTATCAGTTCATTTTCAGCACCGAATATAATAGAGATTAGGTAGATGTTGACTCAGGAGGTAATAAACTAAATCTAGGGTATCATTTTCCAGCAAAATTTGGATGTATATATTTAGTGTATTCATGGTTCTGTGCTGGATAATATAAAATATATTGAAGCGTGTCTATTTTTGGATACAGTTTATGTGTAGTATATAAACCACTACAACTCTTAATTGGGGAATATATATGCAGCATAAATGAAGGAGTTTCATTAACTGTAGGAATTTCTTTATTCTCAGATTCTGTGTTGAAAAACTAGTGAACTGTGAAGGAGCAAGGTCATGTCAACAATACATTAATTTACCTTGATCACTGAATCCCTTTGCAGCAAGTCAAGTAATTGAGTAATAAAAATAAATTTTGTTTATGTTTTGACTTATTATTTTGTCACAGGAAGCTCAGTTTAAGTTCACCATCACTTTATATTGAAACCTGTGGAAGAAGACAGCCTGAACATCAAGACAAAATGGTTTTTGGTAATGAACTACTGGACTGTGGTTCTTTAAAAACTAATTTTTAAAGTTATATAATATATTGCTTAATTCTGTATTGCTGAAGGCTAGGAATAAAAGTTTTCATTAAAAAAAGATTTAAAATATTTAATATAATCCCAAAATACATTTGTGTACAGTCAAATTCTATTTTGGAAACTTGTTCATTCTTGAAATTAGAACATATTGAATTTGTAACTGTTTTAGAAATACCTTTGTTTCTCAGTGCACATTGACATTTCTATATAGTCAAATTCAGAATACAGCTTCAGCTCTAGCCAAAGCAAATAGATATTTGCTTTTGCAGTACACAAAGTTATGTGGTTACCTGCTTTCAAAAAACCCCCAAATCTCCAAAACTGTCCTTTTCCTTTTTGCAAAAGTTATGTATTTGTGTGAATACACAAATGGACAATGGACAGAATTATGACAAATTAGCTACATGACAGTAGGTAAATTCTGCAGGATTTCAGACCATCTGAAATATATTTTAGCAATTTCAACATGTTTCTATGTATAAACCTTCTTAGATTTGGGATGGAGTTACTTTGTCTGCGTCCTTTTGCTAAAGGGCTGAGAGATGAATCCTAACCAGATAAGAGGTTTCTGGACAGAAGGGGAGAAGTTTCACTTCCTCCTCATTCAAAAAAAAAAGTTGACAATTGCTATGCATCTGTATTTGTGTGTAGATGGAATTATGGTAGTATAGAATGTATCTCATGGTTAATTTTACATAATTCTTGATGATGCCACTGCTGGAAAGCAGTTTTTAGTAACTGATGCTTAGAATGTGTGTACCTTTTGAGGAACATAACAAAAGCAGTTTCTTGTGCAAATGCCCGCCTATAGCGGACCACTGTTTATGGCTATCCTTTCCTGCCTGTGATTCTGTGCACTTTAAGCCTGTTTTATTAAAAGCCAACTGACCAGCCAGCCAGCCAGCCAGCCAACCAAAACAAACAAACCAAACAACCCCCCCCCCAAAAAGAACCCCAAACAACAACAGTAAAAAAACCCAACACAAAATGAAGTCTCCACCCCTCAAAAATTAATGGACTAGAACATGGAAATAGCACTGCTAGATGAGAAAAATTGCATTTTAAACACTTACTGAATCAAAACCATTTAAATTTGCTGAATTCATGGTTCACAAACTAGGTACTGAAAACAGGGTACTGCTGAGACATGGGCTGCATTTTCATGATAGCATAGCAACTCCATAAAACTCATTTCTATTAGCATCTTCAGGCCAGAAAAGCAATTACAGACCTCAGCCAGAATGATGTTTCTTCAGTGAGAAGACTTTAATACTGAATCATCTTAACAGGGAGTAATTGCCTAATTTGCAGGTTGTTTAGGTTCTGCTAATTCTTTATGTTCAGTCCTGAATGAATACTTTTTAAATCTTTGCTGCAAAACATTCTGAAATACCATATAATACTGTATTCTTGCCGCCTTTTAAAAAATTTTGAGGTTTTTTTATCCTACATAGCAAATACCCTGCATGTTAAGTGTTGTAGCATAAAGGAAAGGGCACACTGGCCATTTAGGGGAATAACATAAAACATTGGTGTTGAATGCTGCATACACCTCTTAAGACATTCTGTGCTTGTATTTTGGGATTACCGCAGTTAATGATTAATAGGGTTTTTGTGATGTCAGTGTAAATACTAAGTGCTTATTTTTCTGAATTCTAGAATATTAAAATAATAATTTCACTATATTAGAAACTCTTGCCCTTTTATGCAGGTGGATTTAAAAAGAAAGTAGTTAATTTATTTGATTAAGTCTCATTTTAAATAAGTTTTATATATGTTCATAGAATCATAGAACGGTTCGGGTTGGAAGAGATGTTTAAACTCATCCAGTTCCAACTCCCCTGCCATGGGCAGGGACACCCTCCACTGGACTACATTGCTCAGGGCCCCATCCAACCTGGCCTTGAACACTTCCAGGGCTGGGGTATCCACTATTTCTCTGGGCGACCCGTTCCAGTGTATATCTAATCTAAACTTATATTCTTTCAGTTTGAAGCTGTTACCCATTGTCCTATAAAAGACAGGACATGCCCTTGTAAAAAGTCTGAAGGCATAATTTTATTTTTTAGTGAACTATGAATTACAATAGAGACTATATATATACACCTCTGTGGAATGATGAGTACTTCAATACAGTAGGGAGAATAAATACAATTTGAGTTATATAGAAGTAATTTAATGTAATGATAAGTGCAAACTAAGTTGCAAATCTCAATTTCATTCTAAATCTTGGTGTTTATAAATTCATGTTCTGGTAGTTTACTATTTTTAGCTCTAAAATATGTATGTTCAAATATTGATACAGGAATCAGATGATGTAAATTTTTTAAACATATTTTTTTTTATCTTACATATGTTCCAATTTTTCCCCATCAAATAGATATGATTCTGATGTAAATATTTTTAAATTCATGATGGGAGGCATGTAATAATGAGTGTTTCATTATACTGTTAATATTTTGCAAATTATTGCACTGAAGATTAAAAAACAGAAAATTATTTTATTAATGAAAGCTGAAAATTTCAGAGAGCATTTTATGGAAGTGGAAGCAGAAGCAACAGGAAGAAAGATAATTTTTTAGCAATAATTAATTCTGTCTAATTCCTACATCTTAGAATGTTTGCAAAAATATCTTGAATTCCTTTTCTGTACTGTTGAAACCACCACTGATGGTCATGCAAAGCTAGATAAGAAAAACACTGTCTATAACTTCTGATTAGTCTGAAATGTAATAGTTGCCCATTTCAGTAGTAGTAGTAAGTAGGCAGTGAAGGGTCTCCTAAAAGAAAGCCCTGTAACTTGCACACACCTGTAAAATCACACAAGTGAAAAACACACTTTTGATTTCCCTATTTAAAGGGTGTGTCACTTAGGTCCTTTGGTGAAAATGACTTTGTCTCTCCCAGCTTTTATTTCAAGTGCCCAAAGCCGTGGTAGTGTCATAGTAGTGCAGTTGCATAAGGGGACTCTAAATAGCAGTGCTGCTTTTAGAACATAATTGTTCAAGTGATCTCAGAGTTCAGTACAGGCGGCTGTTGTGTATCTGCTTTGATAATAATAATTGACACCAGTACAACTTTGTAGCTGGGGGGGACAGTGACATATCATATCACTCCTGCTTTATCAGCTTCCGCCCCCTTAAAAACTTGTAAGGCAGTGTCTTTTGGTGAACAGTTACATGCCTGTATAAAAATAAGTGCTTCTACATGCTGCTCTCTCAGTGGTGATTTTCTTAGTGGACAAGTTTTGGAAAATATAATTATTTTTAATTCTATATATAGCTTTGACACAGTCAAACGCTAAAAATAATCTGTTTTGGCTCGCTTCTATCAGCTTTAGTGTCACACATTAAGAGGTGAAAAAGGGCTTGGCACTTTATGTGTTTGGCATTGTATTATGCAACAATTTGTTAAGGTTCTTTTTCAGAGTGCTCTTATTCTTGGAATATGTCTTTTGAGGATCAAGTTCTTATGATTTACTTGAACTTTCACTTGAAAAATGCCTCTTGGATCTTTGGTTGTACACAGAGCTTTCTATATTACATGAAAACTTAAAAGTTAAGATTCTGCATTCTGAGGAATAGTGTTGATAGTTTAGTGTGCTAACAAATAGCACTGTTGTTTGCAAAATTGCAGTAAAGGTTTTTTACTATAAGCATTAAAAATATTTTGCTGAGTAAAACTGAGTAACAGTGCTTACAGTTTGTTTTATATCGCTAAAGAAACAAAAGGACACAACTCTTGTAAGAGCCTTGAAGATAGTGGCAGTCTGTGTCACTTTGATAAAGTCTTGAATATAAATTTATGTAGAAACCTCTACGTTTATAGGTGTTATACATATACATGAAAAGAATCTCTGCATATGTACATTATGTCAATTATAGAAAAATAATGTGTTGATTTTCAACAGAAGTTGCAGGATTTCTTAACATTATAGTGTGTATATAACTTCCAAATAATTACTTTATTTTCTTGTCCTTTGTATTGTGACAGGATGATGAAGTAGTACTTCAGTGTGTTGCCAGTATTCACAAAGAACAAAGGAAGTTTTGCTTGGCAGCTGAGGGACTTGGGAATCGCCTGTGCTTTTTGGAGCCAACATCAGAAGCTAAAGTAAGAAGCTGATACTCTCAACTGGTGTAACTGATCAGTGAACGTTAACCTACTTATTCACTAGCACATTTAATTATGGTTTCTTAAGTGTGATGCTAGAGGGACCTTATGTATGCTTTTCTTCCTGACTTCATCTTAGAATTGTTTGCAAAAACCTCCTAGAGATTCCAAATAAATTTTGAGGCACACCTGTGAACAGTCAAAAGCTGCTGTTCTTTAACTAATAAAATTCCTGTAACTGAAATACTTCCTATTTTCAAGATAAAGTCTCCAGACTGTTATTATGATTTAAGTTCACTAAACCCCCATACTTCTATTATTGCCGTAAGTTCAAATATACTGATACACAGGATTGATAATTTTAGAAGCATTGTCACCTGTTAGTTACTGGTGTTAAGTGTTGCTCCTGACTTCATTATCAATCAGGATGTTAAATATACAGGGACAAGAATGATTAAGTAAAAGAAAATTTTAAAAGATAAAAAATGGCAAGTTGAAAACAAGCTAGAGAGATGGGAAGAAAAAAAAACCTCGGGTAATAAGCAGAGCTTGAGAGGAGAAAGGAGAGAAGAGATGAAACTGTAAACCTCTACTAGAGCAGAATGTTAAGGATAAATGAAATGGAGGAGGACCTCCTCTCTCTCTTTTGTTCTCTCTGCATCTTTTTCTTAAATTGTTTTTATTTCTTCACTTTTCACCACCCTAAAACACAGCATTAGCAAGATTTTTATTCTGTCTTGTGACTCTGATGTAAAAAAGAAGAAGTGCATATATACTTTAAAGCTCATCCACAGCCGTGACCTTTATCATGAATCACGGAATATGGAGTTTTTAAGGTTGGAAAGAATCTGTGGAGGTCATCCAGTCCAAACACTCGACTTAGAATAGGTTCAGACAGAACAGATCGCTTAGGACACTCAGGTCAGAGTTTGAGTATCTCCAAGGGTGGAGATCCTACAGCCTCTCTGGGCAACCTGTTCTACTGTTTACCATGCTCACAGTAAAAATAGGGGGTGTTTTAAAAAATATTTGCTGTATTTCATTTTGTGTCAATTACTTCTTGTCCTTTCACTGGGTACTACTGTGTAGTCTCTGGATTTGTCTTCTTTGTACTTTTCTGACATGTATTTATACACATTGATAGTTCCTCTCAAAACTTTTTTCTCTTGGACATATCTTTCTTTGGATATATCAGTGACAAGAAATTGGAAAAAAAAATGTCTGCTGTGAATGTAAGTTTCATGTTTCAAAAACAGCAGACATACTGATTCAAAAATTGAGATTTCCTAAAGAGTTCATGTTATCATGTCATAAGATTCTGAATCTTAGCTATCTAGTTACTGCTGTAGATACATTCCATCAACATAATACACCAAATAAGATTATATCCCTTCTCTTCTGTTTTTTCAGTGACATTAAAGAACAAATACAATATTCGTGGTGTCATTCTAAAAGACAGGAAAGCAATAATATGTAGGGGGAAAGTTTTTACTTTTGGACCTGAAGAATTTTCATTTTACAGCGAGGAATACAGCTCAAGGAAAGTAAAACTGTTGTGTTGTCAAGTTATGAAGAATGGATTTATATTGTTTTCATACAGGAAAATAGCATGTACCTCAAAAACAAATGAGTAGATATTAAGTATAGATTCAAAAATTAAAATGAATATGTGTTCAAACACCCTTTTCATCCTGTTTCACTTGTTCTGCTGATCTGTTCTTGCACTGTTTAATTTATTTTTACAGTATGTCCCTCCAGACCTTTGCGTCTGTAATTTCGTCCTTGAGCAGTCACTATCTGTCAGAGCCCTTCAAGAAATGCTGGCCAGCACAGGGGATAATGCTAGTGAAGGGGTAAGTAAATTGACCTCAAAGAACATTAAATCTGAATATAGATTGTCCTCATTTCTTTCCTTGTCCAGGATTTTCTAGAAGAGGGTCCTCGTCATAGTTTCCTTGGGACATTATAGCTCCACTACTGTAATGATATTACCTTCTCTTTGGCAGTGAGGAGCTGGTGCAACTGTCTTTTGAATATTTGTAGTCCACAAATCCAGAAACATCATCAATTTGATTGCTTTGACCCTAGTTTTCCAATTTGAGCTGAATCGAACTGAATTGAGCTTTTATTCTCTTACAAACAGAGCATTATAAAAGTCTATGGTTTTACTTATTTTACAACCTAATGGCTTATTCTGGGCTTCAGATCTTTAACTGGCACATATTACTGCACAGATGAGAAAGATGGGGTTCTATCACCTCTGATCTTACACTGTCAACCTTTACATACGTGGTTTTCAGACTTCATTAATACTGATTTTTGGTTTTCCACTGCATAAAAAATAATGATTTTTTTTCTTTGCAATTACATTGTGTTCTGTAAAACAAGTCTTGATGAAAATAAAAGCATAGGCTTAGGAAATCAAAAGATTGATTTAAACATTTCTAGGATTCCTAAGAAATTACATAATTTTTAGCATTTCCAAAATATTCACCCCAAACCTCAGCTGACAGATTTAATCTGAGGTTAATAATGATATATGAATATTTTATTTGGGATTGGAAGTAGAGGAAATATAATCTCTGGTGAAAATTATCACACTCTTGCTTAAGGAGCAGTAGACAATAAAAAAGAAAATGTAATCTGTTGTGCTGTATTTATTTTGAAACCATCTTTTTCTGCATTTATTTTGAAGTTAGGTACAATCCATTGGGGAAACCATAATAGGAACAGAGCAGTTCATACTAATAGAAAGGCTGAAATAAAAAATTATTTGCTTTCCATATTAAATTTAGATTGGAACAGAGTTTTGCTGTTAGTTTCAGATTTTTCTAGAGGAATAATGTAGCTTATTCACTTTGGAGGTTTTGTTGTTTTGGTTTGCTTGTGTTATTTTCGTCTTTGTTTTTTTTTTAATAAGTCAGCCTAAAAGTTACAAGTGATTCACTTAAAAACTTTCAGTAATAAAATAGCAGGAATTGTTTCATTGCTTGTTCTCAGTATTCGTGTATTTGTTGCAAACTGAATGCATGTAATTTTCTTTTGATGACCTGTTTATAATTACAGTTGACTTTGCTGTTAAGGTTTTCCCTTTCCATTAAAAGAAAAAAAAAAAGATTCAATGTATTTAAAAAGTATTATATTCACTGCTACATGTTTTTACAGTTTTCTTCACAAACCAGTGACGTTCCTGAAGGATTAAAACCTTCTTTTTACATATGACATATTTTGAAGAAGTTTGGTGGTAGTTTAACTTATTCACAGCATGTAAAATCACTTGCCTACACATGTATAACCATTATTTGAGTCCTAGGCGTATCCTTTGATTATCTTTTTCCCTTCCAAATGAATCCAAGGATGAGAACTGACCTTAAATGCCATCCAAAAGGAGCTCAAAAGATGCGTGTTGAATACTCTAAATTAATCAAATGGTTGCTGCTCCCTGATCTTGTCAAAGTATTACATACTCCAAATTAACAACTGTACTTGGTTGAAACTGTGGATGCAGTTGCTTTAATGAATCTGAAACATGTTTAAGATTAATATTAGCAAGTAGATATTCCTAGTATACTCTTAAACTGTTTTGGGCAGTAGGTATGTTATTTTCTCTTTCAGATTTCAGTTTCTCTATGTATATATGTATTTATGTTGTCATTTTTTTTAATGCCTGCGTGAAGTTTATAAGAAAGGTAAGTAGTATTTTATTTAACTTAAAATATGTTTTTGCAAATTCTGCATTTTTCTAAATCATAATAAAAATTAGGTAACAATAAAAGCCTTTGACAAAAAACAACATTTGTTCCTTTGGTTGATATTTGGCTATTGCTGTAGCTACTTCATTATTATGATTTTTCCCCCAGTGTGTACATTTCATAATTTGTTGGAATATTTGCACTTACTCTTCGAACTGTGATAGCCGTTCATGTCGTTGCATACTTCTGATCACAGTCCATGATCAGTGGAGTTGTGACCTTGTCCATCCTGTTCTGCAGGCAGCCCAAGGGGGTGGCCACAGGACCCTGCTGTACGGCCACGCTATACTACTTCGACATTCGTTCAGTGAAATGGTAAGTGAGGGAGCACTTGCACAGAATGAATAGCATGAATAATAAATGTCTTTTTGCCAAAATAAAAAACATATAAATTTGGAATAATGTTCTTTCCTAGCTATCTTCTGCACTAGGTGAAAAAACTTAATAAGTTATGATGTCTCAACACAGTAGAATTGTTTAAATTCAGATTCTTTATCTAACTCAGAATCGTAGTTGAAAAGCTCCTTTGGCCATGAATTATTTCTGTGTCCTTAAGGAATTCATTTTAATGATTCTATTAACTTCCATTAACAAGTACTTCTACAGCAATTGAATTTGTTGTGATATATGTTGTTTTTATCCCCATCACATTTTATGAGATATGACATCCCATAGTTCCCAGGCGTTTTGCCCACAAAAATGCTGTCTTTAGGCTGCCTTGTATAAATTTCATGGTACTATATTGTACAACTGGAAAATTTCAGCTGTTTTGGCCCAGCTACTAGGGCCCATGTAAATACACCCAATAGAAGGCTGAAGAAATGAGAAGTCGGGAAATCATCTCCCCTCATTTTTCCTGTACTAGAAAATGCAACGTTAATCTTCAAACTTCATCGCTTATGTTTATAAACCATAAAAATTGTAGTTGCCTTGATATATCTTAGTTGCAAGTATGATTACTGCCTTTTGGTATGTTTTTTAATGTTTTCATGAATCAAATTTATTATGATAGGGCTGTAATTAGATGTTTTCCTGTTCCTATCTGATGAGCTAGATGAAACTTCGGAAGGTAGAAGCTAAATTGCACAGCTGAAGTGGAAATCTGCTGCAGTGGAAAATGATTTTGATGTTTTAAGTTTGGAAAAGCTTCTGTACGAATAAGATCATGTTTAACTAATTTAAAAAAATTAAGTATGATAGTAAGATGATATAATGTGAATGTATTCATTTGGCACGTGTGTTAATGGATACTGTTGGGATTTTGTTTTCAATAACTTCATTGTTTTGCAGTATTTGACATGTTTAACATCATCGAGATCCCAGACAGATAAACTTGCATTTGATGTGGGACTACGAGAAAATGCAGCAGGTATGGCAAGTTATTTTCGAAGGAAAATGAGTCACCCATTTCTGGTTTTAGGAGAGGCGTTGAGTTTAATGGAACTGTAAGCTTATGAATGGGATCCTTATGTGTTCATCAGGAATAAGGTGACTGAAAGAAATGACTGTCAATACTAATGACTTTCAGCAAATTAAATGACTTTGTGTTAAGAATGTGAGAGAGTCTTACAATTAAACTGACTTAAGACAACTGTGATAAAATGGGTGATAATGGTCAAACCAAAAAACTTCTGTTGAAAAAAATAAGTATGATGCATTTTTTTCTGGTTTTGCGTTTTGACACTATGGAAAAACCACATATTGGTGCATCCACAATATACATTGTAACCAAGTATCAAAACAAATTTGCAACTTTTAGTGCAGGAAACCAGAAAATATGTAATGAGCACATTGCTAAAAGATCTGGATAGAAATATATGCATAAAATGGGCAAAACAATAATGGGACAAAGTGGAAGAGATACAACACAAACAGGACATTACTAGAAAGATTTAAAATCTAATTAATGTAGTTCTGGGAGTACTGCCACTAACATTACTGCTGACAGAAATGTAGTAAAAAAAATATCTGTGCTTCCATGAAAACACATACAAATTATGAGTTGCAACTGGGAGCTATATTACATGAATTTAAAGGTAACTCTGCCATAAAGAGCCACAAATAGATTTACATGCTGCTTTGTACATAGTGGTCATTGTTACTGAAAGTGACGAGTACTCCTCAGAAAATAACAGCTGACTCTGTGATACTCAGGCCCAGACATATATCTGAAAGGGAAAATCTAAATACCTATATACACAACTCATTAACATAAAGCTTCAAATAAAGAAATACCAGTTGTGATAATATAAACCTGTGCTTTCTATTGTTTTCTCATTATTTTGAAAATAAATTAAAATCAAATAGACTAATTGATGATGGAGAGGCACTGGAAGTGTAGGTGTTAAATGTTTGTAAATCATAATCTTTGAATCTTTCTTTTCAGGGGACTCTCTACGAAAGTTTCTCTTGTTAATGAGTGACGTTTGTCTTTCACTTGTTTATAGCCATACAGAAGATTGGTTTAGACAGATATTAGCAGCCTGTTACTTGGCTATCTTTGATTGTTGCCTTAGATGGAGAAAATTTTCTTTAGACATGTTGAGAAAAGGAATGTATGTGATAAAAAGGAATATGTGTGTTTAATCTCTAAGAAAATAGTTTCATTGAAATCTGTTTTTATAAATTTGTAGCTTTTTTTTCAGAATTATTGTACGTTTGTCTGCTTCTATGTGGTTTTATAACAACTATCTGTGGTTGTTTCATTCTTATTTGCTTAACTGTACATACACAAGAAAACCCTTGTACACGTAGGTAAGATTCGGAAAAGCAACACATATAAAGAATGCTTCATTGTGTTTCTGCACAGAGGGTTTTGGTAACTACTGCATGCCAGGAAAACTCATAAACTGAGTACCATAGTAACATTTCCCCTTGCCCTACTCCCTCACCTATGAAACTGTCTTAATGAATCAGTTTCAGCTGCAGGATATATTCTTCATGTAGCAGAGGGAAAAGCCACTGGCTATTAAAAACTATTCCCTTTGAAGATTTAGCATTTTACATTTGTATGGATGTAACTTCTATTTATTGTCTTCACTATAAATAGTTTCATAACCTTCAAATTTTGTTTTAAGGAGGTTTTACATGAAATATCTTAATAAATCAAACAAATTTTTGTGCTTTGTCTGATTCTACCAAATTTGCCATTGTTTATTTTTTTCCCTTTGCATAGTCTGGTGAGAAATTTGTATTGAAATTGTTCTCTTCAAGGTCCTGTCATTCACACACTGAAGAGTGTGAAATTGTGAAACAAATTAGGTAATCTTCCCAGAATCAGTCTCTGCGTGTGTGTGTGTGTGTGTGTGTGTGTGAGCAGAGTAACCTGGAACATTTAATGTGGAACATTTAATGTGGAGGAAATGTTCTATGGTTGCCACCCTTAGGTTTGGGTTTTTTGTAATCATATGGTCTGTAGTGCTAGTGAAACTGCTTCCAGATTTGATATGCTACGTGATACAGAAGGTTGTGAATTAAATAGGACCATTAAATGAAAGAAGACACAAAAGGTGATATATAGGATGAAGGTAGCTGTCAGCAATTTACTGGCAAGGAGAGCCTCCAAGGGAGAGCAGTATTGAGCAGTGTTTTGTAAATAGTCTCTAAAAATACTTGAAAAGGGAAATATCAGATATGACAAAGACTGGTTGACAAAAAGTTTCAAGGAAAAAGAAAAGTACTGAAAATGATGGGAAAGAGTAATGATGTGGTTTTATAAGGTGAATGTCCTATAAGACAATTTTTATAATGATATTTCAAAGTTGTGTAAAGATATCCTTAGATCTCTTGGAAGTTTTCTGTTTTGTAGAACCTTGATTAGTTCCTCTAATCCTTTAGGTGAGGCGTGCTGGTGGACAATACACCCTGCTTCTAAGCAAAGGTCAGAAGGAGAAAAGGTTCGAATAGGTGATGACCTTATCCTGGTCAGTGTGTCCTCTGAAAGATACCTGGTAAGTTGTTTCTTTAGACAGTAGTCACATGGTGGGAAAAGACAAAGTTCTGTGAGGATATGGGGAGATTGGTTGGGATTCTTATGAATAATTTTTTTCTGATCTAGGGAATAATGTCTGGTTGTAATGCATTTTTATTTCTCCTCATGGAAAGGGGTTCATGTGTATGAGTCCCTCATCCAAAATAAGACTGCTGTGACGGTGGTCCGCCTGCTTCCATGTGTTTTTCCCAAATTTAGGAATCCTAATTTTAGAAGAATATTTGTGTATTTACTTAATGATGCATTCTGGATTTTTGGTAAATTAATATACCAAATATTTTAATATATGTAATTATTATATATTTATTATATAATTATCAATTAGCTATATAATGATTATATATATTTATTATTATATGTGATATATTAATTAT
>VZRQ01008861.1:72487-303534 GCA_013397975.1 Machaerirhynchus nigripectus | reverse complement strand
AATTATATAATTATATTAACTATAGATTATAAATATACAAAATATTTAGTATATATAAGTACACTATTTCCTGTTACCATTGTCTTATTTCAGCATCTCTCCGTGTCAAATGGAAATGTTGAGGTGGATGCCTCCTTTATGCAGACACTATGGAATGTACATCCAATATGCTCAGGAAGCAATATTACAGAAGGTTTGCCATTATATTTATTTAGAAATGTATATAAATTAGATTAATTTGTATGCTTTTGATAAAGAGTGAAAATTAAAAAAAACAAACCACCTTCAAAACATAAACCAAAAAATTTAATGAAAATAAAGAAAAGGAGCTTAGGAGAGAGGAATACTTGAAGGGAAAACAGGGAAATACAGATACATCAGCTGGATTAACTGAGGAAAAGCTAAATGAGTGCTGTAACTTTAGAATAACAAAGCTTTAAAAACTGCATGAGAAATCAAGACTCTGTTTAATTTGGGGGAGTAGGAGCTGCAGAATAAAGCCAGAAAACTTAGGTTTTTGCATACAGTTTTCCTAAATACTGTTCTCCAACTACAGACAAAACAGAAGAGAGGTAAAGGTACAGGCAAATGGAAAGCAGTTTTCTCAAAGTTCCTATTTCAGTCTTTTAGTTCTGTTTTTTAAGGACATTTCCTCAATATCCTTTCTTAATGTCACAGCTGTGCATCCTTATTGTCTTCTCTTATTCAGCCTAAACCATAGGGTCAGGATTTCTTTCTAAAAATATCGCAGCACTTTACAGTCGTGTTTGAAAAGCATCACCTCGTTCTGAGAAATGTCTTGTTCAGTACTGAAAGTCTGATCCACTCGGTATCTCTCCTTACTTCAGTGCCATATTTGTCATTAACATAGCAAGCATTGTACTTCATCTTTCCTGTTCTCTGTTCAAAGTATCAGCACTTAAAATTCACAAACGGCTCAAATGTCTTCAAGTCAGTATCATTTTGTATCACTTGTTTGTAAAACTAATAATTTATGATATAATAATATACAGTATCATAGGACAGAATAGAGTTTTAAGGGAACTGAGAGAGATATAGCACTTTCCTGGGATCAGCTACAGTAAGTCTTGATAGAAGATGACTACCGTGGTGTTAGGCTTAATTTAGTAGTCTTATTTGAACTATGATTGGGCTCGTCTAGCCCCAGTTGTCTCAGCCTTTCCTCATGTGTCACATGCACCAATTTCTTAATCATCTTGGTGGCCTTTTGCTTGGAACCCTTATGTGTGTGTGCACAGAATCGGTTCAAAATACTCATACTCATAATTCAAAATACTGTAATTAAAAAAAATTTAGGGTGAGGTAAGCAGAGAAGTAGGTTTTCTGTGTGTCAGTCATTTTTTTCTCAACTACTTAGGCTTTGGTTTAATTTTATATAGATTCTCAGAATGGTTTATGTGAGAGATTATCGTACGTCAAAAGACATAACAGTCTATTTCAAGTGGAATGGACAGAGAGAGAGTGGGATTTCCTGAGCCTAAAACTGGATTGGGAATTAGACAATGCCTTTTTTGTGATACTTGTAAATCTCCTGAGAAAACGTAAATAACAGAAAAGTGTATTTTTTCCACATTATGTCTTTGCTTTGACTTTTATATTAATTGGCAACAGGATTATTGTTAGTTACAGTTTTACTAATCTACAAATTTATATTGAATCAGCTGGACAGTATGAAAGTTTCCTTCTATCCTTCCTCCTTAATGGGTGTTCTTTTAGAAGGCAATAATTTCACTTAGAAGGTCAGAACAGTTTGGAATAGGGTGTGATGAATCCTTCTTCTTCTACACGATCTTTGCCTTTTCTTTTTTACTGTGAGACAGAGTGCCTGGTTTTGACCTGTACTCCTTCTGTTAAATGGGTTGGAAATTTAGCTTCCATTAAACTTAATCTTCAGAACTGCAAAGTGTTTTTCTCTCCTCAGTCTCCTGCTGCTGCTGTGCACTTTTGATTTTGACACAAATGATAACTGTCAGAACAAACTGATGAACCCATGAAACTGTTTTGTACTGAGATCAATTAAACTGCATTAAATGGGAGGAAACTATGGTAATATCTATTTGATTTAGCTTTTACCTAAAGCATTCAATTTTCAAAACAATAACTGCTCTTGTTGTTTTAAAGAAGTTTTTAATTTCCTTTTCTCTTTCAGAATCCTAATTTGAGTTTTAAATGTTAAAAGTTTGCCTTTGGTGTTTTTTTGATTTTGTTGGTTTTTTTTGGGGGGGGGGTTTGTTTGTTTGTTTGTTTGTTTGCTTTTTTTTTCATTTCCAGAAGAAATATTTTTAAGTAAAAAATATACTATAAAATAGTATGTTGTCACATTAAATTTGTTCTTGTTTAGTTTCAGTTTTGACTGAAAATTTAGAAAATAGATCTTATCTAGGTATTTTGAATTTTTTAAACTTTTATGAGGGTTTTATTTTCATAATCAATGTTTTAGCTAATGAGTAAACGAAATTCTTCCTCAGGGTATCTTCTTGGTGGGCATGTAGTACGTTTTTTCCATGGCCATGATGAGTGCTTGACAATTCCATCTACAGATCAGAATGATTCACAGCACAAGTAAGTGATGGTGAATTTTTGTATATTTCCTTCTTTCAAAAATGAAACAGATTGTCAGTTGAAGTTATCTTTAATACTGGCCATAGTGTTAGGATCTGGATACTTTGTGTAGAACAGATGTTGTATTCAGACTTATTTTGTAAAGGACCTGTTTAAGTAAGGTTAAAATAGATGCTGAGCTGTTTCAGTGTGTTCAGAAATGCAGTCCTTTGCTACTTCTGTTACTTACTTAGAAGTCAGATATAGCTAATATTAAAACTAATTGTAGAGTCCTATTCCCCAGTATGATGTTATGCTTTATATAGGGTTGATGTTTACTGTTACTACCTTAAGATTTGATTCCATGTTTTTTATGCTAAGTAAATAGAAGGTAAAATTAAAGTGTATACTTGTCTGAATGAAATCTATGTATTTATAATCCTAAAATAGGAAAAAAGTGAATGCTATAGCGAATATTTTCAAATGTGTGATAGTGACAGATGATTTGGAGTTGTCATGTCTTTTGGACTTATGAGCTAAATAAAAGACATAAGGCCAATTTTATCCTGTGTCATAATTGTAGGAGTCACATTTACGTTATCAAAACAAAATGAAAATACAAAAAACCCCAATTAGTAAAAAGAACAGGAGAAAGAGATGTAAAAAAGTTTGTGTTAATTTCCATGTCTTTATTTAATCAGTTCTATGCATTTCATTAGGAATGTTAGATAAGTTCAGTTAGACAGGAGTAAAGATTTCTCTTTTCATAAAACAGGAATCTTATTTTTGAACATTTCTGTAGACAATGCTCTTTAACAATTTGCATAGAGACTATTCTCTGACAAGAATCCTGAAGTCCTTTCTAACAGGCCAAATGGAAATACTTGGGGTGGACATATTGAACATCAAAAAGACTAGCTTGGCAAGAAAAAAAAGGACGGATAGATGGAATCAAGCAGATGAAAAAAAATATGTGGATGGTGTTGTGAAAAAACAGCAGTTCTTCTTTATATGCAGCTTGTTACTAAAAGAGCAGGTCACTGATGCTGGTCTGGTGTTGCATATCGAAAAAGCTGGAAAAATATTTTAAATTTTAAGGAGTATAGGAATTAAAAGTATAAGAGGTGAACAGAGACTGTATCTGTGACTATATCAGATGAAATGAACTATATTTATGATACTGAACTATACTTATGATAGTCTTTTAGAGATAGAGTGGTTGAGTTGGGCCAAGGAGAAATGAAGGAGGTCAGAGAGAGTGGAAATGAATACTTAGGTATGAGCTTAGCTAGGATTTAGAGTCTGTCAAAAGTAAAATCAGTAAGGTCAGTGGGACCAAAGACATTGAATGCAAATGGAGAACTCCAGATAGTTATTGTACATTCAGTATATTCATAGAATCATTTAACAACCCAGATTGGAAGTGATCTTGAAAGATCAAATTCATGGAGTCTGGAAATGAAGATGAATTGACAGCTAGAGGTTTTTTTTGGTTTGTTTTTATTCTAGAGTACCAAAATATTTTCATGCATGATAAGGTGTGTAAGGAATACTACTACATTTAGTATGAGAGATATGTATTCTTACTTTTCTGGTGTACTAATATTTCAAAATATTTGATATCACCTGCATGCTGTTAAATGTGACTCCTAAAGCAGAGGTGTAAATATAAGTACATCATCTTATAAAGAAGCTGGGTGCAAGTGGTTTGCCATGCTTCAGTATACTTTTTGATTCTTCCTGGATTTTATTGGTGTTGTTCAAGAAAGAGACCCTTAAGTGTTCTCAGTAGAAGAAAAAGTGTAGAAATACTTGCTCATATAGGAAAACCACAACTTTTATTTTACAAGTTGATTTTCAGGTCCCATAGTTGCATAAGAACAATACTAAACAGCTTTTTAAAATTTTTTACCTGCTAGCTGTTGAAAATAGGAAAAGATTTGACAATTTGAAAACCAGTTAAAATTCTGCATTTCAAAATGCTGCTTTAATTCAGCTATATAACATCTAGATTGTGGCATGTTTATGCATGCATTTTCAGTATTCAGTCAAGTTTGCCAGAGTAGGAAGGCAAATTTTAAATTCCCTTGCTGCCCATTTTTTCAGACACTTAAATACAATGGAAGGTCCAGCTTCTGTGCATGCTAGCGTGGATTAGTCCTTCTCAGAGGAATAACATGTAAAAAAAGGTTTTCATCTTTTGGTAGGCATTCAGACTTTTCCTAGTATCCTTTGTATTTCCTATACTCATTATAAATGAGAAGGTTTATACAAATTCTGGTGATTAGATGACAAGATATGAATGATTATTAAAATCTTAAAAACTTGCTGTGAACAGGACTAATCCACCATAGATTTTCTTTGTTTGTATTTTATTATTGAGTAGAATATTGATTTCTGCACTAGAACACATTACTAACCCTCAGCCAATAGTTCAAGAAAACAAAATTATAGTAAAGGCTTAATCCTTTAATTTACTGGGTTTTTTTCTCTGAATGCATTACCTGTTTCATGAGGATTATAATGTAGAATTTTTGTTATCACCATCCTTTTTGTCTTTTAATAAGAATCATAGAAGTAATTTTAGGAATGAAGTCTCTGATGTTGTATTCATGTTGTTTTCATCTGAAAATGTATACCTTTATTTTAAAATATCGTGTGTATGTATTTAAAACCTTTAGTAATGTAGATTAACATCTTGGGAACTGTAGGAATTACATATTTCTATGGCTGGTTAAATGACAGGAAAAGTTTCCCAGCCACTTTCAAGACTAAGCATTTTATCAGCTCCAGAGAGAGACTACCTTAATGGAAATAATCTAATTTACCTGGAACATTTGGATTGTTTATCATAGACTCACAGACGAGTAGGAATCTTCCGTCCATTCAATGACATTTGTTTACTGGGAGAAAAGTAGTGAGTCATGTACAGTTCACAGAGAAGTAAGTTATAAATACTACGTAAGCACAAGTAAACACAAGAGGATGGTCTTCTGAATCTTTTCTGTAGGAAAGTATTTTATGAAACGGGAGGAGCTGGCATTCGAGCAAGGTCGTTGTGGAGAGTAGAACCCCTTCGAATAAGGTACTGATATTTAAAAAAATTTTTTGTTAGCAAATTTTGTTATATTAATAGAAATTTGATTGTTACAGACCCTTAAGGCTGAATATATATTTGCCACGCTTTATGATATGTCAGTAGGCTCTTTGTCAATAACAAAAAGCAATGTACTGTGATAGATTTTTTTCTGTCTCCCATATCAAAACCAGCATTGCCTATGAGATATGTCTACCAAAGCATTGCTTCTTTCCAAAAGTAATATGCATTCCTAGTTTTACTTGGAGTTTTATAAGCGTGAGTGGAAATAAGAGCAATAATATCCCTTTTGTGTTTCTTGGGTTTCTGGGTTTTTTTTTAAGATTATCTTCTTCCTACGTGATTATCTGTCTGTTATTTCCCTGCAAGTGAAAATTCAATATATATCACAAGCGTATGTATGGCCCTTATGGCCTTCTGAACTCTATGTTTGTTTTACCCTCGGTGTGTTTGTGATCGTAAATGAAATACCCTCATAACTAACACAGATGTAGGATAATTCTGTGGAATGTTGAGTCCCCACTTAGGTTTAATTTATTTATTTAATCAGGCAACTAAAATACAGTAGTTAATTTGCACATGTAGGATTTTGTTATGGACACCATATGTAATTCCCTGATAAGATGCAGAGAGGGTGCAGAAACAAGAAGATGGAAGCCATACTCCTTACCAGGGTTCCCTTTGCAAATGAATTAACAGTTTTGCATCTGTTTAAATGCAAGTATTGAAATCAGAACAAAAAAGGAATATAGCACATTCTATTTTCTGAACATCCTTTAAAATCCAAAGTAGAAATAGTAGTTTTACTCAAAGTACTTTTTGATGTCTATGTTTAGCTGGAGTGGAAGTAACATCAAATGGGGGCAGCCTTTCCGTCTTCGACATATTACGACAGGAAAGTACTTGGCTCTGAATGAAGATGAAGGAGTAGTAATATTAGACAGAGAAAAGTCGGACACAACATCTACTGCCTTTTGTTTTAGAGCATCAAAGGTAAATAAAAACAATACAAATTTGTCTGAATGTGGCACACTCAAATACTAAATCGGAATTGTTTCAACAACTGACTAAATTACTTGTAATTTCTAAATTGAAGCAAATGCCAGGATTGTTCATTTAAATACAAATGTAAACAACCTGAGTCAAGAATAACAAAGGTGTCATGGAGGAAAAATAAGGGTGATTAATATACTTCAGAATAAACTAAAATGTTACCAGTTTTAAAAAAAAACAAGATTAAAACTAAATACAGTGCAAGATACAGTGGTTTAATATGAATACTTTAATAATTATAGACTTATTTTAGTTGGACAGAATCTCATTACAGTGTTACACGTTCCAGCTCTATCTGTCATAATTGAATTCAATTGAATTCAGTTCAGTTGCTATTCTTTATGCAGTGTGCTTATAAGAACTGAACTCAATCAAATTTTTCCTAAATGTAAGGCAAATGTAGTCAGTGATTTCTAAACCATATGTATTCAAATTATGCTCTTTAGTGAGCTGCTAATTGCATGTTATTAGCTTTTTCATTGTTTCCAGCTGGGAAAAACATTACAAGGGAGACGCAATGAAGAATGATTATGGAGGTAGGCAAAATTAACAACTTTTTTCCCCCAGAAAGTGAAAGGTTTTATAGTCAAAGATGATTAAAAGTTTTTATGTTCTTTCATGATTTTACTTATAAATAGTTGCCATACCTGTTAAAATACAGTTTTTTATTACCTGAAAATGCTAAATTTTCCACATAATTCTGAATTCTAGATAATCATTAAGAAGAAAGAAATCCGAAAGTGAAAAAGAATCTTTAAAATTAGTTATACACTAGATAAAATCTAACATTAAGAGTCTTGACTAATTTTAGACTTTTGTTAGTATGATAGATCAAATACTCCTTTATAACGTTTAAAATAATGATGTTCATTGGTGTGAATGCATATGATATTTCATGAGTTTTTATTTTAGCCAATCAAAACAATTGAAAATGTTTTAAAAAAAAATTGCGCTGGGGCATTTATTAGAGCTGTAATTTTTTTCCCATTATTGGCAAATCATGGCACCCTAGTAAGAACGATGAGTATCCCAGGAGTGCCACAGTTACTGTTTAAACATTGAGTTAAATTCCTTTGATGGACTCACTGCCTAATTGGACACCCGCTGTCCTGCTGTTTTTCAGGATTTTAACCTATGAATATAAGTGTATAAATTTTGAGTATGTAAATTTAGTGTTTATATATGCACATTCATAAAACAATTTCTGTTACATTGAGCAAACATGCCCTATTTTCTTACTCTTTTTGTTGAGGTGAGCCTCAAAGGCACACTAGTGAAATTTATTTCAGTGCCCAAAATGACCAAGCTGAAGTACAGTAGTAATAAATTATGCAGAAGTTATTCATGACTACTGTGTTTATACATAATATGGTTGTTAATTTACATTTTTGTATTAAAATCTAAGCTCAGTGTCTCATTATCCTGTCCTATTTGTGCTGTCCTATATAGAAAAGGATGTTTTTACCTCATGATAGGTTATGAATTTGGTGCCAAGGGTAAGAATCATTATTTATTGTCTGGGCAGGTAAGAGCTGCACTATCCCATAGGCAGAGACATTAGTGTTTCCAAAGGTGAGGGGAACAATCAATGATAACTCTTCCTGAAGAAAGAAAGGTGATGTTTGGGAAGGGAATAAACCCCAAAGATTGACCTGGACTGCAAGAAAAGGGCTCTTAAAGCCAAGTGCTGCTTGCACACAAATTGAGGGAAAAAAGGACCATAGAAGTTAATAGTTAGACTAGATATACACAGGTGTTTTTATCTTAATTTCTTCATATATGTATTTGCAAACCTTTTATTGGTTCATTTTCTCAGTGAAGAAACCTTTTCACTTGCATGTACCTTAACATGGCATGAGTTCAGGGAAATTTCAAGATACCTGTCTAATGTCTTCATGTCCAGCTGTGTACAGAGTCTTAAAAATAGGGTGCTGGACACCTGTCTGATTATAGCACTCCCATCCCTTAGACTAATAGAATAATTCTGATTGAAAAGGACCCTTGGAAGCCATCTAGTCCAGCCTTTTGCTCCAGGTAGGGTCAAAAGTTCAGACCAGGTTGCTTACAAGAAGCATTGTTGCAGAGTATCCGAAAGGAAATTAAACATTTCTCCATTGTGGTATCCTTTCTGGTTTGGAAGCCAGCAAAAGGGTTTTGTAGAAAAAAGATATTATCTTTGCCAGAAAGCAGAGCTATGTGAATATGCAAATCCCCAAGGCTTCCCAGGAGCCTGTAACACATGACTTAAATAATGTCTTATTTTTCCAGCCGTTTTTACACAGACCTTGTTGAAAACACACCTTCTTCCTCAATATTGTTATATTCCACTTCAGCAACATTTTCCTTGCTTTTCAAAACCTGTGGTTGCATTCACAGTGTATTTACTTTCACTGTTTTTTTCTCTTTTGATGGATAACACTGGAAATTGAAACTAATTTTAAGTTATGAAATTCAAATTAGAGTTTTCCTTAACATGTTCTTACATAAATAAGAACAGAAGGGAACTTTTTAAAAAGTTACGGTATATGCTAAGGAACATTATGGTGTTGATTTCAATGAAAATAACATATGTAATACATGCCTCTTTACTGCTAATTGCTGCAAACTAATCTTACAAGCATCAGAAATTGATGGACTGCTTCCCCCTCCATCTTTTATTGGTTTTAATATAGAGCTTACTTTTGACCAATTTTTAGAATGTCAACCCTTATATTTTAAGGCAACAGATCTGTAATAACTTGTGACAACAGAGACAGCAGTTTCTCTACACCAGATGGAATCCTGTTTTGAAATGGGATGTTCTCATTCCACCACAGTACTTGGCTCACTATACTCTGCTGAGTAGAATCTTGGGTCTGCTTACATATCTCCTTGGGACTAAACACAGTGGAAACAGGAGCATATTTAAAAATAATTCTTTATTTTAATTTATGTAGCCCAGAATTAATATTTGAGACTTCATATTTTGGTTTTTTGGTGGTATGTACAAGTGACAATGAAGACGTTATTGGTATAGTCTTGGTAAGTAACATTCTGACACATTCAAAAGTCACAGATGACTCATGCAAAAGGATTTGATATCATTTGAATATTACTGCCAGCATGTAGCTGTCTTAGGGAGTCAAAATGGCATTAGGATGTCGTAATAGTATGGTAGTAATCATAAAGTTTAATTTGGTTTTGGAATAAGATCATAGGTATTGTGGAGGCCTTTATCTATATTGTCTCTAAAAGTTCAAATACTTATTTTAATAAGTATTATTTTAATATTTTATAATTAAAATTTCCCAATAAGCACTGCATTTCAAATACAGTATTAAACTATTTTTTCTACTTATTTTTTATGGGAAGAGGAAATAGCAGGTGAAATGAAAGTAAATTTTTCTTGTCTACTGGGACGTACAAATGTACAAAGCAAAGTATGCAGAATACAGTAAGACCAGTAGCAAGAGAGTTCTTAGATCTGTAGACCTTTTATCTTTTTCTTTTGTTGAATTGCAGTATCTATGGCAGTACTTTTAAGGCAATAACAGTGTGCAATACCAAAAGATAAAAATTTAATTGGCTCATGCAAGTTAGATTTAGTAAGAATTCAACAGACAGGTTATTTTGCCATTCTTAGGACTGTCTAAACAAATCCTTAAGCTGACAAAAATTTGTCCCCTACTGTGTTTTCACTATTGTAAAATCATTGTAAAGAAAGTTGAGTTTATTTGTCCTGTTGACATTGCCATTCCTTATATTCCTTTTATCTATGTAGTAGGAATCTATGATTCTTTCTCACTTTATAATTCTTGCCCTTCCTCTAGTATATTAAACATCTTTTGAAAATATCATCTTTGACAGCTTTGTCCTCAAATTCCTTTGTTCATTCCATCTTTTCTGTTTGTTTTGGTTTGGGGTGTTTTTTGTTGTTGTTATTATTATTATTCCTTTGCCATCTTCCAGGCCCATGATGTGATTTTTTTTCTTGGTTTGATTAATTCACGGCCTGAGGGAGTTAAACTGAGACTAGGTTGTGAAGAGAGGGTTTTAGAAGCGAAAATGTTTGGATACTTTACTGTTGAGATATGTACAAATATCTAGATAAGGGAAATTTTTTTCCCCTTCTCCCCCAGTCTGACCAGACTTTTCAGCTGTTATAAAATACACCATGTCTTTGCACACTGCTATCAAATTACCTGGCTGAAATCCTAGAGAAGCTGGACAGAGCGCAAAGAGCAAAACACGATGAAGAGGAATTCATGCTGTATTTCTCAAAGTGAAAACAGCCTTCAGGCCCCTGAAATAATTCTAAAAATTTATTTCTGAAATTTAAAAAAATGGGGTTTTTTCACTATGTTTAGTGTTGTCAAAAGTGATCAGTATCACCCAATTTTTTAAAAAAAGTAACTTAATTAGGATTGCTTTGTACTATATTATGATTTCTTTCTTTGAAATTTTGATTGATGCTTGATTATTGATGCGGACACAATATTTGAGAAAAATGTTTTAATCTTCAGGATACTTTGTAAAGATAAATAATTAATTGCTGACCATTAATGAATTTGTTCTATTTTATTGTATTTTTCACTTAAAGTCCCCACTGCAAATGTGTATTGAAATAGTTCATCTTTTTCTGTGTGTGATAGCTCAGTCCACCCAAATATGACATGACATGTTTTCTCATTGCAATGGTATCTCCAAAGTATGTCTTGTAATTTCATTCAACTTCATATTGGCACTATAATGCTACGTGTTTCAACTGAAATTATTGTTGAAATATGACAGTTAAATTACATATAAATGAAAGCAAATTAGCACGGATACAATACAACTCCTGCTTACTCCACAGATGTTGAACACTATGTAACCTGAAATGAAATAAAAAACCTTGTTGCACATATAAAACTTCAGACTGCATAATAATTTCTAATGTATTTGGTTTAGTTAGCAAAAAATTAGCAGCTATCTACACTTAAATCCAGCAGCCATTGCAATAATAGAAAAATGATGTTATTTATTACTCTATTTATTTTTATTGTTGCTGAATCACATGTAACCATAACTTGCTATTACAAAGTTTTGCAGCATGATTCTGTTCTTATTCTTAAATTCATTTTTTTAAAGGACAACTTCTTTTATTTAAAGTGCTGAAGTCATAAAATCCCCCAGTCTTAAATGACAAATAATGGGATTAAGAAATAAAATTGGCTTAAAAAATGGGTGTTCCAGCCAAGCATTGAGCAATGTCTTTAAAAGATGTTTGAAAGAATCCAAATCTTCGTACAAAGTGGATATATAAAAACATTATCTATTGATATAAATAAAGGTAAAAAACTGAGAAATGCAAAATTAAATATAAAAGAAAAATTGTTCCTTTAGAAGTCAGAATATTTTCTTTTTTCTTTTTTTCTGGTTTTTCAAAGCAGACACATTATTCTAAGCAAAATGTGTATTTGTATATACAAATTATAAACAAAAAAAATTTAGCATAAAAGTATTTTAACTACATTACAAAAAATTTTATTTTTATTTTTAATTTTCATGTCTAATCTAAAATTCAAAAATGTTGGCTACATAGAATTCTACAGACTCTGTTAAAAAGAAACTTTACTTATATCAGTAACTCCATTATTGAATACGTTATGATAAACATCTAAAGGGTTTTTTTGTATGAATCCACTGTAAGGGATTTTACTTTTTTTTTCTTTCTCCAGTGAAGATGATGCTTTAGATTTGAAATTATTTTTAATCACAGTCTGAAAGAGTAATTGGATAGAAGCAGAAATTACGTGAATTGAAATTTAGGCGCATCTTAACAGCATAAGTAGCATAAATATTGTTCAGTATTGGAATATGTATCAGTGTAGAATTCAATGGTTTATCCTATTACAATACAGAGATTAAATACCAACTTTATTTTATGTCCTTAGGAGCTGAAAGAAAAGCAGGAATCTAGTCTCAAACGTGACATTGATGGAATGGGAATCCCAGAAATAAAGTACGGGGATTCAATCTGTTTTGTCCAGCATGTGGCCACTGCCTTATGGTTGACTTACAAAGCACAGGATGCTAAATCAGCACGTTTAGGTCCCTTGAAAAGAAAGGTAATGTTTGATTTTTTTTTTTAATAACTTGTGAAATCAGTGTTTGTGGATTTAATTGTTTGTGCTCTTATATTGAAAATGTGAATATTTCACTCTGAAAATGAAAACAGTTATGGATATTAATGTAACTAAGTAATTGAAGAAAAACTTTGTCATTAAGAAATGTATTTAACTACACTTTTTCTCAGAAGAAACTATTGATTTGTGCCCAATTTTTATTTTTTATGTCAGTAAAAGATGGAAATTCCCAGTTTGGATAATTATTTAAAATCTAATTTTAACTGTTGTAACTGGTATAAACGAATAAGTCATCTTACATTCAATGGTGTTTAGTTAAATTTTTTTATTTAAGTATATTATGTGAAATGGCAATTAAACTTGTCACTTAAGAAATGGTCTTAGAAAATAATCAAGTTTCTTAAGGGATATTAGAGAATAATTTCCTCCTAAAATGTTAGATGTGATTGTGATGTGACATTAAGAAGGTCTTTCTCTTAGTCTTTTGATTTTAGGGTACGATTATATTCTTAATTAGTGGCAAATTACCTGTTATATCTTCAAATTTTATGTTCATATTTCATTCAGTGTTAAGGGGTTTAGTACTAGCTTCACATAACTGCCTCATTACCAAAGGATTCCTTGATTCTCTATTTGTAGATTTTCACAACTTGAACCCAACATTAGAATATGAAAAAAGAAAAAATTGAAGTGAAAAGAAGTTTGAATTCTTCTTTAGATACTTGTACACATGTACATTCCTAAGAGAATACCCATACAGAAGCACTGTAGTACAAAACAAGGAAGTCGTCATCACACTCCCTTCGCATAATTGCATTTATTCATATGCAGCACACATGGTCATCATCAGTGGGCAGTGAGTGCCCAACCCCTTCACTTCTCAGCAACCTGGCTGATCAGAGAAATTCTTTAAATGCCAGTCATTCAGTATTTACTTGATAAAAAATTAAACCACACAATGACGGCCTCTTCCTTTCCCATGCCAGAATGGAATTCATTCCATTTTCTCAATTTTACTTCTTGAAAAGGTAGCGTGTAGATTCTTCCTCTGTATTCAATGAAGAATTTTACAATAGCTTCCTGTGGTGTTTAGTATTTTGTTTCTCCAGTTTTCTGCTCAGCGGCAAGGGACTAAAAGAACCTCCATAATTGCCTGTCACTTTTATTCTCCTTTGGAACAGTTTCATTCATGTTCAAAGACTTCAAATCTTTTGTTGCCCTCTCACCTGGAGAATTCTGTCTTGTTAAGTGCCTTCAAACAGAAGAAAATCCAAACCTTCTAGCTTCATGCAATTGATATTCCTGTGGAGGCAAGAAACAGTTTTTCATACCCTGCAATATTTGATTTTTGTCTATAATCTTGTAAGCAACTTTAGATGTATATACCCCTTTAAATTTCACATAAAATTAGTTTTTCTACATTAGAACTGAAGTCCTTGCTTTGTATTCATCCTCTGCCATCATTGCGTTAGGCAATTTTCACTTTCACTCACCGTATTCCTTCCGAAGCTGGCCTGCACTTTCTGTAACGTGACTCATTAGCCCAGGGGGATTGAGAAATACCTTGTTTTTGCAAGAGGCAAAGGATGCTTTTCTGACACAACTTAGCTGTTATCACTGTCAGCTTCTGTAAGGCTATAGAGAGGTGAAAACAACTATGAAATTAGTTCTGTTATAAAATACTAAAAATTCCAAGTAAAAATTTCTGTTGTTTGGCTTTGGTATAGTTTCATGTACCTAATTATTATACTCACAAATATGATAGAAATTCTGGCATCATTTATGAGGCTTTCATTTCATGATTCCTGCCAGAATTTTTATTTATTTTCCTCTCTCTGGGATTGTGGTAACCAAGGATTCAAGATTCTGCCAGGTAATGTTAATGTTTACGTCAATCTTCTAGTCAACATCCCTCCACCATCCAGTGAGGGAGGGATGTCTGTCTTTTCAGTTTGAGAGCTTGCTTTTGGGTAAGCAGTGAACTCCTGCAGAGCTCCGAATTGCCAGAGCTCAAGGAACAGACAAACATATGCTACGTGATTTGGATTCATGTTCTGGAGGCCATTGCTCACAGTGCTGGGCAAAGCCTTGCTGTACTTCAACAAGCAAGGCAGTGCCAAATGCCCCTTTTTATATGCAGAGAAGTGTTTTATCTGAGGAATTGACGTAGCCAGCGCTGGATGCTTCTGCCCGTGATGTACTTACTGGAATTCTAAATAGCACTTTCCTGTCATTACAGTGTTTCTGAATGATTTAGTTGAGGTTTGGGTTGTTTGTTGGTTTTGTGGTTTGGTTTATTTTTTTGGTCAGAGAAATAGGAAAGATCAGGTCTTTTTAAAAGACTTTTCCCTCATCCACTGCATACTTAGGGAAAAGAGTCCCTATATGCTCTACAATAATGAAGATACAATCATTTTGCAAGGCATGACAGCTTTAATCTGTCAAATGTTTTCATTCCTGTAGCTCCAAAATCTGGAGTTACACACCATGGCCTGAGGAAATATTATTTGATTGTCAAATGTGTTCTTACTAGTTATGTGATGGGAAGAGCAGATCTTCACTCACTCTTCAGTTTAGAGATCTCAGGACCTTCTCTATGGAAACAGTGATAGTTAAGCTAGCAAAGTCACCCACAGTGTGATTCTATATAAAGAAGTATCTGAAAAAAGAGAAAAGATGACCAAATTTTAAACTAGTCTCCTTTAAGAAAATATTATCGATGTAATAACTCAAAAATATCTTCACAATCTTCTCCAACATATTTCCATGGATTCTGCTGTCCAGATAATCTCAGCAGGTGATGTTTGTTTCTTTTAAAAGCTCTTCCTCAGCATGCTTGAAGGAACAGAGCACATGTTAAGCAGAGAAAAACATCACTTTCCAGTGTTTTGGCATACCTATATGCTAATATGTATTCCTGTACCAACAAAAGCTGTTGGTAAATAACTCCTGTTTGTGGCAGTAACCACATGTATAGCATTGCTAGTTTCTTTGTTAACTATTCGAGCCCTCAGAACTACTCCGCTAACTGGGAAGCTAGGTTGAAAATTTTTACTAAGTTAAAGATAAAAAGACACATTTTTTGGTGGAGAATTCAGTAGATTGCCTCTTGGAAAAAGGAGCAGGAAAACTCACATTTACTTCTTACAAAATTGCTTAGGATTTTAATGACTCAAAATGATCAAGATACCTTTTTGTGATACCTAAAAGTGATGCTAGCTTTCTGTGATATTGTGTGTTTATTCAAAGCAAAAGGTTAAAACCCTACAAAGGATCTCTGTTATTGCTTGAAGTTCATATGATCGTATCTAGTTCTGATAAGTATCCTTACTTATACTAACTATCTGTAGATAACTTATTATACTAACTATCTGTAGAAATAGTTAAATGAATCACAAGTTGTTCATAAACACTATTGCTCCTTTAGCTGCATTGTAATTTTTGTCACTCCAGCTTGATTTTTCTTGTCAATAGTCTTAAAATATGAATCCTTTCATAAATGATGCTTAAGAAAGTGAAGTTCCTCTTTCCCTGACAGCTAGAATATATGCCATTTTTTGTTAAAATTTGAAAATATTTTTTAAGATATCCTTTTAATGAATTGTGGTAGAATAAAAACACATTACATTGTCTTCTCTGAATAACTTATGTGAGACTGAAAGACTTGTAGTTATTTAATGGGTATCCAGATAAAGCGATTAACACATCTGTATATATAAAATCAATTTTTTCAGTGCAGTATTGAAATAAGTAAAAAAATATTTAGAAGCAAAAGGTGTTTTTATGTAATTATCGTGATAACTATTGACTTTCAATAGGTTATATTACACCAAGAAGGTCATATGGATGATGGTCTCACATTACAAAGATGCCAGCGTGAGGAATCCCAGGCTGCTCGAATCATTCGCAATACTACAAGCTTATTCAGCCACTTTATAAGGTAGTTGTTACCCTGTTTTTAAAGTATTCTTAAATATAAGAATTTCTCTAAGAGAATCCTTATGTCCTGCTTTCAAGTATTTGAATTTAGAAGCTATTAGAAATAGATTTTTATGGATTTAAATTAAAAATTTTGATCAGTAATGACATTAAATAGATAGAACATTTTATTTGAGATTATTTACATGAAAGCTAATACCTTGAAGCCAGAAGCAAGCTGGATGGTAATCCAGGTTGAAGAAAGCATGCTAACTGATCTTAGTCTGAATCTGTCAGTGAGTATTCAGTGGTACCTAGAACTTTGTGTAATTAAATCTATAAGAATGTATTTTGTACTGAAGAAACTATTTTTTTGTAGTGCTTGGCAGAAGTTTTAAATATGATGTTGAAGTGTTCACCCTTGTAATACTTCATGAAATATTTGAGGAAAAAATAAAGAAAAAGGAGTTTGTAATTCATTATTTGCCCACGATATGAACCTGTGTTTAAAACATTATTACTTCAGTATCTCAAGACCCTGCACCACTCCTTTGTATTTTTTAGGCTGAGGATATAAAACAGAGCCACCTCTTCCAGCAGTCAGAGCCTGCTGGATGATACTATTTATAGCAGTCAGGCTGTCGAAAACTGGGTTATCACACCCAAGATTGAGAAAATACTTGAACAGAAAAAGACATTACTTTACTGACAACAGAGATTCCTTGAAATGCTTTATATTTTTAAATCCCACCCTTCTTTATTTCCTATCTGGAATAGATACAGAAGATCTACTTCATGGTTAGGATTACCCACTACTTTTGATAGAGGTAGCAGGTAATCCTTTAATTTTTTTTAAACATTCTGTCTGTTTATACTAGTGCAGAAAGGGAAACCTGATTCCACTTCAGGAAGCTCTGGGTGATGGACACCCAAATAATAGATGTTAGAATGATGTTCAGATCATCTGTTGCTCATATTCATATGTCATATGTGTAACAAGACTTGATTTAGATACCAAAAGAGAAAAGGCTGCTGCTTAATACTGTAAATTACAGTGGGAAAATGATTAATGCTGCCAGTCTTGTTTTCCATAGTGGGAACAACAGAGCACTATCACCCACTGCCCTGCCTGTTGAGGAGATGGCTCAGACTCTGCAAGACCTGATCACTTACTTCCAGCTTCCCAAAGAAGACCTGCAACATGAAGATAAGCAAAACAAACTTCGCTCACTCAAAAACAGACAAAATCTATTCAAAGAAGAGGTATAGAGAGAGGGATTTTTACATTATTTTAAGTGTATTGTTTCATGAACATTGAGAAGAATCTAGATGGATGCTTGTTATCATCTAGATATGTGCCTTTAATCTGTGATGTAATGTTCCTAGCTGTGATAGATAGATAGATAGATAGATAGATAGATAAACACGTATTAAACTTGTCACAAACCACACACTCTGTTATGAAATTTGATCTTAATTCTTCTGAGCATCTTTAAACAGATCTCATTTTACAAGAAACAATTTTTACTAGAAATTTCTTTTTCTCTCTGTGAGGTAATACAACCTGGATACTCTAAATGAATAATAAAACCTGGATCAATAATGGATGTAATTTCTGATGTCTCTTCTGCCCTGTGAATCTACCTGTAACTTTTTACCTCTAGAAACTCTTAGAATGCCAGTTTTAGAGAAGGATATGTATTACATAATTGTTGAAGTGCTCAACTCTGAAAATGGAATAACTACATTTTTGTATAAATACTAAAAATATTTTGTAAAGTTTTTAGACATGTTTGAATTCCTTGCAGGTTTTCAATACCATTTGATTCTGCAAACTGAAGTTGCAAATCTCTTCTAGTATTTAATTCTTTGGTTTACAGATATTTTATTAGATAGTAAAAGTCCCACCTTTTTAAATCAATGAAAATTCCTTTTAATCTAAATTTATAGGTTTTTTTCCTTTTGCAAGGAAGATTTTAGGTAAAAAAGGAGTGTTCTTAAAAATTATAAAAGCCTTTGTTTTCAGATTTTTATTCCTTAGTTTTTGTAATACCTAGTTGTGTAAGGAGCAGTATAAAATCATTGTCTAAAATTAATTATTTTTATACAGAAAAATACATTTTCAAATCTTTTAATCACAATTGGCTTCTAGCTTGGAATTTTCTTAATTTAAGATAATGTAACATTCCAATTTAAACAGGAAAAAGTCTTCAAAAAAACAATGACCAATGCTTTTTCATGTACAATTCACTTTCCTCTCTGTCATATGTGTTTAGGGAATGCTGACACTAGTTCTAAATTGCATTGATCGCTTAAATGACTACAACAGCGCAGCTCATTTTGCAGGAATTGCAAGAGAAGAACATGGTACATCATGGAAAGAAATTTTGAATCTTCTTTACAAATTGCTAGGTAAGTTCTTCAAAAACCTACTAATGTGAAAAAACCCCAGAATATGTAGTCTTGGTATAGTCCTTTCTGCTTCACTATCAAAGAATACTCTGTGTGTTATTCAGTTTATTATGTAAATTACAGAATTTCTTCCATATAGTTACTGCTATTTATTACAGAGAACAGAGTTTATTGAGCAATAATACATCAGAAAATTAGATCTCAGCCAGGAAAAATTCTGTGGAGCATGCCAAAACTTTTTTTTTTTTCAATTTAAATGTACCTGCAATGTGCAAATATAGGTGAATTACTATTTTAAAAATTAAAAAAACTAGAAACCAGCCTTTTTATATGGAGCTGAAGAAAAGTCTAAAAGTAGTAGTCAAGTCTGCTCAATCCATGTTTGTCACTTGAGACTTAGATTTAAATGTTAATAAAAATAATTGCATGAAACAGAAGTGGAAATATTTTTTTCAATATCAATGCCAGAGTTTCTAAAGCACTGCTATTCAAGAACAAACTGTTTCTGTGTTGTAGAATGGCCAAAATACAGAGCGGGAAAAGTATGTATATGTGTATTTCCTTAAATTTCTCCCGTGATACCTGATTTGCATTATTTCTCATTTAAGAGAATCTTGTCTTCTGATGGAGACTAAATACATTCTAATTTCATTACAAAGGAAGGTAGTTTTGATCCATAGCAAAATAAGGAAGTTTGAGAGTCAGGACAAGAATAAAATAAACCAGGGGAAATGCTTTGAAGTGTGAGGTTATTCACACACAACAGACATGCAGGTGCTTCTGATGAAATCTCATTTTCTTGGAAAGTAAATGTTACCATTGCCTGCATTTTACTACAGTCTTATGAGTTTAAAGAAAAGTAGGAGGAGAAGAAAATCTCTTTAGTGCTATGTGGACTTTTTTCCATATTTTATCTTGACTTTCATCTGCAGGTACATTTTGAACACAGTTGTTCTGATGTAATATTTATTATGCTTCATAATAAAAATAATTGACAATTGTATACAAAAGGTGTTTTTTTGTTGCTTTTCCCCCCCATGATCTATGACTTCTAGAAGGAAGAAAACCAGCAGTATTGCTTGAAAGACTTGAATGTTGATGAACTTTTTTCAAAGTACAGTCTGCACTACTGAAAGACTAAAAGCTTCACATTTTACAACACTGTAATCAGAAAGTAGAACTAAACACCAATACACCCAATTTGCACTTGATCTCAAACTTCTGCATATGATCTTCCCACAGTTGGTAGGAAGAAATAGGAAAATAAATGTTTCAGCTCCATGAAGGGTGCTGGATAACTTCTATTTAAATTTAGCAACAAAATAAAGCATAAACAAAACATATTTTTGTCTGAGATTCTTGTTTATCCAGTAGACCCCTGTCAACATCAAAAACTATGTGCTCCTTAGAAATTATGTCAGTTGTTGATATTTAAAGTAATTAAAATCTCACAGAAACATATATGGACTTCTCTGGTCATTGTTTTATGGAGTTACTCTAAAAAATGTGTTAAAATATGTATGATAAATATTGGTGATTTAAAATGGAAGTCTCCTGTTATAAAATTATACTCTGTATTTTTTTTTCCAGCTGCTCTCATTCATGGCAACAGAAACAATTGTGCTCAATTTTCCAGTAACCTTGACTGGCTAATCAGTAAATTGGACAGATTAGAATCTTCCTCAGGTGAGACTCACTTCTACAATGTAAAAATGACTATCAGTTTGCGTCTGTTTTACATTATTGTCAGAGCAGTTTTCCTTGAAGCCAAGACATATTAGAAAAGGAATACACTGTTAGGGCTTGGGGTTTTTTGTTTTGGTGGTTTTTTTGTGGTAGTTGGGGTTTTTTGTTTTGTTTTTGTGGGGTGTTTTTTTTGTGTTTTGTTTTGTTTTTTGTTTGTTTGGTTTTCGGTTTGTTTTTTTTAATTGAGAAAAGTAATACTTTTAAAGAGACAGTTTTGTGACCTTTTTTTTGGTTCAATGCATTTTTTATGTGCAATACTACATCCAGTCAATGTCAAACATGACCCTGATGAATTAAGGGATTGGGTCAAACAGTATCAAGGGTAGTGTACCATGAAATAACACCAAATTGTGGGCATGCATACAAACCCCATATAGATATAGATTAAAAGGGTTTTTTACAGTGGAGTATTCAACAAAATATTTATATACTATACAGTGCTTCGTATTAAAACCTTTAACTCTTCCATTGAAAAGAAGAAGCTAAACTTGCAGATTTCTCAAGTAGTTTTAAAATTTTTCAAAAGAAAATAGAAATTAATGTTTTTATTATGCATTTATTTGTAATGTACCATATTCTTATTAATACTCCTTCAAAGTGTTTTCATTCTCTTTTTACCCCAGAGACAACATAGTATCTTGTAAGATACTCATTTACTGAGCTTTTAGATTGTGTTCAGTGGTGCAGGTGATTTAATGACAACATTTTTTCTGTGGCCTTCATATAGGTATTTTGGAAGTGTTGCACTGCATCTTGATTGAAAGCCCAGAAGCTTTAAATCTAATCTCTGAGGAACACATAAAATCCATTATTTCACTGTTGGATAAACATGGGCGCAATTACAAGGTATGTTTGGAAAAACTAAGGATGTAATGTTAATCTCATAATGATTTTGGGGGGGGGAAAATGAGAAATGTCTACATGGAAATATGTGATTCTAGTACCTTTAAGGGAACCAAAAAACCTTAAAGTACATCTGCAAAACTTCTTTGTTGAGATTAAGAAGAATGCTTAATATATAATTGCTTTTCAGCAATTTTCAAATACCAAATATATGTATGAGAAATAAAAAGTTAAGAAATATTTGTAACCAGTCAGAACACTGGATTTTACAACAAAATGAAGTATTCTGGTGGCTGTAAGAAAGTGGGTAGAGTAGCTTGCTTTGTGATTCAGGGCTCTGCAGAAGCAGTGGACTACCGTTGTATCCACAGATATAGAGAACTATATCCTGCAAAGTCATTCCTAACTTGAGTAATATTAATAGTAGCAGAAAAGAAAAAATTAAATTGAGACATCAGAAAAATAATCCAAATATCTGAAAACACAGGTGTTCTGAAGAAAGAAAAAACCCCTGAGTTTCCAGAAGAAATACTGGATGAAATTAATTTAGACATCAATATGCAATTTATTATGATAGAAGAAGGTGAACAGAGTTTCTGGCTGCAACCAGGATGACATCACAACACAGACGAAGATATAGGTTTTTGTGTGATTTTCTGATGTGAGTTTCCTTCCTCAATTAAAATTTTATTTGAAAGACCGATAACCTCGAGGAAGAACAGAGAAAGTTTTAGCGAGCTGAAATTACCTTCTCTTGTAAATCACTAATACAGAGAACCTAACCAACTACAGATACAGTAAAGGAGAAAAGTATTGTTAAGCACGGTTAAAGAGTATGAACTGATATAAGCAGGCATAAGGAAAAAAGCTGAAACTTCAGGAGTAAGTTTAGCATACTATTTTTAGCTCTTAGCAGGTTACTGGGTTATGCCAGTCACCTACAAAGAACCTTTTGTCTGACACATCTTGATGTAGATCTTATAGTGAGAACTTACAGCAGAAAAAGAAAATGCACACAGGAGAAGAATTATACTGGGTAATGGATTTGTGCATTTCCATTTTTAGTGTCTTTGACTACCTCAGAAAATAATGAAGAGTGGGGAGAAATTAATTTATCTGTTATTCCACAAACAGTATATCTTGTTCTCCTGCTAGATTGGAAATTCTGTTGAGATTTAGGAAATAAGAAACAGTAATATTAATAAGGAAAATAGTCCTGGAAATTATTTATTTGAAGGACTTTTTAAATTAAAAGCCTTCTGTCATAAATAGATTATTTAAACAGTTTACAAGTAAGGTCTGAGTTGGTGGTAATCATTAATGTTACTAAGATTCTTTACAGCTGACTGCTGGTCAGAGTTTATGTGGTCCTTTAAATAATTACCTCTATCCTTCTTCTAGATGGTTTCTGCCCAATAGCAAAGATGGTAGAAAAGAAAATGTATGGGCTGGGACATAGAAAACTGTTTAAGATAATATATTAGCATAAGCTGTTGATGTTGGGTTTGTGCTAAATTCACTAGCCAGACAACAGGAGTAGCTAAAATGAAAGTTATATTATGCTGTTGCTGGTGTTGTACAATAGTAATAACATAGTAAATGGTGTCTTTGTCTTGGAGATGATCTGTAGAGGTTTTGATCATTTGGTCTCATTGCTCAGACTGTTTGTCAGAGGTCAAGTACATATTTAAGCTTCTGGTTTTTTGCGAAAGTGTGAAGCTTTGTTCCTCAGCATTAACCAAAACTGTATTACTGTGTTGTCTAATCCAAAATCTCCTGCTCCAGTACTCTGGAAGAATGATATCAGCCTCTTTCAATTTTCAAACTCAAACAAAAATAAAAAGGGAAATCTCAAGTTTTAGAATAACATCGT
This sequence comes from Machaerirhynchus nigripectus, assembly GCA_013397975.1. Lineage (NCBI taxonomy): Eukaryota > Metazoa > Chordata > Aves > Passeriformes > Dicruridae > Machaerirhynchus > Machaerirhynchus nigripectus. The sequence continues at coordinate 279,923 of VZRQ01008861.1, read as the reverse complement.
TCTGAAATTCTGTTTTGCTTTAAAGTGAACTTTTTCAGCATTTTTCACTTTATAAATAAACAGATTATTTCTCAAATTGAAAACATTCTTTCCAGAAGAGATTTATAAGCAGTCAAATAATTGTCATTGAGAACTGTCCACTAATTTTGCACAGGAAGTGTTTTGGGTGGCAGAAAATTTATCAAAGATTTTTATTTTATATTTCAAAATTTTAATGAGATTTAATAAAAAGGTGTAAAGAGCTGACATACAGCTGTTTCAGCTTTGTTTTTTCTAATCAAAATGAGAATAAGGAATCCTAAAGGAATTTTTTTTAGGCGTTCTCAAACCAGGTGTTCTGAATTTATGTACCGCAAATGTTTGATATCCTCCATCAGTAGTATGGACTACACTCAGTCCATATGTGTGGAAAGTATGTAGAAAACAATAATGTATATTATATTCCTTCCTTTAGGCCTATTCTGAATGTAAATTAAGCTGACAACTGAATAATAGTGTATGCTGCTAGGTGCCTTTATCTGACTCCTTTCTGATTTTTGTTTTAGGTTCTCCATGTACTTTGCTCTCTCTGTGTCTGTAATGGAGTTGCAGTCCGTGCCAATCAGAATTTGATCTGTGACAATTTACTGCCTAGAAGAGACTTACTTTTGCAAACACGTTTGATTAATGATGTGACAAGGTATAGTGATATGTTTTACTGTTCTATTAGAAAAAATTGAACTTCCATATCTTCAATAATTAATTGAATGAAATGCTGCAGCCTAAGAAATATCCCAAAGCTTTCAATATTGAGAAACAAACTTCAGGAAGTGATAACGTATTATGTATTAACCTCAGAAAAAGCCCGTTTTTACTAGCAATATGGCATTTGTATGGAACATGTGCTCAAATAGAAATTACTAATTCATAATCTGTTAAATTCATCTGTTAATTCACTAATTCACAGATCTGTTAAAAAATGGAAACATGAAAGTTGTTTGTTTCTGAGTCAAAAGAAGGTACAGAGTATGTAAACATACCGTGAAGTACTTGTGAGTTTTAAGAGGGTCATGATTTCCTGGCAACCTCCCTCCTGGATTTTGATTTTAGGAAATGATCTTGTAATTTCTCTTCTGACTAAATTTTTCAAAGCATGGAACCTCTACCTTAGAAGATGATTCTACAGCAGCTTTATTAAGTTATACAAAATGGGTCACTTTTTAAAATATTATAAGCAAAATGTGGGTATCTACACTTGCAAAGTGAATTTGGTAATTATACAGCAATATAATTCGTATGTCACACTTTATGTTTACACTAACTGGCTTACGTTTTCTTTCTTAGCATAAGACCAAACATATTTTTGGGTGTTGCTGAGGGCTCTGCACAATACAAGAAGTGGTACTTTGAGTTAATAATTGATCAGGTTGATCCATTCTTGACGGCAGAACCCACCCACTTACGAGTTGGATGGGCCTCTACTTCAGGTTATGCCCCCTATCCTGGAGGTGGAGAAGGATGGGGAGGCAATGGTGTGGGTGATGATCTCTACTCTTTTGGGTTCGATGGCCTTCATCTGTGGTCTGGTAAGTACCTTGAGAGCAACCAAATGTTCTTACATTTAGCATTTGCCTATTTTTACTTTCCATTCCTTTATATACATAACGTTATTTTATAGTAAGCTACATTCAGAACTCCAGGTTATCATGAAGTTATTTAGAAGTTCATATCAGACTTCTTGTCTGATATGCTAGACAATATTGAACTATACCAATTAGATTTTTCAGCAAAATTCATGATTTTGATCATAGAATGGCATTTTCCAGGTCTAGATCAGTACTGACTTAATTCTATCTGTCCAAAATCAATAGATGTATTGATCTCAGATAAATTAATTCTATATGAATCTACATTTGCATTATTCTTTGACTCTACAGTTGAAGGAAAATTACAGTTATTCTTAAACCTGTTGATAGATCTGATAAATTGAATTAGAATTTTGATAGTTTTACTGTTTAAAATGAAAGACATTTTGTCAATTAAAAATAATAATTGCTACACTACTGCCAACTTCCTTATTTTAGTCCTCATGTGTAGAGTCTTTAATTATGAACTAACACATTATTTTGTCTTCCAGATTTCTCTTGCATGTACAGTAAATGATGGTTACTTTTTAGCTTGTTCAATTTGTGGCTTATGTTTAATGTGCAATTTTCAAGGCATTTAGGCAAAATCATTAGTTTCCACATATTTCTCAGTGCCTCTAAATGCCATATACATCTAGGCATTCTTTAATTGCTCTGAAAATAATGGAGTGGAGCCATGCAAATAAAAGGTGTGTTTTAAGGAGAGCATACATGAATTCACTGAAGTAAATTTTATGACATCAATTCTAACAATTCATAATCTGAGAGTGTTTCCTTTATCAATTATATTAGCATTGTTCTAGCATAGGATTTTGTATACAAAATATGTCTGCAGACACACATAATTCAATATTTTATTTCAACACTAATGAACAATTATCCAATGTCATAAATTATCTGTTTTTGGAGAAGACTGGGAGGCATCTGTAACATACTCCATTAGAAATGGATGAATAAATAATTTTAAAAAATTAAGCCTGCTTAAATCTTATGAGTACTAAATGCTTTTATCCTAGGTCGGGTACCCAGAGCTGTAGCATCTGTCAATCAACATTTATTAGCATCTGATGATGTGGTTAGCTGCTGCTTGGATTTAGGTGTACCCAGCATTTCATTCCGCATTAATGGACAGCCTGTACAGGGAATGTTTGAGAACTTCAGTATAGAAGGGTTTTTCTTCCCTGTCGTAAGCTTATCAGCAGGTGTAAAGTAAGTACAACTCAATTTTAATTGTTTTCTTTGCTGTATTATCATACAAAATACTGTCTAAATTCTAGTATGATTTATTCTGCTTTGTTGCTTCAGTTCTGCCCAAATAGCAGCTGGAAGGAAGGTAGGAAAGTACTGATTTGTTCAGTGATGATTTCACTTAAAAGTGAAATGTGAGCCTGTAAAAAATTTGACTAAGTCGTGGTGTCTGGAAAGTATTATTTTATGGGTATTAGGTGACCTAGGGAAAATTAATTCTGTTTCCTTCCATTTATCAGTGAAGAAAGCATGTTAGAAACACAGCACCATATTTGGCACTAATTAAAATTCTCACTGGCTTTCTCAGCAGGGAGTAAAAAATCAAAATCATCATGAAAACTGATACTGTATTCACAGTAGGAAACGGAACTGAAGAGAAGCAGTTTTGGAACCTCTTTACTAACATTGCCCGTTTCTTAGCTCTTCTATAGCTAAAATACTGAGTTCAATTTATAATGTTGTCTATGTTCAAAGAATTCAGAAAATCTTCTGTAGAATCAAACAGAATAAAGGGGGGCTGGCACAGGTTTAGTAAATCAATTTAATTTATTCCCCAGGAGTGACCGTACTATGTAGCCGCATTAATACAATGTTTTTGAAAACAGTCATTGCTTGTTACTGTAAGAAACCTGCCAAAACTGGTGTAATTATTTTCTTTTTTTATTATTATTTGATATTCCTTTTATATTTTGTGAGAGCATTTTCCTTTTTAGTTTGTAGTAGCTGATGTTAATAGCAAGTATATGTTGTCATCTGTGTCTTTTACTACCACAGAAAATGTTTTTACATGGGAATCCTGAGTTCATGGGTGAAGGAGGGTGTTCTGGGGTCTTAATCTTTCTCCTTTTTTTAAAAATGTAAACAAGATATGTTGGTCTGGTAGTTCTAATATTCCTATAGGCTTCTGGTCATGCCATCATAACAAATGTAGGGGCTAATTCCTAGAGATAACAGGCTCTGCTACACATTTCTGTGTTTATGTACCTCTAGAGTTTGCCTGCTTGAGGACCAAATTACACAGCTGGATAGTTTTTGTCTTTGTTGTTTTTCCTGGTATAGTCTTAAATTTATACGAAAAATCTATATCTGAGGAGAAAAAGAACACTTGAGTGGTTTACAAGGAATCTTCTTTATGCTTCTGGAACACATTCCCAGTTGCAATATTTGGTATAATATTCTCTGCTCTCTTAATGTATTATGATTTTAGTGTTTTATTGGTATTTCTCTCATGTGCCAACTGTCTGCATGTGTGCACTGAGAAGTAATTTTAAAACTTTCAAGTTATTAATAGTTCCAAGAGTATATTTAGAGTAACAGTTCAATTTAAATTAGATTTGTGTTTTCAAATCCCTTAAATCCATTAAAAAATTCACAACTTACAATCTTTTTATTTTAAGTGAGAAATATTTAAATATGCTACCACATCAAATAATTAGTTTTGCTTTGACCAAAACAAATTTTCAAACTATAGTGGGTAGGTGATGGTTTTACTGATTGTATCTGCTATTATGAGTGCTTGGTAACCCTTTGGTGTTTACCAAAACATGAAGCACCCCTGCATTTTTGTAAATGGAAATGTAATAAATGTTTATGTTTCTAAGTTATTCATTCATAATGATAGTATATGCTGACTACTGAAGAGTCTAATTGCTTCATTGAAAATTGTACAGAGTTCGTTTCTTGTTGGGTGGACGTCATGGAGAGTTTAAATTTCTGCCTCCTGCTGGCTATGCTCCCTGTTTTGAAGCATTGCTTCCAAAAGAGAAGATGAAACTGGAACCAGTCAAAGAATATAAAAGAGATTTTGAAGGAGTGAGAGATTTGTTGGGTACAACACAATTTCTCTCACAAGCTTCTTTTATCCCTTGTCCAATAGACACCAGTCAGGTATGTGAAGTTTGCAATAATGGGACCCATAATATATATCTGTTCAAAATTTAAATTCACATTATAAAAACGAAGGTAGCTTCCCTCTTTCTTAGCAGTTCTCCAATTGTGTGTTGTAATGTACTAACTGAACAAGATGATCCTGGATATGCAAGGTGTGGTAACTGGAACCTCTTCTTACTTCTGGAATTGTTATGCTCTTTTCTCAGATTGCTCTTCCTTTTCATCTTGAAAAGATCAGGGACAAACTAGCTGAAAATATCCATGAACTGTGGGGAATGAATAAAATAGAACTGGGCTGGACATATGGCAAGGTATGTTTTGAATGACCTGTCTGGGTACAGTCACCTGTATCAGGTTAAGTCTCCTACAGACCAAGCCTGGACTTGGAAATTGAACAGGGTATGTAGGGTGGTCTATACATTACCAGCCACTGGCAACCATGTGAGCCGGAAGGAAACAGTGGTATTAACTTTTGGGTGACTTTTGTAAACAGTCAAATTCTTCAAATTACTTGGTTTTGTTATTTCATTAGTTATAGAGTACTTATAGTGTGCATTATAAATGAATCATGGGAAAAGTAGATTTATATAGTTATGAGTAGCTGTCATTGATGTAAGATAAATGGTATTGCTTATATTTTCTTTATTACTGCAAAGAATTTACTGGGTTTTTACTGTGATTCTTGATTCTATCAAGAAAGTACTCTTTTCTGTTACTTTGTTGCAGATACGGGATGATAATAAAAGGCATCATCCTTGTCTTGTGGAATTCTCAAAATTGCCTGAGACAGAGAAGAATTATAATCTACAAATGTCAACTGAAACCCTCAAGTGAGACTTAAATATCAAAGAAAATAAACTTTTTAAATTTTATTTTTATTCAAGTGTATCATACTGTTGTAAGATATAAAAACCATTCAAACACCTCATTCTGCTAACATTGCTAGAAGTCCCAGGAACCCAGTCATACTGATTTAGAAAAATTTTGTCTTTACAGAGATACAAAGACAAAAACACCACCAAATTCTGTTGGTTTTAATAAAGTCGTAGAAATCTCAAGCTATAGATTCGTGCCTTTTTAGTATTTAAATGGCTTCTTTATTATTTCTGATAAACTAAAATATTTGGGTTTTTAAATACCATTATTTTGGATTACTTCCATGTTTTTTAAAATATAATTTCTTCTGTGTATTTATACAATGTGTGAGAACTATTATGTTGTGTTTCACTAATGCCGTTTTTATGCCAGAACCCTTTTGGCCCTTGGATGTCACATTGTTCATGCTCATCCAGCAGCTGAGGAAGATCTTAAAAAAGTCAAACTTCCTAAAAAGTATGTACCTTATGATAAGAGCTACATATTATAATATTTATTATAAATATAAAATGTTTTAAGTCCATTTAAAGAGTATTCCATATAAACCCTGTACCTGATAAGGTCTTACAGACCTCTGGTTAGGCCACTACCTTGCCTGTGGTGATTGTGGAATGTGAAAACTGCTGTGAACCCCCTCCTGAAAGCGTTCAGAGACAGAAACAGTCACATACTTAAACTACAGGCGATTGTAGCGGTGTTACATCACCCTAGAACATCGATTCCAAAGTTAAATCCAGCATTGCAGTGCTTGTCTGTCTCATAGTAAAGGAAAGTTTATTCATATGATGGTAAATGTATCTACTTGAAAGAGGGTCGACCATTTTACCATAGAAGACAGAAACAGCAAGTTGGATACTTGCCATTTCACATCAGTTAATTAACCCACCAGATGTCTTTTTTGCCTGGAAGAAATTTATCCATGAGAAACAAAGTTAGTTGTGTAAAGTGAGCAGTAAAAGACATGGTTTTATGATATGAGAGATGGTATTCTTGATCCAGGTGATGGCATTAATTAAAAAAAAGGAAAAAAAGATCTGTTCTCAAGGTTCATACCACGGACAGTCTATCATAATACTGGTTTAATATTATTGTCTTGTTAAAATACCTACTGCTTATATCAAACATCCTAATGAATGGAAACAATTTGATTTGAGCAAAAGAGAGTCTGCATATGTTTAAAAGGGCAGGTAGTCCTTATACAATATGGAAGGGTTGGAGAAGATAGTAGGTACTGCTGAAAAATTACTAAACTTCTTGTTCAGTGAAAAAGTGGTAAGAACGAAAGTTAAAATGTTTTCTTCTGTTGGAAAAAAATGGCAATGCAGTCCTTACAGAACAGTCAATTAAAATACCATACTTAATAGTGCATAAAAGTTTCATAAGAAGTCATCATACAGATCTTTAAAATAAGAAGTACTTGAAATGTTTAAATGAAAAATATATTAAAAAAATTAAAAGCACTCATTCAATAACAATTTTTTGCTTTGTAACAACCATTTAGGCATGTATATATGGATCTGAGTCACATTTAATTAGCTATCATGCAAGTAGGTGGAAAATGAGACTATCTGCTAGAATTCAGTTTATATCCTAGTCAGTGACCATACACAATGCAAGATTTTTGCAAAGAAATGGGAGACTAGGAGATTAAAAAGTGGAGAAAGTGATTTCCATCCTATGACTGCCTCATAGAAAGATTTAAATACCATAACTGGGATAGCTTGACTTTCTATTTTGCTTTGTTGACTTCCAGTTACATGATGTCAAATGGATATAAACCTGCCCCTCTTGATCTCTCTGAAGTGAAATTGTTACCTTCTCAAGAACTTCTAGTTGACAGACTAGCAGAAAATGCGCATAATGTCTGGGCAAAAGACAGAATAAAGCAAGGATGGACCTATGGCATTCAGCAGGTAAGAACCTCTTTACATGCATTTGGAATAAGTAAAGAATGTGAGATTTTGTATTCTAGAATATCATTTGGGAGGGAGTGTTAGTTAAGATGATGAATACTGAATGTCTTATCTGGAAAAGCCTGAGGGGGTGAGGAGCAGGAAAAGGAGCGCTGCCTATAGAGGCCTGAGTGGATTGTCAGGACTGTATGGTTGCAGCTGCCAGATATATCGGAATACATTTTCATCTGACTCTTTCATTCTTATCTTTAGGTTTTTATTGTTATTAACAGCTCATTAACTGAGCTTACATTCGTAGGACTCTTCATCAATGCTGTTTCTCTTCTGTAATCTTTACATGTGATTCTAAAGTACACTCTATCTCATTATGCAAAGACTTTGTGACTCTAATCAGACTTTAGACTGTTTAGACTCTAAAAGACTCTAAACAGACTTTTCTTCTTGTTGTCTTTTATAATCCCTTTCAGGATCTTAAGAACAAACGTAATCCTCGGCTAGTGCCATATGCATTATTAGATGAACGTACGAAAAAATCAAACAGAGATAGCCTCCGTGAAGCTGTTAGAACATTTGCAGGCTATGGCTATAGTATTGAGCCATCTGACCAAGAGATAGGTATGTATTTTCAGTAAGAATAATGACCATTTTTAGTGACATTTATAGTTTCATCTTATTATTTAAAGTGAGGTTTGTTCTCTGTTTATTTTTACAGCTGACCAGACAGTGGAAAAAGTCAGCATCGACAAGATAAGATTTTTCAGAGTAGAACAATCCTATGCAGTGAAGTCTGGAAAGTGGTACTTTGAGTTTGAAGCTGTGACAGGTGGAGATATGCGTGTTGGCTGGGCCAGGCCAGGCTGTCGACCTGACGTAGAGCTGGGAGCTGATGACCAAGCATTTGTATTTGAAGGAAGCAAAGTCAGTATACCTTTACCTCTTTTGATCTACGAACAGGCTAGACAGAGAACTACAGGATAGGTTTCCTCTGTGTACTCCGCATCAGCTACTGGGATATTTTGATTCACACAAAGATATCTCTGAGCTCTGTTTCATGCTGTATAGTACCTCCTTTTTGGTTCTGATCATGGGATTATGCTAACAAAGAAGTGTTGATTTATATGTATCTTCCTAGGCTATACCCAACTAAGTATAGAAGTCTGTCATAACTATAAAGATACAGCATTCACTTCCATTTATTTATAAGTGGTGTTTTACAAAAATCAAATAAAGGTTCTTCATTAACTGAGAGAACCACAGTTTGGTTTTCCTTTTTCTGTCATTTCTGCTTTCTGCTTGTTCTTTCCTCCCAAGCTTGACTCCTAAAGGACTGGAAGGATAACAATGACCCCGTGTGTAAGAAGTTCAATCCAGTGAACAATAGTTATCAGGTTGCAAATTGCTGAAGTTAGGGTGCCTTAGTTGCTCTATGTCTCTGTTATCTCTAACGTAAAAGTCATAATCAGAACTGTTTGAAAATTACTTCGAGATCCTGGAAAATAAAATATGCAGGTTTCTTTATTTATTTTTTATTTAATTTTTAATTTTAACACTGTGCTTATTTACTTGGTTTTCCATTTAGGGCCAGTGTTGGCATCAAGGCAGTGGATTCTTTGGACGAAGCTGGCAACCAGGAGACGTAGTTGGTTGTATGATAAACTTGGATGACAAGTCAATCATCTTTACTCTGAATGGAGAGTTGCTTATAACCAGTAAAGGTTCAGAACTTGCATTTGCTGACTTTGGAATAGAAAATGGTAACTTCCCTTTTAAAGTCACATGCTTATTAGAAGACAAAACAATACAACAAACAGAAAAAAAATAGTCCTTCATAATGACTCAGTGAGCTGAGAAATCATATTTCACTGATGTGAGCCTTCAGACTGTGCTACACATTTAAAATGTATACAAAAATTTATTTTGAGAGTGCTTATGTGGCACAAATTGAATTTCCTTTTTCCCTTAGCCACATTAATGGGGTTTAAGCAGTCCAAATGGATAAATTTTCTCACTGTTGCTAGGCTTTCTCTTAGGACTTCAGTGCTAAGAAGAAGTGGGAATAATAAGCGTCCTGAAAAATTTCCATAACCTGAAAATGTAGTCTCTGATAATGTCACTGGAGCATAAATATACTATATTCATGTCTGTGAAGGACAAAATGAGTACGTGTGGTGAGAGTCTGCATCAAAAGAACAGATCTTTGCAATATAACTTGAGTCTAATCTGTATTTTTTCCTCTGTCCTATTCATAATTTATCTGGATTTGTCATTTTCCTGGGATATTTTTCCTCTTCTGTTTTTGGTCTTTGGTTTTTCAAGAAGCAGTATCTATATGACTGTAGTAAAGGAGATGGGGAGTATTTTAAAACTGTTTTGCTTTATGTTTTCATTGACCTTTTCTTTGTAACTGAATCTCTCCAACCAGTAATAGTTTCATACCTGTTGATAATTGCCAGAAAACTTTGCAGTTGCTCACTGTCCTGCTTTGATCTTACCACTGATAGAGTTTTTCTAAAGGTAGAGAATGAGGGACTGCCTTAACAAAGTTGTTCTTGAAGTCTTGAAGTCTTGAAGTTTAGGAGAAAAATTTCTCCTTTAGAGGTTGAACTGTTGGTTTTTCCCTAATCTTGCTCCAAATTCTGTTTCTTGGGAAATGGTGAAATAAGTCAACAGCCTTTCATCCTTGTCCAAAGGTATATGGAGATCAAAATGTTGAGTCATAAAAATTGCTAACATTAATGTTAGCATTTTTAGCTATTTGTCTCATGAGCATGTATTTGTCCATTGTGAATGATGGAGAAATGAAGGCTGGCAAAAAACCCTTGTAGCTGCAGATGATAAGGTAAAATTTAAACAAATGTACCTGAACCTCATCTCAAAGTCCTTATGAAAATTTGGTGCTCTCAGACACCATACTTACCTTTTGTTAATAACTTTGATCTAGCCAAGGTTGGCTTCCAGTGCCCAGCTCATTGTATAAAGCCATGTTTATTAGTCTAAAATGAGAAAGATAACAAATTAAATGGGATAACGCCTAAGTCCTCAGGGGTTTTGGTGGCAATTATATTGAACTTAGACATTAATATTTAAGGCAGTTTTAAATCATTACTCCTGTTGTCACTTCATGTGCATTACTTGTAGGAGCTGAAGTTTAGTTCACATTAGATGGATTGGAAATAAAAAACACCTGGTTTTAAACTAAATGGTTTTAAACTAAGTTACTGTTGAATTGAGTTTGTTTTTTTGTTTCTTTAGGTTTTGTTCCAATCTGTGCACTGGGCCTATCTCAGATTGGGCGCATGAACCTTGGAATGGACGCCAGTACATTCAAGTATTACACAATGTGTGGCCTTCAAGAAGGTTTTGAACCTTTTGCTGTTAACATGAACCGAGATGTTGCTATGTGGTTTAGTAAACGCTTACCAACGTTTGTCAATGTGCCAAAAAATCATCCTCACATTAAGGTAACATTACATGTTAGGGAGACACCTGTTCAATGACTGTTTGTTTAGCAAGCTGAGACATTAAACCCTTACTAATGCTTACTGTCATCAGATAGTTTGTCATATAACTCTATTAAGTCACTCTTAGATAATTCCAGATGATCTTGTCTATCTTCAGTTTCATTTATCGTAATACGGATTCCTATGGATGTACCCATCTGGTTTATTATGTGGCTTACTAATTTATGTTGTGGTTAGCTACTGGAAACCTGTTAGTTATGGGGTTTTTTTACATTCTATCTTACATGTGCTTTCACTTTTTAAACTTTCTCTACTATGCATTTTTCTAAAATATCTGAAAATTGTTCAGCTGAAGTCTGAGGATATCTAAGAGTACCTGTGGTGTCGCAAATTGTTTCTTTCATTATGATGCACCAGTAAGAGGAATTCAAAAACTCCCTAACTAATGTATCCTAGAGCAGAATAATATCGCCTGTCTTTTCTATAAAATGTTCCATATTAATATATTCCAACATGGTAAGTTTGAATTCCTGAGAAGATTTTTTATTATCATCTCTCTGGGCCATTTACTTTAATTTACTTGTAGCCAATTATTCTCTAGTACTTGTCTCTGAATATTTCCTTCTTAAGCAAAATAAATTTCACTGAATTCCAAATAAATGATCTCAGCATTTTTTTCATTTTATCAGGATTATTTCATCACTATTACTGTCTTTTAAAGTTTTTGAAATGTTCCTATCTCTGAATTTGAAAACTTACTCACTTTTTCAGCACAAGAGAAAGTAATATCAGACTCAGAATCCATAATGATCATCTGAAAATTTTGAATTGATATTTCTTATCATTGTGGCAGAAAATTACTGATTCTTGTGATGCAATTTTTCAGTGACTTGTGTACTCAAAGTGAATTAGTTTAATAAAATATATACTTTTTTTTTTACTCCAGTATGGAACATCTTGGAAATATTTACTGTAGTCAGGATATACTGGATCTGTTGCTTTCCTTGCTCTTCAGGTTAAATTCAAGAGAACAAAGTGCATAGTTTTGAAGATAATTAATTATGAAAAATTTAAGTTGGCTCTTTCAATTTTCTAATCCTCTAGTTTCTTAATGGAAGTTTTCAGCATTTTTTGGATATATTATTTAAAAATATTTCTGTTATTTTTAGATATGGAGAATTGATGGAACCATTGAGAGTCCACCTCGGTTAAAAGTTACTCACAAAACATTTGGCACACAGAACAGCAATTCAGACATGATATACTGTCGTTTGAGTATGCCCATTGAGTTCCACTCATCATTCAACTTCAGCATGGGTGTGGAAAATGCCTCATCTGATGTTTTCCAAAAACGGTTAGACTTGGGTTTAGTTATCCTAGTTCATCATTTCAGTGTAGATGTATTATGTTCTATTCCTCTTTATTATTGTACACTCAAAATTTCATACTTTTTCTTGGTCTAAGCACAGATTATCGTAAAATGCGTGTTACTGAGATTTTTTTTTATTTTTGATAGTTTTAGAGCCTTTTTTAAAGACGTACATCACAAGATTTATGGATCTTCATTGTTAAGCAGCTCCATTCTTTATGAATTGTTGGGATTTGCAAAAGCTAGGCTGGAAAACCAGCTCAGAGGCTTTTTCCCACTGGATTGTTGCTCATCAACATTATTGTTCAATAGTTGATTGCTATTGGAAAAATCTCTGATTCATTAAAAGAAAAAAGATTGTGGGACAGGTTTTTAAAGACATCAGTTATTACCGAGTCCAGCACTTTTCAGAGTTACCTCCATCTTTATTAAACTTCTGTAAATCTGCCTCTTCTCCCACTCTCCACCTTAACTGCAATCAATTATTTTACTTGTATATTTGCATCCTGTACAGTCTTTGCTAATGCATACTCAGTACCAGGCAAAAAACAGTTAGCTTGTAAGTATACTTAGCCTAATAAAGACTAAGTTTTTACTACCCTTTTTTTTTTAAACTTATTTACTGATTTTCCTTTATCTCTAGAAAGCACAGCCAAGAAATTGTTCCGCCTTCTACTACGGTGAGTAAATATGTTGAGATGCTTAGTTCTTTTAATGTTTTGAAGTAGATTTAGTTGTAGCAGCATGTTCATTAGAAATTGATCCATTGAAATAACTTTTTAATAACTTCCTATGATATAATACTGTTTATAAGTAACGATGACCAGAGTTGCATGACTTGCAACTTGTGTAAACACAAACCTCACCATCTTAAACCACTAGTCCGTTTTTTTTAATTTAAGAGTATTTTAAATGACTTACTAAAAGAATGTGAATTACTATTATTAAAGTTTGACATATAGGAGAAGGTTTTTTCAATCGCTATTTGAGTATTCCTTGATAAAATACTTCAGATTTTATTATTAATATTCTCTTTTCCTCCTTTCAGTATTTTTACTCACTACGGATATTTGCTGGTCAAGACCCATCCTGTGTCTGGGTTGGCTGGGTAACACCTGACTATCATTTTTACAGCGAGAATTTTGACCTAAATAAAAATTGTACAGTGACAGTTACTTTAGGCGATGAGAGAGGGAGAGTTCATGAAAGGTAAAATTTTTATTTTAATACTGTTGTTTAAAAGTCAGATATTTGCAAGCTTGATGATATTTTAAATATAAATTTAAACTAGAAAGAAAATTGATTATGGAGTATGAGTTTTCTGTGCTCATTTATATATGAATGTGTTTTACATAGGTGTGTTAAAGTGAATTTATCATTAACATTCTCTTGGAAAGAATATTTCTTTTGGAAAGAATTTTAAATTAAAGATGCTTCTTTCATTTAATATCTGTATTTACTCCCTGTGGATGAACTAGTTTGTTTTACTGTAGCTTACAAGTACACACAGAAGCCTGTGAAATTTTTATGTAACTATAAAAAAGGAAAAAAGAAAAGTCTGATTTAGTCTGTTCCCTTACCCAAGATGATGATGATGATACATTACAAAAATAAAAAGTTTTTTATGAGCAAACAAACTAATAGCATAACAAACACCTTCGAGGATCCCTAAGTATTCCTCCATTGAGAAGTCTATCTCCACCAAGTTCAGTGTGACCTATGCTTTTTTCTTGCCGTTCTTTCAGTGTGAAGCGCAGCAACTGCTACATGGTTTGGGGAGGAGACGTAATTGCTAATTCCCAGAGATCAGGTCGCAGTAATGTTGATATAGAAATTGGATGCTTTGTTGACCTGGCTACTGGAATGGTGTCATTCACAGCCAATGGAAGAGAGCTTGGCACTTGTTATCAGGTATTATCAGATTTTCAGGAAGCTGTCTAGTAAGCTGCTTGTTTTGACGTTATTTCTCTTTTTCAGAAATCTAACTGAACACCATTTGTGTGGTGACAACTTGTTTTCCTGTATCATTCTGGTTTATCCTTCTTTTTCTCACTCGTTTGCAAGGCTATGTTTTTCAAGTTGTTTCAAATGTTTAAGAAGGACTACTGACAGATATGGTCAGATAAATATTTTTTTACAGCTCAGTTTGTGTGGTTAAGAATCTTGATTTATAATGTTAATTCTTTAAATTTTTTTGCAACTGAATCTGTCATACAATAAAGGGGAAATAAATATTTAAACTAGCAGAAGGTCAAAAGTAGACTTTAGATATAGTAATTTTTTATATGACTTGAGAAGAAAAATTTAGTTTGCTATTATGAGTGTTTGTGTCTTCTGCAGATAGCTGTGATTTGGAGACCTTGTGATTTGATAAGTTTCAAAACCTAAAATTCAAATATTCATTAATAAACACAATATAAACACAAAGCCAAAATAGGTAGGATGGGCCCTAAATTCTATTAATATCCTCAAAACACGGGGTCATTATGCAAATGGATCGGTAGCTGACAGAAGTTTTCATTACCAGATTGTTGAGATTTCCTCTTAGTAAGATCAGTTGAACGTACTAAAGCACTCACTGTGGAAGAGGCTGTCCAGTGTTAGCAACAATTCATTACTTTCTTCTATGTCACCCCCCCCCAAAATCTGTAAAACAGACAAAACTGAAATGTTATTTAACTGATTTTAATGCAAGTTTTATACTGAGTCCATTGAACATGGATGTGGCAGGGTTGCACACAGCCTGTAAATGGCCGTGGGAGGTTATCTAGTAATCGGGATTTTGGAATACTTTGTAGTAGTGATCAGTAACTTCAGTGCCACACTGGGACAATACTGAATGTCAACACCCTGGGAAAAGAAAACAGGTGATTAAAGTGCTTGAGCCCTGCTTTGTTGTTTTTCTAACTAGATACAAATCAATGTGAAAGCTTCTGAGGAAACCCATGAAACTTTGGTGTGTTTCTTTGTGCTGGGTTTTTGTGGTTTTTTTCATGTACAGCCTTTAGCTGTTCTTATCTTCCAAGGAGATATATGAAAAGGTAGATGTGAAAGATGCATGTTATTGACTTTAGTGTAAAAATCACTTTCAGGTTTTTCCTTATATGACTTGCAATTAATATAACCATGTTCTCTGGACTAAATTTAAAATTATCTCAGAAAATACAGTTATTTCTCCTCTCTTTCTTCTCTTTTTCATAGAAAAATACCTGAAGTTTGTTTGGGAAATATTTTTTCAATAAACATGTTAGTACCTAGTCTGTTGAAAAATGAGAATACCCAGCACTTTCTATAGATATAAAATACTATATTCCCACAAGATTTTTACACCAAAGGGTGAAATATTTTTCAATTTTTGCTTATTTTGAGTAATTTCAATCTTCTCTCTTTTTTTGAAAGTAATGAAAATAGTGTTATGCAGTTTTCATTTCCATGTCTTAAATATTTTTACAATAAAATAAGACCTTTAAAATATTTTAATAAATCAAACCTCTCCCTCAAATTGCCACAAATAACTGATATTTTTCTGGTCTAGGTAATTATTTTAGTCTTATGACAGTTTGCATGCACTTTTCAGTTTTCTCAACTGAAAAAGAAAGAAAATATTTGTATGCTGTTTTCATTTTAAAAATCCTACAGGTGAAAACATGTGAATGTTTTACACCATATGTTTTGCATATGATGTTTTACATCAACAACAGTGTTGAACATCTTAAATATGAAAACATATTTAAGAGAGGAAATGAATTTTTCTGTAGTTCTTGATCTAACTATTGAATGCCATGGTGATATTCAGATGAGAACCCAATACATCAAGCAGAACAGAATGCCTTTTTTCTCTGGATTTGGGGTTGTGGTTTTTTACTTATCAAAATGTTTGGAATGTACATGCCTAGCCCTATGGTATTTTGTCTATGCCCATAGTCATAGTTCTGAGAAAACAGTTTTTGCTAGGTTGTTGTCCTCAAAATTAGGAGTTGTATTCCTTCACAGCACAAGTATTGTAGTTGTGTTTAGGTTGTACAGTGTACGTACGTGATACACAATAGGCACAATGATGTAATCAATATTTTAAATTGAACTTCTGAAACTTTAATTTTATAGATGTAATTTTTTTCAGCCACCACGGAGCACTGAATTTAAAAAAAAAATTATACTATTCTATAGTTATATTTTTAATTCTTTATTTTGTGGCAGTGCTGGTGGGTAATCTTGTAAGTATTCTTCAGAATAAACTGGTCTTCTTACACTGACATGCACTTTGAATCCAGCTATAATGGGTAAAAAAGATAATGTAGCTGTCATAAAAGTCCCAAACGCAACCAGAAGTTTTAAAACTACAGTACAGTGATTCACTGTGATTTTATGAGACTGGAGACAAATGCTAAGCCTGAAAATAAAGACGTCCTTTTGAAAAATTACATTATTTTACTTTAGAGTATGGATTAGAAAATCACTGATCTTAATAGGAAATAGGATTTGCACTATCCTTATCACATGATGTGCTCTCACCCTCTAGAATGAGTTGTTGAATTTGGATGTTTTTCAGAAGAAACTACACTGTGTTACCAAAGTTCCTTCTATAGGTGTGGAGAGCTCATAAGGCTACAGACACACGTCTGAAAAATCAGGTGGTACCATAAAGATAACTGCAAATGCTTTACTATATTATAGGTAGACACTTCAACATTTTATTTAATAAAGTATCTAAAGTTATTTGATAATGAAGTGTAAGGTATACAATATTGATTTTATATCATATTCGGGGAGGAGATTCTTTTTCCGTTTTTAATTTTTTAAAAGTTTTAATCTCATTTCACTACTAGGTTGAACCAAACACGAAGCTTTTTCCAGCAGCTTTTTTACAGCCTACGAGCACTAACTTGATTCAGTTTGAACTTGGTAAATTAAAGGTAGGAAGTATTTTTATATTTTATAGAAAGATAATCTTTATGTAAATGTGTTCTTCTAAATCTGTTTATTTCCATGCAAATACCTGCTCAGTTAAATTTGTTTAGGAAGGTTGAATCAATGGCATGACTTGTAATTTGACTTCTATGTTTACTTCTGTAAATGTTGTTATTATGTGCAGTTAATTGATTATCTGCGTTTGTCAAAATAATATTATTTGAAGATAATATCATTAATCTTGGGGGGGGGTTTAACGGATTTCGTTTGTTGCAATAACTTCTACTTTTCTATGATTTCTGCTATTTAATAATAATATACGCTTCCTTTGGGTGTTATGGGTTTATTCATAATTACATGTTACAAAAATAATTAATACACTTATTTTTTTCAGAACACCATGCCTTTATCAGCAGCAATTTTTAAAAGTGAAGAAAGAAATCCTATTCCTCAGTGTCCCCCACGGCTTGATGTGCAAACAATTACACCTGTTTTATGGAGCCGGATGCCAAACAGCTTTCTAAGAGTCGAAACTGAGCGTGTCAGTGAACGTCACGGCTGGGTTGTGCAGTGTTTGGAACCTCTGCAGATGATGGCACTTCATATCCCAGAAGAAAACAGGTATATTTATAACAAAATAAAATTACTTCATGTGGACAAAATATACTGAAAACAGATGTCAGAGTATTGATTAAACATACCTTGTCGAATATCTACCCTATAGTTGTTGAGAATTTCTGATTTTTATCCGATTATCATATCAGGTAGCATCGCATTCATGAAATTTAAGTAAATAAAAGAGACTGAACTTTAATGCCCTGTACCAACTTTTGCATACATAACAGAGAGCATAACTATTCAATTTTATTTAAATTTAAATTATGAAATAGCATCTCTTAAATCTGTAGGTAAACATAAAGATTTTTCTCATCTTGAGAAAAACAAGTATAAAGAACATGCAAGTACTATTTTGCTGATTTTTTTCTATAATAAAAACCTGTAAATTCTTCCTGTTTCATCTGCACTGAATTTACATGAATTAAGTTCTTATGTTCTTATTGACAAGCTTGTGTCCTTCTTTAATTTTTATTAGGTTTTATCTTCAGAGTGAGGATAATAAAGGTATATCCAAATACCAAATGTCATAACCAGTGAAAAATCAAACTATCAGCAAAAGCATAGCAGAAAAATCATTTAACAACTGTGCTTTTATTACTAATTTTAAAATTTCTTTTAAAAAAACCTTCAAAACCCAATTTTATCTATTGTTAATAAACCTGAATTCAAGAAAAAAGTGAAAAACACTGTGTCTTGTGGAAAATATGAACCAGTAATTCCGAGTAAACTAGAAAGGCACTAGAAAGGCACTGTTTAGTAACAGTAGGAATGCAGATTTTCAGCATGCCTGATACACCTATTTTAAAAACAAGTTCTAATTTATGATAGATTACAAAGAAGCATCTCCATCTTAGATTTTGGGGTTTTTTTCCTATGGAGTACTAATTTTAAACAGTCTCAACAAATTGTTTCTACCATTTACTGTGGTTTAATGATGCACATACTAAGATTAGTTAGTATCAACTTTTATATTAGTGGTTTAAAGAGCAACTGACAGAAATGTTCAGAGATTATAAAACTTGCCTTTTTCAAAGTCTTTATTCATGGAATTGACTGGTGCTCTGTTTCTTTATTTCATAACAGATGTGTTGATATTTTGGAACTATGTGAACAAGAAGATTTGATGATGTTTCACTACCACACTTTAAAACTCTATAGCTCAGTTAGTGCTCTAGGTAACACTAGAGTTGCTTATGCACTTTGTAGCCATGTGGACGTGTCTCAGCTATTTTTTACAATAGATAATCAATACTTACCTGGACTTCTACGTTCTGGATTCTATGACTTGCTCATTAGTATTCACTTGGAGCATGCCAAGCAAGCCAAGCTCATGATGAGCAATGAATTTATCATTCCAGTTACAGACGAAACTCGAAATATTAAATTATATCCCAATGAAACAAAGAAGCATGGTTTACCTGGAGTAGGGCTTAGCACTTGTCTTAAACCAGCCTTTAATTTTTCTACTCCATGCTTTATTGCTACCAGTGAAGATCATCAGACATCCATCCCAGAGATACCCCTGGAGATACTTAAATCCAAGGCCATAAGTATGTTAACAGAGGCAGTACAGTGTAGTGGTAGTCATATTCGAGACCCTGTTGGAGGACACCTTGCATTCCAGTTCGTTCCTGTTCTTAAACTGATAGCAACATTGCTCATAATGGGCGTTTTTGATGATGATGATGTGAAGCAGGTGCTACTCCTCATTGATCCCACTGTATTTGGAGATCACAAGGAAGAAACAGAAGAGAGGACAGAGAAGGAAGAAGTGACGCAGGTTGAAGAAAAAGCTGTAGAAGCTGGGGAGAAAGCTATCAAGCAAGCAAAAGCTCCTGCAAAGGGCTTGTTGCAGACAAGATTACCAGAATCTGTTAAGCTTCAGGTGACCATTTATTATAAATATGTTACATACATTCTACTCTTGATGAAAAATACCTGTACTTTTTGTCTGTTCTCTAATTAATAAGATTTGAAATTCTGAAAGTCTTTAATTCCACTTTGCCTTAAAACCTCAAATTCATAAAAAAATTTGATGATGATGCAGTTCTTTCTACATGTATCTACATTCAAAATAGGTATGTGAATACGTACTTATTTCATAAAACCAGTAGGGTTAGACCAGGTGATCTTTAAAGGACACTTCCAGACAAACTACTGGGTGATTTCTAGATATTTTGAGTGCATGGAGTGAAAGATTGTGAGTGCAATACAGTATTATTAATCAGATAATGAAACTGTACCTGAAATTTTGTCACCTTTACAGTGTTAAAACAAAAATATGGGAAAAATGTCTCACATCTTTACAGTTTGATGCAGTGTATAGTATGTACTCAAGTTCTTCCCCAGAGTTTGTAAAGCTGTTTAGATTAAGTCTATTTTCTCTACCCTAGATGTGTCATTTACTCAATTATTTTTGTGACTGTGAACTACAACATAGAGTGGAAGCAATTGTATCATTTGCAGACCGTTACGTATCAAAATTGCAGTATAACCAGAAATACAGGTACAATGAACTCATGCAAGCCTTGAACATGTCTGCTGCATTGACTGCCAAGAAGACTAAAGAATTTCGGTCTCCTCCTCAAGAACAGGTAATATTAAAAAAAAGGATTGAATTATAGATTAAAAACTCTTTATGATGACAAAATAAAGTCCTGACTTCTAAACTACCGTTGGCATTTCTGGAGAACCAAAATGAATTTGAAATAAAATTTATTCCATACCACAAAATACTGAATGTCAGAATGCTGAACTTGTGCTCTAGAACTTAACTTAACCTGTAAACCAAAGTCATAAACAGGTAAAGTATGGCTATATATTAGAATATGTCTTAGGCTATTTCCGTTTTTTAACTATGTTTTAAATCCCTTAAAGATTAATATGTTGCTGAATTTTCAACTGGGAGAGGATTGTCCCTGTCCAGAGGAGATTCGGGAGGAATTATACGAATTTCATGATGATCTTCTAATTCACTGTGGTGAGTGGGAAGGTTGTGATACAAGTTTTGTTTGTCTTTTTTTGGCACTTGAGAGATCAGTTGAAAAATACACTAGCATGAGTGGTTTTTTTGTTATATGAATTACTGCCTACAAGGTGATTTTACTGACAGACTGTGGTGTGTATTGCAAAAATATGGGAAACGTGCATGGTTTTAAGTTTCACTGTTAAATCTCTATTAAATATTATCCGATGGTATTCTGTTTACATACCCGTTTTAGACTTCTTGGGGAAAAAATATCCAAACAAGAAGGTTGGCTTACCTTAAAAGATTTACATAACCACATGTATGACTACAAGCAGGTAAAAAGTATTGAGGCAACACCATTGCTGCGAAGCTGAGCAGCAGAAATTTAATGAGAACACCAGATGTGCGGTTCTCTGCCTGCTTTAGCTTAGTTTCCTGGTGTATACATAACTGTGAGAATCAGTCATTATAAAACACTGTTGTACTGTAAATTACAGCTTGAACTGCCCCCACTCATTGAATTTGGATTTCCTGCGCAATTTTATGTGGGTTTTTTGATGTCTATTTTTTATTAGTTTATTGACTTTATTGAGATATTAGTCTAATTCAGACAATCATGGAGTTATTAACATTTATAATCTGAGTCACCTAATTATTACTGTTTATTCCCAGTAATCTTACAGTTAGAACAGAAATAAAAAAGATTTTCCATCTGCCTACTTGGTAGATATATTCATAGTTACTCTTCCAGTGTGTTGCTTAGTTCTATGTTTGTTGGCATCCATCTTGTCCAATAAGAAGGGGCCAGCATCATTACAGTGAGTGGACAGCACCTCACTCTCTTCCCCAGGAACAGCAAGGTATTCCTAATGGTTAGTTCTTCCTTGTCCACCTTTTTGCTTGAGGTCATTATCAAATGTTTACCAATACAGTCTGATAAATCTTTCTTTGCTGGTTACCCCTAAACCCAGCGTTACCTGGTTCATGGAATTGTACTGTTTTAATGACCTGTAATTAAGTCACTGTTTTCTGTTTGGAGGCATGGTGCCTCATATACCATTCCGTGCTTGTATTGTTAAGTCTTCTGCTATTATTTTGCATTGTTATATCTGAGTGTCCTCTTAGAACCTACAGGAACCAGCAAGCTGTGATTTCATGATCAGCCAATTATAATTTTTCAACTACCTCAGCCTTAGCTTCAGCCAAAGATGAGTAGGTCTGCAGGTATCTAAGTTGTACTCCATCAATTTGCTTCTGAGAATGTTTTATAAGACAGTATTATAAGTCCTTAAAATCAAAACTTGTATCTGTAAGGCAGAAATTTAGTTGGTTTAACATTATTTGATTTTCACAATCCTCTGTTAATTGTTATCATCCTTGCTTCTAAGTGCTTACCAAAAACTGTTTCTTCCATTCCATCGTTTTTCTTCCAAGTGTTAAAGTAAATGGTTAGTATCCTCCTAGTTACTCCTCTTTATTACATCTATCACAATAAATGATTACAGCTGTCTCAATTGTTCAGTCACTCAGCCCTTGATCTAACCTCTGGTTTCCAAAGATAATACCCATTTGACAACACAGAGAACTTTGAGACTCCAGGATGAAGATTATGAAAGACCTACAACTTGGAAATGTCTTAACTCCCCGATCAATTAATTTTAGCTTGAAATCTTGTGGTATGATCATTGAGTTAGTTTAGCTCCTGATCACTCTTCATATTTCATGAGGTGAAACTTTAGTTATTGTATGCTTTGAGATTTTTCTTTTTAGGGATGTGCTTTTATTGTTTGTTTACTACATTATAAATGTATATTTTGAATGAGAGTTCAAGATAGAGAAAGTGCTGTCTCATGATTAAAATAGTTTAAAGGCCTTCTGGGTTCTGTTTCATAGCAAAACTATGTTCATTACTTTGTATAGCTCTGTCAGAAGTGGTCACTGTGGCTAAATGTTCCTCATTATCTGTGTCCTGACTTGGTCCTGAAAAGCAGTACTAAGCAATCACAGCTGCAGATTAAATGAATAGGAGTTCTGCTTGGAACGTTTAATCAGCTTTTTAGTACTAAGTATACTTTGCCATCTAAGTGGAAAACTATGTATGCAATCAAGTAATTAAAGGCTTCTTCATACTGAATATAAGCAAATAGTTACTCAGACAGTCTTAATCCTAGCACGTCCTAACTGTGAATGATTAATTTTGCTGGCAAAATAATGGTCCTCTATAATATTTTTTATGTGCAATTTCTTGGTTTTAAAAAAACCAAACAATTTACAGCATATTTTGTAGCATAATATCGAACTGACACTTACCTGGGTTGAAACCATCTGTTCTGGTGCACAGACCTCTGCCACTTGAAGGAAGTGATTAGCCAGTAGCAACATAAGATGGTCAGCTTCTGGATGGATTGCAGCTGTAAGAGGATGCAGAATGAACAATTGCAGATATTGAACAATAAATGAGACCCCATCTGGAGGAGTCACAGACCTCATCTACCGCAGTCCAACACTGTTTAACTCATCATACCGGGGGCATTCCTTCTTGTCTGTTCATTTCAGCTTCTCAAGAGTTTTTCTCCCAGTGTCTGTCTCTTGTGTCCGGGGCCTAGCTTTTATTTCAATGCCAGATTGTTTCTTCCTTTAATATCCTTGTCTGCTTTCTCTTTCCTTTCATTACTGGTGAAATTTCCTGTTCTTACTATTTTCCTTTCTTCTTTCTTAGCTTTTCATTTTACCAAGCCAGTTTCACTTATCCCATTTCTTAAATTCTGTGTTTACTCTCCAATTTCAATTTTTACTTCTTTCATTCCCTCCCACTGCTTTTGAATTTTATCCCTTAGTCACTCCTAGTCGTAATTTCCACTCACCCTTTGTAGCTGCCAGCAGCAAAGTTTCTCCAGCTCAATACCACATCTGTTCTATTTTTTTTCTTAGTTAATTAGTTAGTTCCAGTTTTAGCTGCTGCAGTTTGTTCTTTTCCCCTCTGCTCCAGGTTGTGGCTCTAGTACCCTGTCTGAAAAACCTTTCCTTTTCTCAATTTCTCTTTGAGAAGCAGAGTGCAAAAGCTCACATTTCAGCTTGGCACAATTAGCTCTGAGCTAAAGGGAGCCTGCTTAGTTGTTCTTTGCTTCTGCACATAACACATCTGTTGTCTGATGATCACTAAGAGGTGTGAAAGACTTTGAATGGTTGTGAAGCAGTGTAGTGAGCTGAACTGTATTAAACTACCTGGTAAAATGACATCCCATCTAATTGTACACATTTTCATGAAAAGCATGTATTACCCAAATAATCTCTCAACCAGATCTCTTACAGCCTTAAATTCAGTTAATGTATTTGTTTATGGCAGCTAAATATCTCAACTGAGAAACTGTATTGTATTGTAAGACACAGCCATGCACTTCTTTCTTTCACTTACATTCTGCGATATGAAACAAAGGATCACATATTTAATCAAATATGGCTGTGAGTCATATTTAATTGCCATAGGAAACTCTTAAAGAAGTACCACCTCTTTGGTCATAATAGTGAAAAATGAATACTATAAATCAGGATATAAGAGGTATGTGTACTGAAATGAACATAATTTGAAGGGTGCTACTGGTCCTACATGTTAAAGCTGCTGGCCTTACTAGTTCTTTTTTCCTGTATGAAATTTGCTGGTTAAAAAAAAAAATATTTCTATAGATATTTTAATATTGTTTAAATATTGACAAAGTTAAACTTCAAATATTGCGTTTTATTTCTAATCAGTTTTATTTTCTGCTAAGGTATTCCACTAGAAGAAGAGGAAGAGGAAGAGGAAGATTGCTCCTTGACTGGCAAACTCCGTTCATTAATGTACAAAATCAAAGGTCCACCAAAAGCAGAAAAATTGGAGCCTAAGGAAGAAGAAGAGAGAGCTCCTAGTAAGTTTTCTTTCCACATAAATACTTTCATGATGCAAGTATTAAAAGTTTTACAGGCAACAGGAGTGTATTTTCTCATCAAATTTTATAAGGGACTGAAGAAGGAGACTACCTGTTTAAGTGTCTTCTGCCTCTTAGAACTATTATTCTGCATACTGAACACCTCAGATGCACTTTTAAACAAGAAGTTAAAATCAGTGGAAGATTTTGGATACAGATCATTAACTCTGGGGCTGAAACTTTGCATATTCTTTATAAAGAACTGTAAAAGGCTAATTATGGCACAATAATCTAGACTCAAGCATTCTAAACTTGGGAAGATTTAATTTTTATGGTTTGGTTTTTTTAATGTAAAAATTATTCTTATGTCCATTACCTTTCCTTAGGCTACATATACACACAAATACAGACATGTACGTAAACCCCCCAAAACACTTGGAATCACAGACTTCTTATTCTGAGCAGTATTCCTGTACATATAATATGCCCATACCTTCTTCCATAACATGCAAGGGGTGTTCATGGTCTATTCAGGTGAGATTGGTTCTGTGCTTGCAGTTCCTCAACCATCTGCATAAGCTTTCTGTTGAGCTTCTTTGAACAACGCACCTGACTTTCATTGCCACTGTGCTCACATGCCACATGAGAACTCACCCCAGTGAGGGTGATGATGGTATCAATCTCACGAATTTTGTCTTTGCTGTTTTAGGGTTAACCCATGTTTATGGGTTTTCAAACCTTAGTAGTTACTAGGGATGATGAGGAATAAGCAAGGTGCAAAGCTGAATTCCTCCCGGTCTGTGCTTAGAACATGTTTTTGCTGAGGTTTCTTATTGTCTTTCAGCACCAAATTGGGATTCTGGCTCTAAATTTATGTAACACCATCCAGATATCATGTGCAGGATTCTTCAAGTGACTTGAGGTTGGTCTTCCAATGATGGAACCTCCTCTTTTTTCCCCCAGTTGCTCAGTTTGGTGATAGGCCCATGTACAGACATGGAATGGTTAATTTATTTCAGGCTTAATAATTTCATCAAGAGTTGTGTTGAGATTAGACAGAAAAGTTATTTTATAACTCATGACACCTCTTACATGATATGCTTGCTCTGGAAAGCACCGTAGAGTGTTTGTCCTGGTCTGAAAGCATATTTTGGTCTGTTAAGCTTGGTACTGTGTTGTGAGTACATTAAATCTTACAACAATCTGATATGCTGCATGAAACGGCTTCATTCTCCAGTGACTCGTCTGTTAACATCTGCTCTCTCTTTAATGGTAGCAGGAACTACGCAGCATCTGGAAGTATAATTTCTTCTCCAGGTTTCATGTGGATTCTATTGCCAGTTAGAAGTATTGTCTATTTAGAAGTATTCACTTTGAAAGCCTCAGGGCATATGGTGTTTGGTCTTTGGAACAGAGAAGTTCACTTATTTCATGTACCAGAGCTTAGAGTCACGAGAAATGTTGATTGGACAAACAATCCTACAATGTCTATTTTTTAGAAATTACAGATGATTTCTTCAGGTTTGGGCTTCTCCTTGGAGTGATGCATAGTACAAATATGCACATGGATTAAGTCATTCAAAGCATGAGGAGAAATTATGTAAATACATTATATACTTGACTGTAGCTGGAGACTGTGAGATTTTTTGTCAATGTGTGCACTTCCCCTTTACACATCAGGAAATTCAGAATTCAGAGATTAAAGGAAATGAGTGTCTGAGGTACTCCCAATCCTTTTACGTGCATGAAGAGGCGTGGTGGTGTGCATGATATGTACCTATTTCCAAGGTTAAAATCTCTGGACTTGAGTGTCTTCTCCTTGGTCGTACATCACCAGAGTGTGAATATTCATATATGTAATATATGTATATCACAATATATGTAAGAAGGAACAACTTACTACAAATAAATCTTCCATTCCTCTAAGCATAGGTTCATTTCTAATCACAAATGAACTTTGACCCAAGTGAGGAATGCCAGCAATTTCAACCTAGTGTTAATGATTAATCAGTAAATTTTGTATTTAAAAACAAGTTAAAATTCTGAAAATAAACACATAGAGGCAATGAATTATTGTTAATAATGATCATATGACTTTTGTAACTATCAAGTCAAAATTGAGATAAGGCATGATGTGCCACTAAGAGTAGGGCTACCTCTGGGAAGCACAGAATTTGCTCCCACAGACTGAAAACCTAATAATTGAACAGAACCTCAGAATCAATGATGGGTTTGCATAAATACAACATTAAGTAAACTAAGAAAGTGTTAACAATGGAAAGAATAGTGTAGACATGAACCCTAATGGATCTACGTTAGCTATAAACACTTCAGTGATGGAAAGTGGGTAGGAGCTGTTTTTGCCATTGGAAGAACTTTGGGGAAGGTCAGGGGGTAAGTTTACTGGAAATAGAAGAAAAGAAACTTGCCTCGTTTTAAGAGGGAAGATGATTTTTCCTATTCTACTTGATATCAAGCATGAAAATGTGTTGGAAAAAGGACTGGAACATGTGTCTAGTTTTCAGGTAAATTTCCTAAACTTTGGGCTCAGCAAAGCTGTTTTCAGCATCACTCACTGAATGTGCAATGTCTACAATAGAAGTGCTTCAAGCAGTATTTCTTGTGTAGTTCCAAACAACACAGTGTTTTTAGAAAGTGCATTCCCAAGTGACAGTGACTTGATATAGAAATGAGGGATAAATAAAAGTCTAAATGCAATATTTGATTTCCAAGGATGATTCTCAGAGTCATGGCCAACCAAAAGGTTTTCATTTTCAACAGTGCTGGTATGGACTTGAACCCTAAGTAGATGTTTATTGTTTTCTATCTCTCAAGCACATTACACTTATCTCAAAAGATCTGAAAGTTGCTTTTCCAATTTAAAAAGCCTCTTCCGTCTGCTTGTGGTTTTTTACAACTGCCTTGTTGTCTGCTATTACGTATTTTACATGTTTTTGACATGCTCTTATGTACATTACATGTTTTTGACATTTTCTGTTGGAAGAGTAGTAACATTTAATGTGTTTTGCTTTTAGCTACACTGAAAGAACTCATATCACAGACAATGGTGCGCTGGTCCCAGGAAGATCAGATCCAAGATCCTGAATTAGTTCGGATTATGTACAGCCTCCTTCGTAGGCAATATGACAGCATTGGTGAGCTACTGCAAGCCCTGAGGAAAGCATACACTATTAGTGCTGCCTCTGTGAAGGATACCATCAATCTGCTTGCAGCACTGGGCCAGATTCGCTCACTTCTCAGTGTGAGGATGGGAAAAGAGGAGGAATTGCTAATGATTAATGGATTAGGGTATGGAATCAACAGAATTTTATTTTTAAGTTGGTGTGAAGCTTTTTGTTATGTTAGTAAATCCTATAATTTTTGATCCTAAATGAAAATTAATGCTGTACTGAAGTGTAAATATGTACCAGAGATTTACATTTTCACATATATTTCCAAGGTGACTCCAAATGATATCTGTAATAGTATCAAAAGGGTCAAAGCTTCTGTGAACTAAGATATTATCTGAAGAAAATGGACTCCTTTTACTACAGTTAAGCCTGATGCTTAAACCCTCATCAAAGTACATGTTTTAGCAGCTCTGGAGAAAAAGATCACTAAAATTTTTGCTGGTGTCTATCTTTACTGCATTTTTCCCAAAGTTAAAGCCCATTTTATATTTCACATATGAGTGAATAATCTTGCTGGTGTCTTTTCAATTGGAAATTTATGAGAAATTTCCTTTATATAGCACGTGTTGATGTGAGAATATTTTCTGCATCTTTGCTATAAAATTACCTCAGTTAAGCAGTGGTATTATGGTGCATGCCTGAATGTCTTTTACCCCTCTCCTGTGACTAAATGCTGGTCAGGCCATTTAATGCTGGAAGAAAAAAAAATCACAGAAAGCAAATTACTTCAATTAAAATGGTGCATTTAGAAAGAGAGAAAAGTATAGTATCATTACCTGAGAACTGTGTTTATTTGTATTTCTTTAGGAATATTAAACAATTTCTCCCCTTTACAACAATTGTAAGAAAGTTCCATTATTATTACTATTTCAATGTAAAAATTGTACTGATCTCTTCATTTAATTGATCAAGTCACAGCAATGACCCATTAGGCAGTGTGCAGCAGTGTTACCCAATTTGTCCCTGATGCTGAGTTTGTAAATTTGCTGAGAATTATGTGAGGGATAAAGGGTAAATTTTGCCTAAACATGGCATGTATAAATACCTTCCAAGAGGTGCTGTATTGAGAGTCATCAATTCTCAGTTTTCTGTGTTACTTTAGAGCAGGCATGATGCCTGTTATTTGCCATGTGTTTTTAACTGGTTGTCCTAAACTGTTAGAAATCCCTGGATTCCACTGAGATCTAATCCCTGAATTATTTTGAAACACACAAATTGTATTCTGGATTATGAAACCAATACAGCAGAATCTAGAAAATGTTTAGAGAATGGTGGGCAGAGTGAAAAAGTTAAAATGGACCTGTATGCCACTTCTGACAGAATTTGGAAATTCTGATGAAATACATATAACAGATAACCTTAAATACTAAGTCTATTTACTGTCTTTAGTTTGTGAACTGGGGAAATTAAGAGGCTACTACAGAAATATGATTGATTAGATTTCATTTTCTTGATCCCTGTTCTCAACTTAAAACCTAAAAACCATATTCTTATCCTCTTAGATAATCACAGAATAATTCTTTTATTTAAACAGAACAGATGGTAGGAGCAATTTTGAGATGAAGAATTTCTATCTCAAAATAATTTGGAGGTTAATATTCTTATTACGAAGAACCTATGAGAAGTAGAGGAATGACAGCATATTGAAATGTGAAGCATTTTGTTCTCAGGTGTTTTTGTATTATCCTGAATTCTAAGAATTTAAAATTATGTTAATACAATGAATGCATACTTATGAAATCTCAGTGCATTGACTTAAATTAATTTGAGTTTTCTTTAAAAAAATTGTTGTCTTTTCTTCCGTTTTAGGGATATAATGAACAATAAAGTGTTTTATCAGCATCCTAACTTAATGAGAGTCTTGGGGATGCATGAGACTGTTATGGATGTGATGGTAAATGTGCTTGGAGGAGATAAATCTCAGGTAATTGCACCACAATTTGTTATGTGTTTTGCATTTTGAAGCTCTCCAATAATATATCAGGATTTTTAAGAAGTGAACAAAAATACGTAAGATAGATTTTGCTTGTCCAAATTAAAATATTCATTAATGAAAAAAGTAGATTTTTATGGTACTAGAGGAAGAGGCCCAGTAGTCTAAGACATAATTTTTAAAACCTGAGATGTTACAGGTGTTTCATTTCTCTTTTAATATGATTGTAAAATGTTTTGTTCTTGAATTAAATATATCCTTTAACTGCATTTACTGGAGGTGTAGCTCTGCTAGGAAAATTTACCTCTTCATCTTAGATGAAGTGTTACTACCAATAAATTATAATAAGAGACTAACAACAGTTTAAATTTTAATGCTCAAATTCATGTACTTGAATTGAGCAAAAATTTTCTTGCAGTGTTGTGTTCTCCCTTTTCTTAGTGTTATGCTTGAATATATATACGTGTTATTTTAAAGGCAGAGTGGCATAAATTTTGAGAAGCCTAACTGAAAATTTTCACTCCTGAAGAAAGTGAGAAGTGAAGCACGCCTATTTTCTTTCTTCTCTTTGCTCATGCCTGATTTTTTTATCCTGTTGCCTCCATACCAAAAAGAGGGGTCTCCTCTGATCCCAGTATCGCTTAACTAATTTCCTTGCACCTGGCCACGCATTCTTGTGTATTTGGAACAATTTTCAGCCCAGCATACTACCTTTTGCTTATCTTTTCTCTGACTTTCAATTTTTCATAACTAGATTGTCTTCTATGTGCAGCTGCACCACTCTTTCTTTGCCTCTTTGTTCATGTAGCTCATATCATTCTCTTCAATCCTTACACATTGAATCTGCCTACACCATTGCGGTTTTACCAAGTATTCACATACCAGTTTTAGTTTTCCTGTTGCATTTTAAGGCAAGTTACAATCAACTATTTTATGATTATACTTTGATAATTTATAGTTGTTACAACACCCTGGCTTTGCTATAACTTGTACATAGAGCTAAAGTTGATAAAAAAACCCCAAAACCCAAAAACCACGACAACCCCACAATGCCTTCTAATTCTCTTAAAAATATTTTTGTAGAAAATTTTAATAATACAGATCTACAGAAATGCTTTACAGAAATTACCATGATATCCTTCAAAAGAAATGCAGACTTAGAAAACTGCTTAGTAACCTGGTGTTGTGCCAGTAAATGTGTCTGGCCACCCAAAATAACCTATTTTATATCTCTGTCTTTATGAATTGCATGTAGACAGCAGGTACTTCATGAACATTTCTTTCTGTTCAGTGTTGTAGCATCAAGAGACAGAATGAGGAATCATGAAATGTAGTCTCTGGTTTAGGGATTGGTCACTTTTCTAGGTTGTGGCAGCAGATTGTTTAAGCTAGATCTCCAGCTTCTTGGAATAAATGGTTTAAACATGAGGCTGTATTGAGACATGTATTGTCTCTGAAGGAATGGTGGGAAGGTAAAAACTTGTCAGTTCAAATGGATATGTCTCTTATAGTCCCCTGCAAAACGATTTTTCAACACTTTAATGGCCTAATGAATGTGAATGTTAAGAGGAAATGTGGGTCCTTTCTTAAGTTAGAACCAAAGCAACTGTCAGTTGCTTATCACCTTGGTAACTTCACTATACTTTCCTTGTTAGGAGTGCAGGAAGAAGAACTGGAACAGATTGGTAATTAACATATTTCACTGCTTTGTCAACTTTCTTCTTCAGCAGATCGCTTTCCCAAAGATGGTGGCAAGCTGTTGTCGATTCCTGTGCTACTTCTGTCGCATTAGTCGTCAGAACCAAAAGGCCATGTTTGAGCATCTCAGCTACTTACTGGAAAACAGCAGTGTTGGACTGGGTATGCCATGTAGCTACAACACCTAAAACCAAGAGTAGGAGCAACTGTGATATCACAAGACTAGTGTCTAATTTGTATAGCAAGCTGAAACATTCTTAAACCACCTTGTGGTTTCACCTTTAATTTTTTTTTTTTTTACTTTTGTTTCATGCTTATGTGTCTATGAATTCTATTAGAAATAGAATAATCTGAATCTGTGTTTTTAAACACCTTAAAAAATTAGTATTAAACATACAGTTTGACATTTTTTCCATTCAAAATTGTTGTGGTTTGAAATCTTAAGATTAAATCGACCCTTTATGGTGCTTGCCTGTTTCATCTGATTTACTTTTCCTTGCCTCTACAGTTTAGGCTACTGAGTAAATTTCATATTTTTTCTTTTGAACACTGAATATATGTTTTTTAATGCATGTGCATTACGTTTTGTAACACAAGGGAAATTTAACTGGCTGATAGATGGTTATAATGATAAGATATGTCAAGGCAAGATAGCGTGTGATTTCACAGTGATTTAGCTGCCTTTGCCTACATTTGGCCATAATAAACACAGAAAACTGGAAAAGATTAAAGAAAGAAAACAGGTAACTGAAGCTTGAAATGTCTCTTTTTGCTAAACATAGGCATGTTTTAAAATTTTGAGTTGATAAGTCTGTGCAGAATTACATAGTTAACATGTTGCTCTCATAAGGAAATGGCATTCCTCTGATTTGCTGCATTGTTAATACTGATTTTTTTTCATCTGCCTTTAAAACCTCTGTGGTTGAGTATGCTTACACATATGGATGTGAAGTCAGAAAAAAATTTCAGCATTTTCACATTATTTGAAAACAGTTGGTCTTGTTCTTGAAAGAACTGCCCTAAAATGTACTACGAATATATTTATGTTCTAGATTGCAGCGTGATTGCTGCCCTCTGCTGCATAAATTTGTTTACTGCAAACTCCACTTAATTATTATATATTAACTTTCTTCTGCAGCATTTCCTTCGATGAGGGGTTCGACACCACTCGATGTGGCAGCAGCCTCTGTAATGGACAACAATGAGCTGGCACTCGCGTTGGAGGAGCCAGATCTTGATAAGGTAGGTGGCGACTCTGACCTATTTACACATTTATTAAATGTTGCACTTGTGCTAGAAGGGTTTAAAAGGGCAAGTTTGGTCATAGCAGTGCTTGGATATGATGTCCTCAGAAATACCCACTCTAGGTATGTGCTTTTTCAAGGCAAGGTTGACTAAGCAGTATTTTCCCTCATTTCGGTTTATGCTTATTGGGAATCACAGCAAAAGAGATTTATTTCTATCTTCTGCATCCTTTCACTATTGTTATCAGGTAGAAAGGATGACAAGAAAAAAGACATTAAACAGGAATATCAAGTCTTGTTTGGGGAGGAAAAAAAATGAGAACTAAGAGGAGAATGGTAAAAAAGGACACAAGTCTTTTGTCTTAAATCACAGAGGTTTGTGGGGATGGAAGTTAGAGCTAAGGGAATGGAAACGTGAGTATTTGAAGATGAAGGTGGAACAGATTTTAAGGGTAGTTGCAGTGGGAAACTGAATCCAGAATTCAAGTCATTGGTAATGGTTAGGAATAAAGGGGAATGTGAGGAGAGGCAGGATGAACTGGAAAATGTGGTAAAATGATGTAAAACTTGGCATGAAAATTATTTGTATATCACAGGAGCAAACAAATTAAGAGGTGGAAGTGCATAGTCAGAAGAGAAGGAAAGCAGGGAAAGGAAGTTATACGTGCTAGCAGAGCACTGGGGTACAGAAAACAGAAGGCAGGGTTTAATACAAATGGAGGGAACAGTTAAACACCTAAACGATAGCTTAGCACAGGGAAAAATCGCTGTGCAGTATGCGAGAATCCTGTGATGACAGTGAAATTCGTGGGACTGTTTGTGATCACTATATGGTGTGGGAGAGGAAAAGTTGTGAAATTGAAATAAATGGGCATATTACAGCAATAACTTGGGGAAGACGGGAATATGAGTGGAAGGGGTGTGAGACAGCACAGCAGTATACTTACTAGCCAATGTATTGTTGAGAAGAATTTGCAGTTCTGTATCACCTGCAAAATTGCTGAGTGCACTCTGTCCTGTCATTAATAAAAAATGGAATGGTATTGATATCAGTCCTTGGGATACAACTCTAGTGACTGGAACACTACCAGTGACTGTCTTATATTTTCATGGAAACTACTGCAGAGCTAGTCGCTTAAACTAAATTTCACTGTTGACCATGTTTCTCATTTACTGATTGCTTACCTTGATATACTTGGCACTTTGCTTACTGAAATACTCGGCACTGTACAAATGTCAAACGTTCAAACAGTAACAGATATCAGTGTAAATAAGCATATTTTATGCCGAAAATATCAGGCTGTATGTGCCTCAGGTTTGGGCTTCTCAAATTCATTAGTCATTTTAGCTGTAAGAATCATAATGTATTGGCTGCAATGTATTGCCTTTGGTGAGTCAATAATTTTATCTCCTGCAGTATGTAGAGGTTATTCAGTAAATAAATCTATATACTAAATAATTAGAAAAAACTAATAATGTCTGGATGTTAGTTGATGGATGTGACAGACACCCTATTCACAGAATGATCCAGCATTTCTTTGTGACTAAAGTTTATACCATAAAAACTGTGTGCAAAGCAAATAAATTACATGTAGACAGCTTAACTTTTGAACTTTTGCCATTGCAAATTTAAACTGTTCTTACTGCAAATGTGTGACTGTGTGAAAGGTAGAGGACTGCACAAGAAATGTATCCCACGGCTTGATGACATACTGTAGTACACTGACTAGATTAAAACTATATGGCTTGGTGGTAACATTGTAAAATCTTAAAAGAGAAGAAAAAGAGATTTATTCTACTGGTTTTCTCACATTTTATATGAGCTGCATTTCTAGACTCCTACAAGTATGCATTCACTTATATCTTCTGAATGAATGCCTGAAAACTATCAAGTCCTGTTAGGATTACATACTTTTTCCACAGAGTGCTCTGAGTAACTTCCTTACTGCATACTGCAATAAGCAAATTTTTCACATCAGCCCATTTTTCCACTGTTGCAGCCTTTTGGAGGCAATTTGTATACTGCATCAGCAGACATATAATTCTTTTTCCTAAATTCTTAACTTTTTCTTTCTTGGGGCACTGGATCATAAGGCACTAAGTATAATCTCATCATGTATCTCCCTTTTGCCATCCATTTTTGGATGCCTACCATTTTAAGAAACAATAATTTGTATCTTTATTTATGGTCATGGAAGATTCTTCATGTTCATTACCCATTTTAAGTGCTCTAACCATGCTCATATGTTATCCTTTGCACAAAGATATGATTTTTTATTTTATTTGAAATACACAGTTATCTGGAAATTTCCTTTTAGATTAATGAGGAAATTACTCTGTATATTTCTGAAATTCAGTTAACTATAATAAAAGAAATTTATCATAATTTCTCAAAGATTTCCCTTAGTTAAGGATACTCCTCTTGATAAGAAACCTTGTGTTAGAAATTTTTGTATTACCAAAATTTCTTAATCTTTCTGTGTTCAGACTCTTGAAACTGCTCAATGATATTTCTCAGTCTTCTGAAAAATGTAATGGTTTTCATATCCATTAAAATTAGAATTACAGTACATAAACTTTTGATGCAATGTTTATTTTGCTGTTGTGGCAAATAAACCACACATGGTTATTGATGTGATTTTTAAAGTTGTTCAATAGTATTTTAGTTGTTGTGTATGTATTGTCAAAAAGATCTGGATTCTACAAGATTTTATTCTACTTTTCACATCCTCATTTGTTCATGTTGTTGTATTTTTGTGTCATCATATAATTGGGTAACTTCAGAAATAAAGAGTGTTAGCCTTTTTTTCATTAAAAAAAACCCCACGACTGATAAAATAATAAGCTATGTTGTTAGATTCTTAGGTGGATTGCCCAATCTATAAAAAATATGTGACTGGAAAAAAAATACTATACTCATTCTGGTTTATAGCTATTTCCAGAAATTTATTTCTAAGCATATGAATAAATGATTGCTTCTGTATTGCAGGTTGTTACCTACCTGGCGGGTTGTGGCCTGCAGAGCTGTCCAGTATTGCTGGCTAAAGGATATCCAGACATTGGATGGAACCCAATAGAGGGTGAACGTTACCTGTCATTCTTACGATTTGCAGTTTTTGCTAACAGTAAGTTTAATATCTTGGTATCCAAGTTCTATCAAAAGATTTCCTTTAAATTAATTTCCTAACTGTAAAAATATGTTAAATCTGAAGAGAGCTTAATTCATACTCTTCTCATTACAAACACAAGACTGTTGATGTATGCTTATTATTGTAATTTTTTTGAAACTTCACAGTTGTATTTCTTTTCTTAATTTTTTTGCAAATCACGTAATTGAATAGATTAACCTGTGGCCATGGTAGCAAATCATGTTGGGAATTCCTTGACACAGGAAGACCAGGAATGGGTGTTACATCAATATATTCCTGCCACTGCTCAGGGAGAAGAGTCTTTCCATGCTCTAGCACAGGATCCCTCCCATGGGAGACAGTCCTCCACAAACTTCTCCAACATGAGTCCATCCCACGGGCAAAATTCTCCACAGCTCTGCAATGTGGGGCACTTTTCCACAGGATGCAGTCCTTTCAGGACAGGCTGCTCCAGTGTGAGTTCCCCACAAGTCCTACCAGGAAACCTGCTCCAGTGTGGGCTCCACTCTACACAGGTTTGCAGGACCCTCCATGCCAGGAGCCTGTTCCAGCACAGGCCTTCCACAGGTTCACAGCCTCCTCTCAGACATCCCTCTCCACCAGCATGGGTCTCCTCCATGGGCTGCAGGTGGATCTCTGCATTCCTGTGGACCTCCATGGGCTGCAGGGGCACAGCTGCCTTACCGTGGTCTTCACCACGGTCTGCAGGGCAAACTCCGCTCCAGTGCCTTAGGAGGATTTGTTTTATATTTTGTAATAATTTGGAGAAAAAGAAGTTTTCTCCTGACTTAAGAATACCTTTCAGGAGAAAATACCTGTAGTGCTTTTTGGTTCTCAGGTGAAAGTGTTGAGGAAAATGCAAGTGTTGTGGTCAAGCTCCTTATTCGACGACCAGAGTGCTTTGGGCCAGACCTTAGGGGAGAAGGGGGAAATGGTTTGCTGGCAGCTATGCAGGAAGCTATCAGGATCTCAGAGAATCCTAGTCGTGACCTTCCTTCCCAGGCATATAAAAGAGAAGGGTAAGTAAATGTGAATGCTTGTTTGGCAAATGAGGATTTAATAGCTTGTTCAATCATGCTTGCACCATGTGGATAATAGACCCTGTTGTGTAAGGCATTATACAGACAGAGAGAATTAGGGATTCACATCCACAAGCAGTTGTCATACGGTATTCATAAAGCATTAGCTAGATAAAAGTGGAATAAGAGTTACAGAGAGAAAAAGCCTGAAGGACAAAACAAATGAGAAGACTGCTGCAGAATGAAGCTAAAGTTAAGGTAAAGTAAAAGAGGAAGGTAGAAGGCTCATGTGAAGTCAGGAATTACAGTTCGACTGCATGCTTACCCTAGGGAAAAAACCCTTTAGTCTGGAGCCAAAGGGATGAGTATGTCTGGTAATTAGTCTCTGGATCATGTCTCTAGCTCCAGAGGAGAGCTATAAACTTAGATTAGCAAAAAGGCTCACTGTTATTGTTTACTTTTTAGTGATGAGGAGGAGGAGGAAGAGGAGACTGTGCACATGGGAAATGCAATCATGTCATTTTACTCAGCTCTCATAGATTTACTTGGACGGTGTGCACCAGAAATGCATGTAAGTTAATTTTACCACTTGCTCAGAAAATGTAGGAGATTTGTAAACATAACTGTACATATCTAACTAAACCTTTCTCTTTTCAAAGGCTTCTTTCCTTCAGAAGGCAGACTTTATGGCTTCTTGCTGTTTCTAGGCAGATGTATTCCCTGCAAGCTGTTTATAAAGAACCGTGGTCTTTTGATTCCTTTATGCTTTTTCATTTATCTAAAATTTTGATAATTTTTACATGACTATGGAATCAAAGCAAATATGGACTACAAATGTTGCACAATTAAGTGACTGGTATAGCTTCTGAAATTGACCCTCTATTATTCTCTAGAAAGCCATAAAAATCATTTTTATGAGAATGTGATACAGAGATGCTTTTTGTGTACATTGATGAAATATGGTGCCCACACCATGTGAATACATGGAAAAACATGTAAAGTAATTGTCTCAACTGTAATGCCTGTAACAGCAGGTTTTAATTAGACTGACTGTTGCTTGTTGATGCTTAAAATTCTTTAGTAGCTTAAACCCTGATGAAAATGCTCCATATATCTCAATACAATAAGAGCAAGAAGTTTGGCTTGCAGCCTCCCTGCTTACTATTACAAAAGCTATTACCTGTATTAGCTATGTGTAGTTCTCTATTGCCAGAGCCAGTAGTTTCTTACTACAAAAATTTCTGGTAGAGATTTTCAGACACAGGTTATGAATACCTGATTTCTGCTAGAAGTTGAGAGGAATTGCTCACCTCATTGTCGTAAATGCCTTTTGAAGTTTTTACAGTGTGGAAATAATAGAAAAATGCATGGAAAAATACATCACACAGGTCTGTATCCATTTGTAGTATAAAAAACCAAGCTCAAAACTTGTCACCGTGGGTTCTCTAGGTAACATGAACATTTCATAAGTTTTGGTTTCATCACCATAAGTGGTTGGTTTAGGAATCTCTACAGTGTGGAGTTTTTTGCATTATTGGGGATTTATAATATTGTGAAGTCATTGATATAAAATAAGAACAAATACAAAAGTAGTTAATAGCTGAATTTAGCAACTTCATTCATTCTCAGATAAATTGAATTTCTGTGCATTTTGTTTCAGTGTTTGAAAAAATCATATTAATAGAAATCTTCTGAGGAAATTTTTCTTATGTCCCTCAGTACTAAATTTCTTAATTGATAAATTTTTCTAACAGCTTATTCAAAGTGGAAAAGGGGAAGCTATTCGAATCAGGTCAATCCTTCGATCCTTAGTGCCAACTGAAGATTTGGTGGGGATTATAAGTATACCACTAAAGTTGTCAACAGTTAACAAAGGTAACTTCAATACTTTTATTCGACCATTTAACCTTTACAAGTCTTTTGCCACATTAGCCTTCAGATGTAAAACAGAGCAGTTTTGTTAGAGTTGAATGCAAGCAGACAACTGTTCTTCAAATCTTTATTAGATATGCATCAATTAGAGCTGCTCCAGCAGCATAGATATTTGCTCCTGTGGAGCAGAGAATGTAAGAACGTAAGAAATACTTTAAAGGATCACACTAATGGGCCAGTATTTTGTCTTCAGCAGTGGCCCTAGAGATACCACCTCTTTAGGTAAAATACGTAAGCTTGGGCTCAGTCCCTTTGTATTTCCATGTTATCCAGTCATTTGTGGAATATTTTACCGTTCATTTCTAAGCTTTCATTTAAGAGTGAAAGACAATTAAATTGCAAAATAATAGGGGTTTTGAAACAATAAAAACTTACTATTCTAAACTATTCTTTTTCAGCATAGAACAAAACTGAACAAGAATATAATTTTCTTTGAGTATGTGATTTTACACATTAAATGTAATTATAATGACTTTCATTGTCTTGGTGTTTCTTGTTTTATCAGTTATCTGCTATTAAACATTGCATTGTATATTTGTGTAGATGGCACAGTAAATGAGCCCGACATGTCTGCCAGTTTCTGTCCTGATCACAAAGCACCCATGGTACTCTTCTTGGACCGTGTCTACGGTATTAAGGACCAAAGCTTCCTCCTTCACCTACTGGAAGTTGGATTTTTACCAGATTTAAGAGCCTCTGCTTCTCTGGATACAGTACGTATTTCACTATTGAGTTGGGGTGCAGTGGCTGGGTGTAGTAGCTCTGTAAGTGTAAAAAAATGGAATTTCAAGTCAAAACAGCTTTTGAAAAAGAGGTATTACAGGCTCACTATAAAAAATAATTAATATTAGTTCACTTACTATCAATTTATAGTGCATAATTCTGATTATAAGCATTCAGTAGCACCTTCTGAAGTGTAAAAGTAGTTTAAAATCTTTTGATACAGGCTGTACATTAACAAAATAAGTACATTGAGTTTACTGCAATAGGCTTAATGATTGCTTTTATTTCATGTTTTTTTCTAATAATCACTCTGAAAATCCAGGTGTATGAAGAAATTGAGATGAAAAGTGTTCTTTAATGCTTACGGGGGCTTTCATTTCTGTTTAAAGACAGAAGCTGCATGTTTTTTTTCTGCGGCTATTGTTTCAGAGTATAATGGCACAAGAGACAGGATATAAATGGATGGCTTGGATTTTCTCCAGTTGAAAAAGATATTACTTTAGTCCTCATGTGTATACTGGGAATATCATGTTAGCACCCAGCCACTTAGGGAACTTAAGGACTATTACATTATTATGTTTTATAGGATTCATATTTAGTAACCTTTACCCAGTGTGATACTAACAATCATTTACTACTTCATACAGGTTTCTCTAAGTACCACAGAGGCAGCT
The DNA here is from genome assembly GCA_013397975.1 of Machaerirhynchus nigripectus. Classification (NCBI taxonomy): domain Eukaryota; kingdom Metazoa; phylum Chordata; class Aves; order Passeriformes; family Dicruridae; genus Machaerirhynchus; species Machaerirhynchus nigripectus. Next base: position 239,579 of record VZRQ01008861.1, on the reverse strand, counting down.
CTCGCACTAAATAGATATATTTGCTCAGCTGTGTTTCCGTTACTCAAAAGATGTGCTCCCCTCTTTTCTGGAACAGAGCATCACGCCTCTCTGGTTGACTCCACGCTTCACACAATATATAGGTTATCCAAGGGACGCTCCCTTACGAAAGCTCAAAGAGATGCTATTGAGGAATGCCTGCTTGCTATTTGCCAGTATGTATGACACCTGTGTACAAACTAATTTGTTTTGTGCAGAATACGTATTTTAACCACTTCTTTCTTTGCGTATAGCATAGACCTAAGACTGTTTCATTCTTGCTTGAAATAAATGACCAGTGTTAGCTCAGGAACTGAAATGTAGATTTGTCTGTTCACTTAAGAGGGTCCAGAAGTAGCATAACTTTCTGTGCTATATCCTTCTATAGGTAGATGAGGCATAGTGAGATTCCTTGAGCCCCTAGCGCTGTTTTTTCAAAATACTTTTAATAAGTGTTTTGTATTCCAATATGTAAATTGACTTCAATTTTTATTTCATTTACACTGAACTGTATGAATTTCGTTAATAACATCTACTTTTTAAAATTACAGCCATTTGCGTCCTTCTATGCTACAACAGCTCCTGAGAAGGCTAGTTTTTGATGTGCCCCTGCTCAATGAATACTGTAAAATGCCTCTCAAGGTAAATACTTTAATTTCTGCACACTCATCTGGCATAAAACTTCAAAATAAACTGTTGTCTTTTTTTTAAAAAACAGAATGGGAAGGGTAAAGCAATGTAAAATTACTTCTAATTTGAAAATTATGTTATTGTTTTGTAAAGTCTTTCAAATTAAATGTAATATTTGCAAAATTTTTGAAATCATGCCTAATGCAAACAGTAAGTTGATTATGTGATTTTGTATAGTGAACTGTTGACTTTCCCATTGCTTTAGCAAAAGAGTATTTGAATGTATCAATTTAAATGTCAGTGTTATCTTGATATTTATTCTTCTGCTGTATGAACTATAATAACTCTTGGTGGGATGCACAGTTCAGGAATGAATTTTGAGCGAAATCTAAGAGACAGGATACAGGGAAGAAAATTCACCTTTTATTTTTGAGTAATCTGTAACTGAAGTCTTATCTATCCTCTTGTTCTGTTAATAAAGAATTACAATTATTAGATGACAAATCTTAATTAGAACCATTCTGTCAGGTTTGTTTCACTTTTCTGTTGGGATAAAAGAGCCTGATCTTAGGTCTGTGTCTTTTTGTGGAAGAATTGAAATTCTATCGTACTTTAAAGCAGAGTTGTCATATTCGCAAACATACTCTGGAACATCATTAATTTTTGACTGAAAGTGTGGTGTAGAGGGAGTGTTTGTTCTGTTTGTCTAATTATTATTTTCCCTTCTTATAGAGAATTGCAGTAAAAACTAAAACATCAATATTGTAGTCTGATACGAAAGGAAATTTAAAAATTTTCCATGGGATAGGAATTTTTAGTTCTACAGAAGAAACTGGTAGAAATTTGAAATTATGTGGAAAGTGCACCAATAATCATATATACTAACTCTTTAACTTTACAGATTTCCTGTATGATAGTCCTTTCCATCAGTTTTTCCAGAGCTGAGCAGTCACAGCCAAGAGGGAGAACTGCAGGTGTCTTTTGCAGTGTTTTGAATAATAATAAAGCCATCAGCTACAAAGGACAGGAGTAAAATCAATTTGAATTCATAAAACTTTTTATCAGAATCTATCATGTCCTGCCTTATGCCCATTTTATTTTCTCTACTTTTATCCTGTGAGCTAGTCTGTACTCAAATGGTGACAATCCTGAAATTCTGCTACTCCCTGTAATCATTTAGAATCCCACAGCAGAAGCTGGAGATAATACAGGCTTTATACTCTCACAATATGGGCTCTGCTGCTCTTCCAAAAAAAAAAAAAGAAGAAAAAAAGGCCATTATTATGAGCCATTGGAAATAAAGAGACAGACACAAGCAATACTACTCCTGTAACTGTTTATTATAACAGTTTTTTATTTTGTTAAATACCAATGTTTCACATGCATTTTTATTTCTTGAAAATCTAGCTTCTGACAAATCACTATGAGCAGTGCTGGAAATATTACTGTCTGCCTTCAGGAATGGGAAGCTATGGAATTGCAGCAGAAGAGGAATTGCATTTAACTGAAAAACTTTTTTGGGGAATATTTGATTCCTTGTCTCATAAGGTAATGGCTGCAATTCACATTACATTATGGGGTGGGTATAAAAGCTTTACAGTGATAATTTGCTGTGCCAAGATCAGAAAGTTCCTATTTTAACAGCTGTTTCATCTAATATGGGAGATACAGCAATGAATACTTTAAATGAACTGAAAAATTGAATAGTGAATCTTGAAAGATTCTCTCTGAACTGATGAAATGTCACATCTTTGCTTGATATACCCATCAGCTTTAGAGTAATAATGAGGAGATAGATATATATATACATATATATATATATATGCATTAGTAATGTTTAGTTCTCACTGCACCAACACGTCAGTTTTGTCTGCTCTCCTATCTTGGCTCTACTAAACATTTTAAATTCCTTTTTACTGACATAAAACTAATTTTAATAAATATATGTATGTGCTTATCAGAGTGTTTGTATATGCAGAATAAATTGTCTGTCTTCAAATATATATTTGTTTAGTTAGTATTTAGTTATTTATTTAGTATCTTTTTAGTTTTCTGGCTATTGCCCAGCTGAAGAGATAAGATGCAACATACTATGAAATAAACACTTTTCCATTTTTCTCTTACAAAGTGTGATGTTGGGACTTTTTAACTTACTCACTTTTTCTCTCAGTAAGAAAAAGTTGCATTGTTGATAGAAGAAATGTCTTACTGAGTAAACACTTTTTGTGCTTGCTTGGGATCAAAATTTAGTCCAATCAAAAATCAGTTTTTGCTTTAGGATAATAAAATATCATATTCATTGTGTCATCCGAATTTATGTTCTCTTTCTAAACAACAGATTTAGATGATTGTTCCTCTAGGCATTATGATTTATAATACAGAAATAAAAATGGTCCCTGTATTATTCTGAAATGGCTTTTTAAGCTTTCTTTGTATTTGATTTTAGTAACATTTACCCCTCTCTTACTGCTTTCGCAAGTGTGAAAAGCATCAGGAGTGCCTAATGCAATCAAATGTTTCCAATTAGCGCGTCTTAGGTTTTAAGAGATAGATAAACATTATATCTTTTTCCAGTACTGGTGGCTCTCTATAATAGCATTTTCATTTTTCTGTAAATGGTTGTTAGCCCAGTGAAAGAAGAGTTGTGTAAATCTGATATGCTGACCTACAGTATTCTCCACCTTTCTTTTTCATTCTAAAATATTTACAGCTTTGATGTTATTAAAATAATGAAATGACTTTGCTATAATAAATCTCAATTTCCTATAATAAGCATATTTTAAAATGAAATAGTGAAGGGTGAAAGAAAGTCAAAATGACAGTGGCTTCTGCAGTTAAGAAGCTAATTCTGCAGAAATTAGTAATTTTAGAACTAAGGCAGTATTTTACAGGTGATTATACTCTGTAACTAGGCAAACAAGCCTTGATCCTTCCTATACAGGCCTTCATGGCCCAAAAAACCTCGATTTGATCTCATATTGCATATACCTACACAGTGTCAGCACACTCTTATGTCAATCTGAGTAGTCTTAGGAATATATCATGTTGATATAATGGAAAATAGATGTCATGTAGCAATAATTTTGCTCTATGTTTGAATTTTAAATGTGTCTTACTGTTTGTTTGCATCTTCTAATACTTGTACATGGCTATGGCTGCTTGGATTTCACTAACATTTTGCATGTTTTTCTATTGGATTTTCCAACCAGTTCCTATCTCTCCTGCAGAAGTATGATCCAGAGCTTTTTCGAATGGCTTTGCCTTGTCTAAGTGCTATAGCTGGTGCCTTGCCCCCTGATTATTTAGATACACGAATTATGTCAACTTTGGAAAAGCAGACTTCAGTGGATCCAGAAGGAAATTTTGATCCCAAACCTGTCAGCACATCAAAGTGAGTCATATAATTCATAGTGTTTTCCTTCCCTTAAATATTTTTATACTGTTTCTTATTAACATTTTTTTTGTCTTCTGTGGGGAGAGCTGGCTGGTGACTGTCTTGTTAGTGGTATTAGGACTTTCACAAGTAGTAAAGGGATTTTTGATTCATTCTGCCAAATACTTCACTACAACATGTCCTGTTTACCAGAGATAAACCATATTCTTCTCAGCCCTGAACAGATGTTAAATATTTCCATCTTACATCTGCAGAGAAAATAGTAAATTCTATATTTATTATGTATCCTATTGCCTAATAGTTCAAATGTTTGGGATATACAATTAGAATCCATCGTTATTTAGAGTGTGCTTAAGACAATTTGTACAAGATCACAAAAATCTGGTGATTCAATTGGCCTGTAGCCCACTTTTTATTAAATCTTCAGTTAATTTTAAGAACTGATCTATAGAAACATGATATGGCAAATAAGCAGATCATGTAGGATGATTAAAGAAAGATTTGGCTTTCCTAGTAAATTTGTGCTTTTAAAATACAGACTTCATATTCAAGAACTGAGGAGCACTATCTCAGTCTTCCTATTAAAGTCTTATCCTTCCATCATTGTGCATTGTGAAATATCCATATTAATATTATTCTGTATTAAGAATTAGCAAAAAAATTACCCGTAGGTTATGGTGAAGCAAGTTTTTGTTTCTTCATGATTTTCAGTTGTATAAAGTCTGACTTTTGTGTATGTGAAGGTTCTCTACAAATGCCATTATAGCTATGCCTTTTTTGTGATGTTTCTTTTAAAGAATAGGGAATTGCCAAGCCAAATGCTTTGCCTTCATTTGGAGGTGAAGCATTTTGATTAGTGCTATATTATGCTGACTTTTTTTTCCCAAATCAGACTGCAGTAACTTATGATTGAATGACCATAGCCCTCTTTGCTTACAGCCTTGTACTTCCTGAGAAGCTGGAGTATATCGTAAGCAAGTATGCTGAACATTCCCATGATAAATGGGCCTCTGAAAAGGTAGGAGTTAATTTAAACTGGCAACTGTCCCGGAATAGTAAATAATTCCTAGGGTGAATATTGAAATTGAAACTGGAATGTTTAACTGTTAGGCCCTTGTTTAGAGTGTATGGGTGTCTATGTATTTATTTAGGGATACGGGGAAGAAACCTCTTGCTTAAGAGAATCATTGCAATTTGTCACTTTTACAAAGAATTTGTCAGGACAGAGACTTGAGGGGACTGAAAAAGGGATATTTCGTTTGGGAGGTGGGTTTTGGTTGTTTGGGGTTTTGGTGTTTTGTGTTGGTGGTTTTGGTTTTTTTGTTGTTGTTTTTGGGTTGATTTTGGTTTTGGTTTTGGGTTTTCTTTGGGTTTTTTGGGGTTTTGTTTTGTTTTGTTGTTTTGTTTGTTTTGGTTTGGTTTGGGTTTTTTTGGTTGGTTGGTTTTTTAAAATTTGGTTAGTTTGTTTGTTTTAATTTTTTTAAGTAAGAATATGTAGCTCTTGGCATCACTTTGCCTGGTAATGGTGTTTCTTGACTGGGAGTCAGAGATGCAATTTTACTGCAGCAGCTCCATGATCTAAGAAAGTATAGTCTAATGTAATTTTTCATTTCAGAAAAATTAGTTGTAGCTTTTCTTTCTTCTTAGCTTTAAGAAGCCTGTTATGTATTGAATCTCTCTATAATCTTCCAAATGCTCTGTCACTGTCATGTTTCTGTTTCATTATTTCTACAGAGCTACAAGACAAGACAATGAATTCTTAAATAATTTATTATAACTATTAATAACAAATGAATAGCAATTTATGGAAGAGTTGTATAAAATAATTCTCTTGTTTGGGGGTCCTATGTATGCAAATTTGTGGAGAAAGGTAGACATGCATATGTAAATATACACAGACTAATTTCAAACCACAAATTTCAGTTACTATTGTTTAAGGTAAAGGATTCATTACAGTTACGTTCTTCAGTTCTTGATCTGTTAATATTACGTATTCTTCTCTGTGTTTCTGACTTCAGCCTCCCAGTGAACTGAGACAATCTTTTTTGCCTCAGTCTGTCCTGTCTCAATGCATGAGTCCACTTGAAAGGGGCCAACGTAAGTTAGGCTCAGAACTGGTATTGTGAGACCTCCTACTCACAGGTGCCACCCATTCTGTCTCAGGCGTGTTTTGTTCCTGCGTGTCCACAGATGGATGCACCTCTTCTCCTGTGGCACTGAGCACTCTTGGCGTGGGCTAGAAGTTTGGTGACAAAGGAAACTGGCTGATTTGCTCTCACTCATCTATGTTCTTATTTCAGTGGTTTTTTTGTTTTTTGGGTTTTTTTCAGACTAATAGTGGATGGAAGTATGGTGTTTCACTGGATGAAAATATGAAGACTCACCCATTAATAAGGCCTTTCAAAACTTTAGCTGAAAAGGTAATAGAGGAAATTTCAGCTGCATCAAAATGAAGTAGATTGATTTGTGTGCTTTTAAAAATCCATTTCAAATATATTCTGTTAAATGTCAGACAGAGGCACAAACTAGAATTCTTACAGTTAAGAATAGGTACATCTTTATGCTGAAGTTGTTTTTCAGGTTGCTTCCATTAGGCATAATGTTCACTGTTTCTTCATATTCAAAAGTATTTTGTAATACTTGTATTCAAAAGTATCAGTAGCACAGTTTTTTCATGCTTCCATGGATGAGAAATGACTGGCAGAAACTCCTTGGGCTAAATGAAAGTGTAATTTAACATATCTGAAGGCAATTTTGTCTTCCAGAAAGGTGGTAGAAAAATGTAAAAAATTGCGTAGGAGATGATTCAGTTGAAAATGTGGAAAAACATTTAAAGTATTTTGAATTTCTTGACTAGGCACAAATGTCTTCTAGTTGTCAGAACAGTGAAGTGAATTTGAATTCTGTTGCTTATTTTTGTAATGATTCACTGGGAGACACAAGTCAATTACATTTGTCCCTCTTTACCACATTTTCCCTGTTCAGAAAATAGACATGACAAGAATCAAGAAGGATTAAAGAGGTTGAGTTTCCTAAAGTTTGTAAATTGCTTTGGAACCTTTGGAGAGGAGCCAAAGTGTTGTTGGTTGTTATTTAAGCAATTCAAAGAGAGTTTTCTGAAGTTAGAACTTTTGAACATAAAAATCAGGTCTATCCTTAAAAGCTGTCATTTTGAGCAACTGTCAGAGAAATTCTGGTTTATGCTACAACCTGAAACACTTTCATTAAATTGATTTGAAAAGTCTTAATATGGCATACTCAGAATTCTCTTTGCAACAAATTTTCAGAATTTCTCTAACATTTTCACTTTTCAAGGGAGTCCTGGAATACAGGCTGCTGCCTATTTTTTGTTTGGTAGATGTGTTTATTTGAAGAGGTGTATAGTTCAGTAACCTTCTGTGTCTGTGAGTGGATATAAATATAGGAAGACTTAAAAAAGGCCTTGAGTGCTGCATTTGAGGGTACATATTTGTTTAACTAATCTATAGCACTCATAGTACCATCATTTTTTTATTATCTTGTGCTAGTGGAATTAATGAATAAGTTTCCAGATCCAATCTACATTATTGCTCCAGAGTTCATTGCAGTGCTTTTAATTTCTGGCACATATCCCAGCAATAAATGCCACTAAGAATAATTTTTTAAAAAAAATTGTAAGGATTTCAAAGCTTTTCTCTCATGTAAGAAGAACTATATTTTGTGTTCTCATATAATATCCAAATTTTCTTTAGTTTTGTAGTACGTGGCACTTAATAGAGAAGGACAGAGTATTTCTATTGTACTTTTCCTCCTTACTAAATACAGAGAAATTTTGCATTCTTTTCTTCAAAGGAAAAGGAAATTTATCGTTGGCCTGCCAGAGAATCGTTGAAAACCATGTTGGCCTTGGGATGGAGCCTAGAAAGGACCAAGGAGGGAGGAGAAGCAATAATACATCAGCGTGAAAATGAAAAGCTCCGTAGCATATCTCAGTCTAGTCAGGTAAGGTATAATGCCTTAGGTTTAGAAAGCAAAAGGCCTGTTCATTAATTTACTAATAAATGATAAACAATTATGTCAATTTTATATTCTTTTAGTGAAAAGAAACTTTTAATGGTAGAGTTCTGAGACTGGAAGTCATGTCACTATAATAAACACTAAGCAACATTAAAGAGGGGATTCCAAAAAGCTTTTAAGACACTGAGGCTATAAGAGACCATAGATATTAATTTTCTTAGAAGAACTGAAGAACTTTTTTAATATAGTCATTCAAAGAAAACAGACAAAGAATATAAAGTCTTTTATTTTATAATAAATAAAACTAGCAATTTTCTCTTTTTTTGGTCAAACAGAAGATCCTAACATGGGCTTTTGTTAAGATTATAATTATGACTGACAAATGAGATTGCACATTTGATATATTTTTTTTAAATCTACAGGCAAAATTTTCAGGTAGTTATATATTACCTAGCACTTTGATGTGAGGATAGATTTTTTTTCCTTTTGTAGATTTTTGTAACCACATGTTGAGACTGCTGCTCAATTTGTCTTGGAGGAGGAAAGATGTTTAAAATTATGACAAGTGTTGGGGAATCGTTATTGTACCCCTTGAGGTGAATGACACACATTTGTACATAAATATAGTGAGAGTTAATAAGCAGTGCATTGGGCACAAGTCCTGGAAGGAGTGTGCAAAGGTGTGTCACAAGCTAACTCCTTATGTACACTTGCACCAGCACTGATCCTGTGAGCATCAGTACCCGGCACCTTAAGCCTGTGTTGGGTTCCTTCCCCAGGACCAGTTTTTGCTCACCAAAAGCAGCCCCTGAGCAAGCACTCCATTAAAAGACAGTACTTCGCCATTTCTTATCTCTTCAGCACTCCTCACTCCCTTACAGGAAATTCTTCTGTTTCTGGAATCTCTGCTTCCAGCCAGTTGAACTTGTTCTGCAGCTGGGCCTTCTTGCCCAGGAAGATGTGTGGTAAAGACATGATCGAGTAGAGGTTTTCAGCACATACTTCACTTGAGTACACGTTTTAAATCACTGATTTATATGTAACCATTCACATTTAACATGCACATTTAATAGGTTTTTTTGAACTGGAGCTTTCTCACTTAAACCAGTTGAAGACTGTTAATATATCACACTCCTGCTTTTACTTGGTCTGTAAATTCCTCGAGAAAATAATTTATCTTTTTGTTGTATTGTCTCATCTTTAGCACAGGGTTCCTTCAGGCTGTTCCCACATGATTCTGTCACGTTTTGAAGGCACATCTTGTAGGTTTCATGATTGGTCTCCTCTCTTAGGCTAAAAGCTTAGTTCTTAGCAGCTTGTTGTGAATAGAGACATCTAAGTATCTGCAACAACGTGCATACTTCCACACCAGCAAACGTACTCTCTCAATCATCCTGTGCCTTCAGTACATTGCAAAATAATAGGTGAACACAGTTTCTACAAGAAAGTATGAAATTGGGAGTGGTGTTACTCTAATCAGGTCAATGACAGAGATATTGTAGTTGAATATTTGGTTCTTTTATCTGAAATTATTTCATCTGAAAATATCTTTTTTCCCCTTGCAGGGAAATGGGTATAGCCCAACACCACTTGATCTCTCAAATGTGGCACTTTCTAGGGAGCTTCAGGTTTGTATTTGTATTTTGCATGTAGTATACTGAAAGGAATGAATGTATGTGGTTTTATTATTATTAACAAGTGGAATTTTGTTAGGTTTTACGAGTGTATTTGTGAGTGTAGTTATTATGTACTGTCGTAGAAAGCTATTCACGTACTGAAAGATGAAATTTCTACTGTTCATGCCTTTGGTGCTTCCTGGGTTCCCAGAAAAAATTAAGCATGAATCGAGGGAAGGGCCTGTCAACAGCACGTTATAATATGTGTATCCTGTGCTTGTGCTGACTTCAAAGAACAGCTGAATATAGAAATTCTACTTAACGATGATGTTTCTTTATCACAAGAGTGTAGACTTTACTCAAGACTGTAAATTATGTAGTATTACAGAATTTTTAATTTTTAATTAATTTTAATTTAATAAATAATTAAGTCCACTAATCTTGTATCTTGTTTTCTCTGATGGTAATGTAGGGAATGGTTGAGGTAATGGCAGAAAACTACCATAATATATGGGCGAAAAAGAAGAAAATGGAGTTGGAAAGCAAAGGTAAGCCACAATCCTGTAAACCACACCAAAAAAGAAAACGAGAATGAGGGAGAAGAAATAATCTGAAAGATGACAGTGTAAGACAATCAAAAATGAGTATTTCCTCTTGTACATGAAGCAGAATAAATCTTACAGTGGAAAAACTTACAGTTCTTTCAACTTACTAAAGGTGGAGGTAATCATCCTTTATTGGTACCTTATGACACATTGACAGCCAAGGAGAAATCACGGGACCGTGAAAAGGCACAAGAGCTGTTTAAATTCCTTCAAGTCAATGGTATAATCATATCTCGGTAAGTTGCACATTTTTTCAGATGCTTGCTTGCATTCAGTGCACAAACCAGCATGTTAATCTTATCTCACTGCAGACTGGCAGTTATTAACATAATTACCATTTGGCATATCTTCTATGAATCAGAGTATTTTTATGTTCAGAAAGACTCTTCTAAAACAGCATATTCAGGCAACATTTTTAATAAGTGTGTGATCATAGTAAATACAAAATGCAACAGTAGTGTAATTAAAAAGGAAAATAATTTAAAATGTCTAAATTAGCAGCCAGCAGTGTTAGTAAGGATCATGGGAAAATTAATCTGAGGTCTGATACTGAAACATATCTGTGTAAAACTGCTTTTTAATCTGGTTTTTTTTTAAAAATTGCTTTAAGTTCTGTAAAGTAATAAGACAAAGTGGCTATTTTCTATTTTGTGGGCATTAACTTCTACTCTAGCAAAAGCATAGACTTCCTTAATTTTACTGTAATTTGAATGCTGTGTCTCAAAGTAAGCTGGCCTGTGAGGACTTCTTACTGTAGTATGTAGCTTTACATGATGGAATCGTGAATTACTGTACTACAACTCTCCGTGTCTCCTGTATGTGAAACACCTGAGCAATAGGAAACCTCAGTTTTCTGTCATTAAGCATTTTTGTAAACTAAATTTTATTCATGAACAAATTCTTCTGTACATGTACAGAATCAGATCTTACCTGTTTTCATTTATTTCTACTTTTCAAGTCTGTGTCCCTATTGAAAGCCTACTCAGAAATCTATAAAAATCAATTTTTAAGATCTGCAAAAGGTAACTTTGTTGGCTTCAACAATTAATAACATTTCTAAGAAATGAGAAAACAGTTCTAAGCATACATTTCTGTATTACTACAGAGGAAAATTCCCTCCTGCCATATATGTAGGCTCTCAGCCTGAACCCAAAATGTAGGTATACCACCAAATATATTTATAACCGCCATAATTGCTTTAGAGCCATTGAATAAGGAAAGCTGGTTTACTTAGTGCAAATGAATGATCTTCTGAAACACCAATAGAATTGCTCAAATTTTGCAGCTGTGTGTTTGGGTTAGGAAATCAATATTTCAGTGTTAACACATGGGTCAAGTCCACTTGAAAAAGCATGTTCAAACTCTTTATTGATATGGGCAGAGAATTCGCAGTGATCATCTGTATAAGGATGAATCAAGACTATCCTCTTTTCAGTGTCTTCTTCAGATGAATATATGCATATATATATATATATAATCTTTTGAAGTACTCATTGCAATTATCACATTTCAAGATGTCATTCTTGAAAATATTGGAGTAATCATTAAAACATAGGAATTGTTTATAATTGGAAACATATAGGCGGAACAGCATGTGTACTTTACATATGCCATCTGCCTCTGTTTTTGGGTTTTTTTTCTTTGTTGAGAACATTTTAGAAACAATTTGTGTGTTTATGACATACAGATAAATTTCTCAGGCCTTACTCAAGTGCATCTTAGAAACAATATGGTATTTTGTTAAGCATCTTTAAATATCTGCAAGGTTTTTGGATATTGTTTTCTTTCACTTCACAGACCTTCCATCATCTTTCAATATTCAGGAAAGTATGTGTAATCTCTTAGGAACCATGACTTCTTATAAACTCAAAAAGAAAATATTTACAGTGACAGTGAAAAATATTTACATAAGAAAATATTCACTGGGTATACAGATAAATTCTTAGTCTCCTTTGTGAGAGTGAGGCAGCAGAAGATGCCTCTCAAGCATACATAGCTGTTAATTCATACTAAATAATTTGATTGCACAGGTGATAAATTAGTAGGGGATCACCAAAGTATATAAAATAGAACTCTTAAAATAGAATTGTTATTAATTTTTTTTTCCAAATTAAACTATAAGATGGGAGGTTAGAGTCCTACTAAGTTTGTGTTTAAAATGGAATTGGAACGTCTTCCTTGGTTCTCTGTCTGTGTTCCCCCAGACTATAACCATTCCTTTCCTCTTAACTGTGTCCTGACATGGTCAAGAACATATATTTTATTATTAGATTTTTTTTGTTGCTAAAATTTCTGCTGCATCAACCTCTCCCAGAATTACTTTTTCTTTTTTGCTTGGATTTCTCTCATAGCTGTTTTTAAACTGCTAGTCTAATCTTCCATTTTTTCTCCCTGATTTACTCCCATACCAGTGGTAAGGGCTCTCAGTACAAATGATCATTTTCTTATACCCCAGCAGTGAGTTCAACAACTTCACCTTTTTCTTGTTCCTTTCTTACATTTGCCTCAGTAGCACCAGCTACCAGTTCCTTCCTTCTTCCCGACTTCTGACACCTATGTTCAGCTCCTCTGTAGTCTCTGCATGTCCTTTGGCCAGGTTATTTTCTCTAACTGATAAGGGCTGAGTCTTCCTATCTGCTGCTATTTGAAGAGCCTGTATAGAGCAGATGAAGTAGCCATTATGGTTAACCAGAGGTTTTCCTAAATGTCAGTCAGTTACTTCCTTACTTGACAAAGCAGTTAGATGTCCCATGTGTAACCCACCATCTATCAATGGAAAATCTCAGGCAGAGTTTACTCCTTTTAATATTGAAATAAAGAGACTATGAAGAAGTTGCAAACTAAACAAATGTTCAAGAGAATCTCAAGGAAATGAAGATGAAAGAATTAATGACTCGTGAAAGCAAGTACATTTGAAAACAGAAAAATTTAAACATGTATAGAATTAAGTGACTTCAAAAGGATAATGAAAAAAAAAATCCCTGTTCTTGTCCTGGATGACAAGACAGATAGCACCATTTGAAGTTTTGTAGAATGAATCCTTAGCAATGAATTGGAGGGTTTGGCTACCCTTCAGAGGAGCTTTGATGGTCTGGAGAAATGGGCTGACAGAAATCTTATAAGGTTGAGCAAAGGTAAATGCAAAGTCCTATACCTGGGACGGAATAACCCCAGGAACAGGGGAGCTGAGCCTGAGAGCATATGTGCAGAAAATCTCTTTGACTTGTGCAAGTTGAACATGAATCAGGAATGCATCCTTGTGATGATTAAAGCTGACTGTGTACTAGGCTTTTTCAGCGAGGGTGTTCTGCAGGTTGATGGACCAAGAGGTTCTATCAGGAGCATGTTGTCCCATTTTTGGTTCTGCAGTGCTAAGGAAGACACTGAGAACAAAGTTGCTCAAGTGGGAGGCCACTGAGATGCTCTGTGGATGGATGCCAATGTCATGCCAGGAGAGGCTCTGAGGCGTGCTTGGATTTTTTTCAGTTTTAAAACAGAAGGCTACAATAGGATTTACAACTGTCTTCAACTACTTCCCGCAAGGTTATAGAGAAAATGAGGTCAAACACTTACTCTTCAAAAGTAATAAGTTGTTCCAGGGAAATTCCAGTTAGATATATGAAAATATTTCACCACTATTTTTTCATTGTAAGGGTGGCAAAATATTATAGGGTCTCCAGAGTAATTTTGAGATTTCGATCCTTGAACCTACTCAGTACATTATCATACAAGGTTCTGAGCAACCTGATCTTTTGGCTTTGCTTTTGAGATGGGACTTGGATCAGATGACTTTCAGAGGTTCCTTCCAATCTTAATTATTGTATGATCCTAAAGAATTTTAGAATTTCAGTCAGGTAGGTTTCATTTGTACTTAAAATCAGATCTAGTATTTTAAATCTAAGCCCAGGCAACCACAGGTATTTTTATTCCTCTTTAATATCTTGTATGTACCATATTTAGGTCATAAATTTGTAGCCATGATTTAGGTCATGAATTTGTCTTAAAGAATAAATAGTACATGGCTCTTTAGAAATTATTGTATACTATTGAAATATTTCAAATATTTTAGTTATGTAATAATTTGCTACTTATATTTAAGTTTTCATTTAGTAGTTCAAGTAATTTTGGCTTCTTTCCTTCATAAAATTAAAGGACAAAATGAAGTTTAACAGTGATAAATCAAAGGAAGGGTAGTACTTAGGGTGATTTTATAAAGACGCAACTGCTGACTTCCCAAACACTTGTCACTTAAATGGGCCAGCAGTAGAAATTGAGTGACCTATGCATTACTTTGTCAGATTCAGATGTACCATGGCTTTTTTGTGCTATAAGATAGCACTCTGAAGTTCTTATCCTAAAATACATATATTTTGTATACTTTAATCATAAGCTATTATACCTGCTATTAAGTCAGTTCATGTTTCTCTATTTCTGCCTAGGTATCTGATAACTGAGTTACCATGGTAATTTTCTCCCTCTTATGAAAATTTACCATAATAAAAATATAAGGCATGAAATGCTTCATAGTACTGCCATAATTTGTACTGCTGCCTTCCTCAGTGCTACTTAATCCTTTCTAAAACAGGGGCCTGAATGACACAGAGTTGGATGCTTCATCCATGGAAAAGAGGTTTGCCTTTAAGTTTCTGAAGAAAATTTTAAAATATGTTGATTCTGCTCAAGAGTTTATTGCACATTTGGGTAAGTTCGAGGTTTTATTTTAAAAATAGAATTGTTGATATTTAAATATTTGGATTGATAGGTTTACATTTGTAGTGATCACTGTTTTTATTGTATTTAAGAAACGTAAATTGTGTCTTAATTTGCAGATTAAATTATTGAACATTCATAACTAGCCAAACAGCTTCTGCTCTTTCATTTTTATTTGAGTGAAACAAATTTTGCTAGTCTATCTGAAAGATTTATTGTGTTATTTATTATTAGACAGCTTCTTATTTGTGTCTGTCTTTATTGCATCCTTGCAGAAGCCATTGTAACCAGTGGAAAAACTGAAAAATCTCCACATGACCAAGAGATAAAATTCTTTGCTAAAGTAAGTGGTTATCTCAAGTAATGTTTGTATACATTGCACTACACAGAATATGTAAATTTGTGATGTTAGACTTCTTTTCATATAATAGAAATATATATTTTCTGTTTTTTCATGATAGCTAATCAAACTGTTACCAAATATTTTGAAATATCTTCAGAAATACTTCAGTATATTTGTTGGATTCAAATATTTCAAAATACTTTGATATATCTGTTTCTATATGAGAAGGAACATAAAAATTAAAAGGCACCTTTTTCATTACATAATATTAAATACTCTCACTGAATATATAAATTTTATCTGTTTTTTTATTACAAGATATCACTGAAGTGCATATCATCTAATTAGCAGAAAGAAATACTCCTATGCAGTATTAGATCCAAAACAGATAACTCTGTATAACTCTGTTTTCTATTTATGAAATTTTGAATAAAATTGTGAGACTTTAGGTTTTAATCTACATGAGTTTGTGTCTGAAAAAAAAATACTGTTGTTACAGAACTAAAATTCTTTTAATGAACTTTGACCAATCAGAGCATTACTGCTACATTTACCATTGTGCTCTGTAAAAAACACATTTTTTATCTGTATTTCTTAGGTTCTTTTACCATTAGTTGATCAGTACTTTACAAATCACTGCCTCTACTTCCTGTCTTCTCCATCAAAAACCCTCAGTAGCAGTGGATATGCATCAAATAAGGAAAAGGAAATGGTAGCAAGGTAAGTGAAAAATTAAGATATCCGCAGTAGGGTTTTCTACAGACAACTACAGGTCTCTTCTTAAATTAAAGAGAAAGAGATAGTTCAAAAGCTCACTTTCCTTGGCTGGAAAGTGAATATTTTATTCCGTATGAGAATGGTAGTGAGTGAATAAAATTCCTCATTTTAGTGTTCTTTATTTTATATATATATATATCTATACAATTAAAACAGTTAAGTATATATCATAACTATTTATTTTACAATATATAATTATAGACGATAACATCGAAATACCCATAAACTGTTCTGTGAGCAATGGAATTACTTCGTTTCTGATGGGGTTCTGTTTCACTGTTGGTGGCAGTTTCTGGCTGAAGTTTTTTCCACTGTTGGTTCATTTAATGGTCTCACATTTATTTAAATTTTCAGCTATCAAAAAAATGTTTAAAATATCATGAGGCAGCTTTTTAGGTGGAATTGTGGATTCTATACAAAATGACTTCTGCCTCTGCATGGGTATTACTTGAATTTAATAATTTTTGCATGTCTGTGCTGTTTGGATGGAATCAGCCATTTGACACAAAGTTACTCTAGAACACTCTGTTAAAAATTATTGCCTTTTAAGTTATAATGTGCTGCCTATATGAAAATATGAATTTCTCTTTTCTGCAATTAAAATTTAAAAATAATATCACATAATATTTAATTGTGTTTTAACTATGACAGTAATTTAATAATTTGCCAGTTTTTTTCTTCCCCTTGAGGTGTGCTGCTGGTTATTTTCTTTTGGAAATTTTGTATCGTAGTATTTCAAACTGTTTTACTCTCAGGCTTTCTTAGTTTAGCTGTCAATTTCTCAGAATTCTTTTCATTTCCTTCACTGCATTGACCAGAGTTAACTGTTTTTTCCAGTGGAAAGTAGATATAAAATTTAAAAGTAAAGTTACATCTTATTACATAAGATCAGGCCTAGGCCTCAACTTCCTAGATTCCATTCTTCAGTTTATCTCTCAACATATTTTTGCATTTCTCTAAATTTTTATCACCCTTTGTTTCCATCTTCTTTGTGTGTGGTAGTTCTTATATAGCAGTTGTGTGTAAGAGTGGTAAGTCCCCAAGATTCCACTTTACTCAGCTCTCAGATACATACAAATGTGCAAGATAGTCCTCCAGGGGCTGGGAAAGTCAGCTCAGGTTCAGGAGGATGCAAGTGTCACTTCATTTCATTTCAGTTTCATACTTCCTCTCTGAATACTCCTGTTACTTCCCTAGAGTCAGTCAGGTCAGCGTAATGAGGTGTAAGGATGTGTTCTAGGGCTTTACAAAGTGGCTTTACAAAGGCACATGAAGAAGTTAGATATCTAGCACACACATCTGCTAGTACAACTGCAGAAAAATCTTATAATTCTTTGTGCGTCCTTCATTGAGAGAAGTGACTGCCCTTTTCATCTTATAGGAAGTATAGTATCTCCTTACAATTGTGAAGACAACAGTAAAAATCTGTGTTTAGTATGAGACCATACCAAGTCCTAAGGTATATGCTTTGTTTTCTTAAGTCTTAATTCCATTTGTAAAGTATGCTCCAAATGATCTGCAAGTCTGTTGAGCTGTCTTTGTTAAAGTAGCTCCTTTAATCTTCAGGGACTTGGTGCTATAATTTCTTAATTATCCTACTATTTTGACAGGTAGGTTAGATATGCAAGTTTATGAAATACTTGCCAGAAGCTCTTCTAGTCTGTATTATATTAAGGATTCATATTATCATTATCAGAGTGTAAATACAGATTTAATTATTTACAAAGGATATCCTTGTAAATTATTTTAAATAGTATGAAGATTTTTAATATTTCATTTCCTGCAGAATGCCAGGTAAAACACTAAAATATTTCTCATTTTCTTTTGTTCTTACAAAAAAAAATTTCTTATTCAGAAATAATAGCCATAAATAATGACTCAGCCATGTAGTATGCCATTGTTGAAAGCCACTGTCAAAAGAAAGTTTTAGATTTCAAGACACCTCTGAAGTGGTGAAGTATAGAAAATAAGAGATTGCAGCAGCTTCAAAATGGTACTCTGCTTAATGCAGTCGACTGTTATCATCATGTATCACCCAAAGTATGCTTTCCAGGAACTATGTTGTGTTTTCTTTTTCATATTCCTACTGTTCTTTACCTCACATTCCAAATAAATCTTTCGTCTTTGTCTTACTTTGTTTTGCTCTCTCTGTTCTTCTCTACTTTAGCCTGTTCTGCAAACTAGCTGCTCTTGTTAGACATAGGATCTCGCTTTTTGGTAAGTTGTTGAGAAAGAGCTTGGTAAGAATTGCATAACCATTGTTTCTATCTTACCTGAAGATTTTCACAACTATAGGCAAAATTCTATTAAATGCTCCATGAGCTCCTAGTGAAATTAGGGAGGGCATCAAACATGGCTCTGAAGCCAACACTTAACAGAATGTGTAAAATGTTGAAGCAGGAAGAAATGGCACATTGTGGTATCTCCAGACTCCTTGAAAAAAATCAGTGCTTTGCAGTCACTTTTAGCTTTTCAAAAGTAATCTTATGCTAATTATTTTGATTTCTGTCATCCAACTGTTGAATCCAATAGACTAACTTCTCAATAAATAAAGGGGATGTAGGGAAAAATTATACACCTCCTACAAAGTTATTGGTAGAAAAATTGTAAAAGAAGTGTAAGTACTACAAGATACAGAGTTCAGAATGTTGCAAGGTTAGGTGGTGAAAATGTGCCCTAAGTAGACATTAGTTATTCTGTTTAGTTCTTGTATGGAAATCTAAAAATTGAAAGTTAGTCCCAGAACCAGACTTAAATCCCTCTCCAGTGACCTAAGGTGGGAAACTTACGTAATGTCTTGTTTAAATTGTGAATCTCCAGTGATGACATTTTGGATCATTAGATGCTGCTATGTTTTCTGTGCTATTGTGCTCTCATAGTATCTCTTTCTAATCAGGTAGTGATTCTGCTACAATGGTGAACTGCCTGCACATCTTAGCTCAGTCTCTTGACACACGGTAAGTTTGCAACTTTTGTACTAACTGCAAACTACAAAGGTTTCACAGAGCTTTTCAGAAGCAATTAGATTGTTTCTGTGGTTTTTTATTCCTTATTTGTAACCAATGATCTTAACAGCATCAACAGTTCTGATACTGCCCTCCATATTAGCAGATTTTGTCTAAAGTGTTTCATCTACATTTGTCTGCTCAATGTCTGTCATTCAAACACTGAAAACACTTGCCGTCCTTTCCAAGGATATTTGAAGACTTTATGGGGAGATATAAATGACACAATCACTGGAGCTGAAAGTAGTGATACCTGCAGACATTAAGAAATTTCAATGCATAGTGGAAAATTTGTCATTAGAAGTATGCAGAGTATATTAATATATGGGCACAGTTATATTTGCTAATTTTTACTTCTTATCATTGAAATGATTATGTAGATTAAAACAGAGGCCAGAATAGTTTTCTAATTTGTGCTGTCTTCTGGCCGGGCTAAGTTACACAGCAGCCTGACAATTAACTCATTGTGAACTTCTGAACAACACTGGAATCTTCATTAAGGTGTTGGAGAAATGTGCAAAAAATCAAGGAATGGGACTGTGATGATGGTATTGCAGTTGCATTTTCTAGATTTAGGGTGCTTTGAAGTGTCCTGACTTACACACCTAGTTACTGTGGCTCCCATAAAACTTCAGGGATTAAGAGCTGGGTGGTTTTGAGCATATTTTATGGAGGAGCTCTCTCACGACTTACGACGTTTACCGAGAAGGAATTATCTTATTCGAAAGCAGATCACAAAAAACTGGAAAGGCAAGACAATGGAATAAAGATATTCATTTTTATTCTTTTGTATTAAATACTCAGAGATGGTTGTTGCTTATACTGCTAGGCAGATGTAAATGGCCTTTTCTCTTCATAATGTGAAGTTCCCTGATACATGTGGGTATCTTCAGACTGACAACGTAACTAACGTGCATGTATCTCTATACAAGTACTAAGTATCAATACAAAGTTGACATTTTTTGCCTTATTATTTTTCAGAACTGTTATGAAATCAGGATCTGAGCTTGTTAAAGCAGGATTGCGTGCCTTTTTTGAAAATGCAGCTGAAGACTTGGAAAAAACTTCAGAAAATCTTAAACTGGGAAAATTTACTCATTCACGAACACAAATCAAGGGTGTTTCACAGAATATCAATTATACTACAGTAGCATTGTTACCAATCTTAACATCAATTTTTGAACATATTTCACAATATCACTTTGGAATAGATTTACTTTGTAAGTATTTTTTTTTATTTTTGAATTTTATTGTGTTACACTGCTACAAATGCTTTTTAGTAATGACCGCATGGATTCAAAGGATGAAATTCTGTTTTCTGTAAAATGCACATTTCCAGCACTAATTCTGAAATTAGCAGCATAGTACCTTATTTCTAGTACATGTTTAAAAATAATACTCAATAAGCTTAAAGTTAATTATGTACAATATTTCTCCAAACATTGAGAGAGAAATTAAAATATCCCTCCAAGTGCTCTCTTAACAAATGTGTGGATGAGACTCGTTTTCCATACAAAATTTGTATTTAATTATATGAAAGGAGACAACTCAGTACAAGTCCCCTGTGGATTTTCCTTTACATGGAAAAACCATGTAGCTCTTTGACTTTAAACTTCCCCTATTTTTAGCATCAATTAGTTTAAAATAGTGAAATGACTCCTTCAGATTCAGCAATATGTTGAATGGTCTTATTAGGTTCCAATGTTTGTAATGTCTATAGTTATGTTCCAAATTTTTATATATATTTGGGTCATAATTAAAAGATAGATAACCATGAAAACACTTTCTTTAAACATATGGTGAACCTTTAGATCATGTACCTAAAGGTTAGACACACAGAGTGATGTCATTTAGCTTAAAATTGTACTCTGTGTGTGTGATAACCTGGAATATCTTCTTAGCAAGTATCTGCTGTCCTCTTGGAATGTCTAATGATTTGGTAGGCTTTGGAATGAGTGTAGATGATAGACCAGGTATTAGAGACATTGAAGGTAAATACCATGTGGAGTATGGACAGTCAGAATGTCCAGTGATACATGTGTTAAAAGTTTTAGATACTGTTTAACAGATTGCATAAAACAGGTGTTTGATATTTGAAAAGTAATACTTAGCTGAAGAAATACTGATAATGTATTTTTATTTTCCTCTAGTGGGTGATGTACAAGTTTCATGTTACAGAATTCTTTGTAGCCTCTATTCTCTTGGGACTGGAAAGAACATCTATGTTGAAAGGTATTAAGTGTAAAACTCAGCATGCAAAATTTTCTCTTCTTTAGGAGTCTGTTTCTTAGGTAATAAAACAGTTTGGATGAAAAGTGAATTTGAAAGATGTTTAAAATATGAGAGATGTTTAAAATACTCTTTCCCTTAAAAGTAGTTGCCTGTACTTTAGCATTCAATTCTACAGGGAAAATAACCCTCAATAAAAGTAAATAACTCACCCTGCATATGGCAGTGTATCTGCAGGGAGTTTATTTTTCCCATAGGAAAAGCTAATTTTTTCTTTGGGTTGCCATTAGGTTTTCAAGGTTTTTCTACCACATATTGCTGTGGTAAGTTAGCTGAGTACTAAGTAGGAAGCATCTGTTTCACACCTAAGTCTGTACAGAGTTCTCAAAAGAATTGCCCTGAGCATAAAATCCTAAGGATATGTAGAATATTCTGACAACCCTTAACTCTACAAAGGAAACCACTAGTTAATTTTATTTAGAAAAGATTAAGGTCTGTAATTCCTTTAATCATCTAGTTGTTATGCTGTGTTACAAGCCCTTTCTTCCGATAAAAGGGGATCAAATCTGTATCTGTTAACTCAGAAAAGAGAACCCTAATTGCTGGTTTGTCTATCACAACATAAGGATACCAACATAAGGATAACCCATCCTTATACTCCTGAAAGTGTTGGGTTAGGCAGTTTTCACTGCCTTTCTTACAATGAAAAGTTTAAGATCTGTAAGGAGAGAGACTAAACTGGAGGAAATGCAAGTCCATAGTTTAGTTAGTGGAGGCTTTGCCTAGTGTGAGGAAATGCTGGTCTCCAATTCCTTCCTTCCTGCCTTCCAGAGTTTATTCAGAACTCTTTAATACAAAATGCAAGAGCCGTCTGGTGGACACATCTTCCCTCCCACTCTGCATGCATGCACATTTGTGCACAAGCTGTATGCTCTCATTGAGGCATTTATACATCCATCGCTGATCACACAGCTATACTCTCTTTCTTCTCTTTCTGGGCTTCAAAGTCTTAAATACTCCTTTACATAGATCTGATAGGAAAAATAGGGAGTGCCTTAACCCTTACCTAACTAGCAGTCAGGTCTCCTCAGAGGAAATGAAACATGATTGTGTTTGAGTTGCCTTTCAATAAGAAGAGCTCACAGCACAGGCCTCCACTTGATTGGCAAAATCTGTAAGCACTGGACAGTGTCCTTAAACATCAATGCTAGCAGCATCACCTTTGCCTACTGCAACTGTCCTCTTAGAATGGAAGGATGAGTGATCAGATTAGATATATCCAAGGAAACTAATTCGTCTCCTAGGGCTGCGTGAGAGGTTCTCCACTGTGGATTTCATTTAGTTTGTTTTTAACCAGTCTCAGACTCCTAAATTACAGTTTTTGGCAGACATTGGTGTCTAGGTGGGAAGTAGGATTTCAAACACAATGCTTAATGTTTCAGCAAAACTTAGAAGTGAGTGATTGAGCTGACTTGAACAGTTATTCAAGTTAAGCAATGTTCAGTTTCAAGATCAAAGTGCAGGTTTTTCTCCTAGTGAATTTTTGCAGGGACATTAAGAAGTTTTAACTTTCATTGCAGAATGACTCATAGTTCACTTTTCATAGATAAATATCTCTTTTTATGGCTGAAATGGTTCTGCTGATTTTACAACACTGCTGGCTGTAGGGGCTCAGAACTAATACTTAATTGGATTGCTGCTGCTGCTGCCATGTTAGGACAAACTTCCATTGTCAAGTGTTTTATCCTTTTCCCCAATCCCTTCTGCAATGCCCACATCCCAGGACAGGGATCCTTGTTGCTTGCCTTCACTACCATCTAATTTCATCTCATGGGACACGATATCCCAGACTGGAGCAGTCAGGTCATGAGGGGCTCACCTGCCTGCTGGATGAAATCTATTCACACATCTCGCAGCTCACCCAGGGAGAGGCATCAGGTGATTATCTCTCACCCTGAGTCTTCCTCCTGTTGTGAGGGCCCTGCTTCCTCTTCAACCCTCACTAAGCAAACTGATTTTATCTTGGATTTTTTATTCTGTATAGGGGTTACTGCTACTGGCACAGATTGTTCCTCTGGTTCAGCTACAGATTGAGTGGCCAAAATGCATCGATCTGCTTTCCTTCTCCTCCTCCTGAGGGTGCTGTCTAGTATCAACCAGTGTCCAAAAATAGTAGCCAGAGCCCAGCACGTTGTATAACTTCGCACCTCCCTGAAACTGCCACAGCAGTCTCCTTTCAAATATTCTGCCACTTTATCAAGCACTGTAGTTGCTTGGGGGTGAACTTAAAAACCACTGGAGCAGAATCATCCTCCAATAGCTGGCCCATTTTCTTCCACCTTCCATGCCATTTGTGACTATCCACCCTTGGGGCAGATCTCTGAAACATTCTCCTAAAAATCTCTTTTGTAACTCCACGGTGTGGACCAAAGTGAGGGGACCTGGCAGATCATGCCAAAAAGAGCATTCTTTCCTTAACGTCCAAGGGAAGTTCAAAATCCTCAAAAGCTGTTGTAACAGGCCTGAAGGAGGAAGAGGGAGTGAAAAGCTGGGGAAAACTATCTGCACTCTTCTTCCCCCAGGCTGGGTACAATTAACAGCGGACTCCCTGAGGTAGTGCCCAAGGTAAGGGCAGGAGAGCAGCACTGAATACGCATCCAAAATGATCCTCATTGTCCTTGTTGTTGTCGTGTCATAGGCTGATATTACACAGTGCAGCAAAAAAGTAATCCTGATCCCTTTCCATAATCAGAAAAATATCACCATGAGGAGCACATTTTGCATTATATGGGAATATATACAGGGCTAGGTACCACAACCATGTGAACGGACCAAGCAACATTGTGACCAGTAGTTCTCAACCTAATGCAACAAATGCTTACATCACATTTGTTTCCTACTTGGTCTGGGCAGATCTGTTGTTATCTCAACCCCTCCTGCCCTGTGTTGGGTGCCAAATAAGAGTGCTGCTTTAAAATGGTATTCCCTCAGTGTCCTCACTGAAACACTCCAAACCATGTGCCACTTGCTCAATCCCTCCTCCTCCATCCCTGAGGTGGATGGAGAGAATAATTGGAGGTACTAAAGGTAAATATCACTCGTTGAGATAAGAGCAGTTTGCTGGAAATGCAACGAAATAAGGCAAACAACAGTAAGAGCAACAATACTAATGACAGTGTACAAGAAAGAGGGAAACAGTTCACACGCGATTGCTCACCATCACACAGGACCCCAGACGTTGTTCCTGACAATGACAGGAGGTGGTATAGAATAGCCTTTGGGTCCTGGCCATGCCAAAAACTAACCCTGTCCTGATCAGAACCAGAGCATTGGTGGAGGTGGGGTTTTTTTAACTGTTTTTCTTACACCACTGTGATCTCTAGTAGTTCTTTTAATGTGAGAAATTAATTTTTTCTAAGTTGTCAGATAGTTCCTAATGTTTAAAAAAGATAAAGTAAAGCAACAATAAATACTAATACTTCTTTTTATTGTGTATGCTAGACACTGAAATCCTGGTGAAACACTTTTCCTCTCAGATGACTTTTAATGTCTCTCATATACAGGCAGCGTCCCGCACTTGGTGAGTGTTTAGCATCTCTTGCGGCAGCCATTCCAGTAGCATTCCTTGAACCTTCTCTCAACCATTACAATCCACTGTCTGTTTTCAACACAAAAAGTGCAAGAGAAAGAGCAAGTGAGTACTGTTCATCCAAAAAAAAAAAAAAAAAAACCAAAAAAAACCTGTTTATTCCACTACAAGTAATAGAAGTTGTATGATGAAAAAACCCTGAATGTATGCCTCAGCAGAGAGCTCCTGCTATTGATGTTTCATTACCTGCTATTTTAGCCTTGCTCTACTACACTGAGACTATGCCAACCCTGTTCCCTTTCTCCTAATATTTTTGGATATTTTTCCAACATGATGTTTGAATACTTTTCTAAAGGTTCATACTGTAATATTTAAAGTTGAGTTGAAGATCATATCTACATTACAAAAGTTTATGGCAAAATACAGTTGTGTACAGGTAGCAAAATATAAGATGTATAATATCTGATTTAATCGAACAGGAAAACAATTTCTGTGTTTTTGTTGTCTAACCAGTGATCCAAAGCAGTTTGGTATAGGGAACTCCTTGCAGAATATGATTAATTCCATGAAACCTTCATCAAACAGGGACCTTGACAGGCTGGAGAGATGGGCAGAGAAGAACTGCCTGAAATTCAACAAAGGCAAATACAGGGTCCTGCACCTGGGGAGGAATAACCCCATGGACCAGCACAGGCTGGGGGCTGACCTGCTGGAGGCAGCTGTGGACAAGGACCTGGGGGTGCTGGCGGACAACAAGCTGTCCATGAGCCAGCAGTGCCCTTGTGGCCAAAAAGGCCAATGGGATCCTGGGTTGCATTAGGATGAGCATGGTCAGCAGGTTTAGGGATGTGATCCTGCCCCTCCTCTCAGCCCTGGTGAGGCCTGACCTGGAGTGCTGTGTCCAGTTCTGGGCTCCTCACGGGGAGCTCCTGGGGACGGAGGAGCTCCTGGAGCAGGTCCAGGGAAGGGCAACAAAGATTATGAGGGGACTGGAGCATCTCTCCTACAAGGAGAGGCTGAGGGAGCTGGGCCTGTTCAGTCTCAAGAAGAGACTGAGATGGGACCTCATCAATGTATACAAAATATCTAAAGGGAAGGTGTCAAGAGGGTGGAGCCAGGTTCTCCTTGGTGGTGCCTAGCAATAAGAAAACAGGCAACAGGAAATTGATGCACAGGAAGTTTCACCTAACATGAGGAAGAACTTCCTTCCTGTGTGGGTGATTGTGCATTGGACCAGATTGTCCAGAGAGATTGTAGAGTCTCCCTCACAGGAGGCATTTGAGAACCACCTGGACACAAACCTATACAAAGTGCTCTAGGATGACCCTGCTTGAGCAGGGGGGGTTAGACCAGATCATAGAATCATAGAATAACCTTAGTTGGAAAGGACTCACAAGGATCATTGAGTCCAGCTGCTGCCCCTGCATAGGACACCCCAAGAGTCACACCGTGTGCCTGAGAGCATTGTCCAAATGCTTCTTGAACTCTGTCAGGCTCGGTGCTATGACCACTTCCCAAGTGACTAGACCAAACTCCTCATAAAGCTTCCCCTTCAGAGGCTTCCCCATCCTTGTGGCCCTCCTTTGGGTGCTCTCTAAAAGCTTAATGTCTTTTATATTCCATGCCCAAAACTGCACACAGGAGGTAAGGCCTCACCTCAAGGTGAGGCCGCCCCAGTGCAGAGCAGAGCAGGACAATCCCCTCCCTTGCCTGGCTGGTGATGCTGTGCCTGATGCCCCCTAGGACACACTTGGCCCTTCTGGCTGCCATGGCACTGCTGACTCAATAAACTTTCTGCCCACCAGGGTCCTCAGGTTCCTTTCCAGAACACTTTGCTTTCCAGCATCTCATTCCCTAGTCTAGACACAAAACCCCAAAATGGGCCGTACCCTCTCTGTGATTCTGTTGAAAGGAGCATGAGTCCTTCTACACTAAATTTCTTCGCTTGCTTCTCTTCTAACTTACTCTTGATGGACTCATATCTTAAAGTATTTCAGTATTTTACTCATTGATCCATGTGAGAGTCACTACCTGCCAAAATCATTGTACCTTTAAACAAACAATAAAAACAAAATGCAGGTTAATGCAGATTGATTACATATGATCCGTAAGTTTTTCCATATAAAAGCTGTTATGGAAAAACTTTTTCTAGCCCTTCCGCCTGTGAGCTCTGCTTTATAGGAACAGCACTAGTGGAAGAATTTTGCTTGAGTGACTGGCAGTAGATTGCAATGGATTTTTAATTGCTGAATAAGCATCCTTCAGTTTCTAATACAAGCATATGATAACTGGAATTCTTTCCTGGCATTTTTGTTGGGCGATAGATGTGCAGAGTTCATGAACTAAGTACAGTCTCATTTTAACCCCATCCACAATTTTAAGCTGTTTGTTTCCTTTTCCTTGAGATGGATTTAATCTTTGGCAAATCAGCATAAAAATTGTGAATGATTATGGATATGATGGCCAGAGTATATCCAGTTTTAATATAAGCTTTCTGTTCTGCACTTTTACATAGCTGGACTGCTCACCAGATAATTGCAGGACACCTTATGGTAAAGCCATAGCTTTATGGCAGCTATTACATCATTGCTATATGCACATCATCTGAAAGACATAATTTATGAAAGGAGATACCCCAAAGTGTTACTATAGTCCTGTCTGTCCAAGATGGTGAAGGAAAAAATCGGAGTAATTTGTATTTAGGATTTAAACAGAGATGTTCTCTTTCATTTTGCTAATTAATCTTTTGGTTTTCTACCCTTACTTGCAGTTTTAGGTATGCCTGATACAGTAGAAGAAATGTGTCCAGAGATCCCTCATCTGGATAGACTAATAAAGGAAATAAATGATTTAGCAGAGTCTGGAGCAAGGTATACTGAAATGCCTCATGTAATTGAGGTGATCTTACCCATGCTATGCAACTATTTATCCTACTGGTGGGAAAAAGGATCCGAGAGTGTTCCTCAAAGTGCTGGGCCTTGCTGTACAATGATAACGTCTGAGCATCTGAGCATTGTTCTTGGAAACATTCTGAAAATCATTAACAACAATCTGGGAATAGATGAAGCATCTTGGATGAAAAGGATCGCAGGTACTGCAAATATTTTTTGAACACTAATTGTACTAATAATATTTAATTGCTTTGCTATATTTTACCTTATTGCCCAGTGATAGAATAGCAAAAAATTATAACTAGAACCATCATGAAAGAAAGACAATAATAGCTAACAATAAGAGAAATATGTTTATTTTTTTTTATTATTAGTTCTATGCATGCATTGTGGCATCACTGTAAGTAGAGAGCTTTCTATTCAACATAAGAGATTTTGAAAATCTCCTCTATGCACTGTATAAAAATTGAAAATCTCCTCTATGCACTGTATAAGAGCCTTAGAATTTAATTTGGAGTTGTGAATTCCATTGATTTTCAAGACATCTGTGTTTTACAGTAGAGGGTACAATTGCTGTGAATTCTGTTCATGAAATATCGGGACAAAATGGTGAAATAATCTCAGGAGTAACCCAAGTTCAAAATGAGTTGGTTTGCCTGAATAAATGTGTAATCTATTAAATAAGTTGAAAGGTTTTTTTAAATATCCCATAAGATACAGGATCTATCCTGCTAAAGAAGTTTGCCATATCCTGCTGAATTTGAATAACCAGTACCAATAAGTACTGTCATTTTGGTATTATTTTAAATGCTGGAAGTTCTCTAATAATAACAAGGATTCCAATAAAACGTAGTAAGAAGCTTGCTGCTTAATTGTAGAGAGCATTTCTTGCAGTTCTGTAGTGATTGTTCATCTACATAAGGTGATAATATACTCGTGCTGTTCTTGTGAGGATTTTTGACTCGGGTAGTTTACAATTTAATTGCTAGGACTTGTGAAAAATTGATCTATGACCTTGAATTACTCATTCATTCTCTGCATTTTAACTGCCCAAGGCAAAACAGGTAAAGGAATTCTTCCAGAACACTATCTTCTGGTGGTTTTCTGACATTGGATACCAAAAAACCCATCCCAGGCACAAAAAACCCCAAACAAAACAAAAAGTACTTTTGCGAGAACTTTGTATCTCATTCCTTACTTTGCTTAGGTTCTTAATTAGAGACATGGGACTTTCCAAAACCATGATACTTTAATTTATATAAGACTGAAATACTTATAATCCAAATCCACAGTCTTTTAATCTCTCAATATGCAGTTTTTATAAAGCTACATTCATAGTTTTATTAATAATTTTATTATGCATAAATATACGAAGCCCAAAAACCTTTAATGTTTCTAAAACATCAGCGTCCATATTAATACACATTATGCATTAATCATACAATTATCTATATTTTCATGTATAGTTTATGCTCAGCCCATCATCAGCAAAGCCAGACCTGATCTTCTCAGATCTCACTTTATTCCAACCCTGGATAAATTGAAGAAAAAAGCTATGAAGATAGTGATGGAAGAGGAGCAACTGAAAGCAGACAATAAAAATGACACCCAAGAAGCTGAGCTACTCATTCTTGATGAGTTTGCTGTACTTTGTAGAGATCTTTATGCCTTCTATCCAATGTTGATACGTTATGTAGACAACAACAGGTAAAAAACCTAATAATTAAACTCATATTTATTACTTTTAAGTATACTGGGATCTATGATCAGACAATCAGAATGAACACAATTCACTTAATGTTATTGTGAGAATCAGATCCTGAGTATTTTAAGATTCTTAAATCTTAATCCTGAGTAATTTAAAATTCTTAAAGAATGCTGTACCTTGAATTCACACTTTTTGCTTAGGTGCAAATTCGTAGATTAACTACACTAATGTTACCTGGTCTATTTTAGAGATTAGTATGTTAAACTGTCTTCTTTTAAATATCTTAAATTTCTCTTATTTTTGCACTTAGAGCTAATTGGCTAAAGAAACCAGATGTGGATTCTGATGAACTCTTTCGAATGGTAGCTGAAGTTTTTATCCTGTGGTGTAAATCACATGTAAGAAAAAATGTACACTTTTTCTTTCATTTCATTCTATCTTTAAATATAAATGTGGTACATGCAGATGAGTTAAACTTCTGGTTTTGGTTTTTTTTTCTTTAGAATTTCAAAAGAGAAGAGCAAAATTTTGTGATTCAGAATGAAATCAACAATTTGGCATTTTTAACAGGAGACACCAAGAGCAAGATGTCTAAAGTAAGTTAATAAAAATTTCTGGGTCAGGTAACTCTACAGTGTGTGTTTAGTATGCTGAAAGAAGGCTCTGAAAATCTACCCAGATTGCAGCTGCTCTGCAATTAGAAGAAAAGAAAAACAGTTTTGCTTCTTGATGACAAATGTGACAACTAATATGCAAAATATAGTCTATGTACCTTAGAGTTACTTATTAAATGTCTGCTCATACTCAAAACCACAAGATTAAAATAAAATTATTGATTTGAAAAAGTTGTACATATAAGACTATATGGGCTGTATTGTAAAATATGTGTTGCTGAACATTTAGGAAAGAAAAAAGTAGACTATTTTATAAAAGCAAGTGAAGAAACATTGATTGCATCGTCATTCTCATGTGAATGTCAGTCTGTACTGTTCTGTCAGCTCTGATGGAGCACTGCCATCTTTGCATATACCTCTTTATTTAACATTTAGTGTGCTACAT
Organism: Machaerirhynchus nigripectus; assembly: GCA_013397975.1. Taxonomy (NCBI): domain Eukaryota; kingdom Metazoa; phylum Chordata; class Aves; order Passeriformes; family Dicruridae; genus Machaerirhynchus; species Machaerirhynchus nigripectus. The sequence goes on along the minus strand of VZRQ01008861.1, from coordinate 209,009 downwards.
GTGCAAAATTTTTCTTGTTTCTTATTAATTAACATATTCATTTCTTTTTTGCTAACTTTCAATATGACAAGATGCTGATACATGGTGGCTTCGAAGTACATTTTTTACCTGTATAATAGAGAAATTGTCAAGGTGAAAATGCTGCTTTGACATTAGCTGAGGAAATTGCCTTACTCAGCTAAAGCCAGATGAAGTCTAATTCCAAATTAGTATTCACAAATATAATGAAGGGACCCTTTCTTTTATTCATAGAAGAAACCCTTTCTTTTATTCATATTTATAATATATTTGAAATCATCCTATTTTGAAAATGTAGCAGAGAAGTACCATTTAAAGTTCTGTATTTTAATATATTTTGGTCACCTGTAACATAGCTACTGTAAGTCCAATTTCAAACAGAGAGGTAGATAAAATGTGCCATTACATTTCTTAGTTATATTTATAAATGTTTGGGGTTTTTTTCTTTTATTCCTGTGAATTTTTTTAAGTTTTGAAACCTAAGCCAAACCCCGATACTGGAATTTTTACAAGCAAAAATAGCGTATTATCTGCTCATCATTACTTCATGACTGGCACTGAAAAACAAGCCCAACTTTATAAAGAATGCTCTATTCAGAAATAAGGAAATTTTTAACCTTTTTTCTTGTTGTAAAGATGCAGCTTATCAAAATTTTTGATAGAACTGGAATGCTTGTATCATCCCTAATAGCAAGATCAGCAGTGGGCACAGTCCAGGCTATTTGAGGAGCAATTGCACAATATAACAGAGTCCAATATGTGGATCTGTACCTTTATCACATGGCAATCATTGCACACACATTTATTATGTGTATTTTAACATTCATGCATTAGAATGGGCCTGAGGAGACAAAAAATAGGTATATTTTCTTTTTTTAGACATCATTGATTAGAAACAGGTGATTCACGAATATTTAATGTAAGTTGTGTCCCACTGCAGCACTGATAACAGGATCATATGAAATAGAGTGTTAGTGTCATATTTTTGTCAGTCTGACATGGCAGGAATGAAAGACAAGTCTTTAAAAAATAAGAAATAAGTCAGTCTCATGCTGCTCTGATTTTGATAAAATCACAGGAATTTAACATCAAGAATCTACATTACCCAAATTTGATTTTGGGATTATATTTTCAAATACCTTTTGTGTATATTTAAGTATACAGATATGCTATCTATGAATAACTGTATGAATGTATTTGTAACAGAGATGTAGATGCATATGTAAATACATTTTCATTCTGATGGGTATACAGTACAGACAGACTCTGGGGGTTTTTGTATGCATATAATTTTTTGTAAGCATATTAATGTCAACTTATGGCATGCCAAGAAACTGTGCATGGTTATTGCTAATAAAGGAAGAAATAAAATACTGTATTGTTCATGACTGAATATTTTATTAATATGGTACTATAACTGCAGGCATGATTGCAGAACAGCTGATAATTTAGACATTTTTTTCATGATGACTTAAATACCATGATGAAATATGAGGTGTGTTTTAGAAAGGTTGTATTGGTTTTCTATATATGGTTTCTAAGCAGGAAATTGCTGGTATTTCATAATATAAACTGTAAGTGGTCTAAACCCAGCACATTCAATAAATGATAGAATTACATCTGATTCTTTTTTTTAAGACTGCATAGGTTAAAATAAACAAGAAATTCTCTAAGTAACTGAATTTCAGGTTTTCTTGCAGGCTGATATTTATTTCTATCCTCATACATCGCATCAGTAGAGGACATTACATTAGGGAACACTATTTTTATAATTTCTTGCTTTAATATTAACATTTAGCTCAAAAAAGTAGCATGTTAGCAAAATAATTAGCCCTTTCCTCTCTATCACTTATTCCTATTTATTATTTCTAGTGGAAGCAATCTTATCCAATATTTATCAAGCATGAGAAAGTATAGAAAACTGAATATGAACATTGGCTATTGACAGTGGGCCCAAGGCAGAACAGTTTGGGGTCTCTTAAAGGAGTAAGGCCCCAGGCTGATCTCTGACTGCCTTAGGTAACAGACACAGAGACTCAGTATTTTTCCTGATACAAAATACTGGAATGCTGTCAGAGTGTAAGGTGTAATATATCATGTACAGAAGTTTCTAGACCCTTACATGCCATATGGAAGAAAAAAAAAGAAAGCAGATGATGAAGGAGTAATATGACGTTACTTATTGGTAGCTAATTGCAGTGGTACAGAATGATTCATCATTACAATCAATAAATTGATTAAGTACCCTTTGTATTTTCATTATACCATATTAACTTTGTTAATGGTTTTTCAAATAAATGTATTAACAGCTGAGAATTTAATTTTTCTTTTCTAAAAATATGGCAGCAGAATGCTCGGAGGGGAATGGTAAGTTAGAGAACTTCCAGTCTGAGAGAGACTGGTAACTTAGATTACATTGAAATAACAGACTTATGATACAACTGTTGAAATGGAGAATTTAAACACATTCAACTCCAGTAGTCTGTGATTTTTAAACCCTTCATAGATTTCTTGATAAAATAGCCTTTTGGTTAAGAGGAAACGATGTCCTATTGTGTTTTTCAGTTAATTGGAATTGAAGACTAAATGTATACATTCACATGTACGTAATAATTGTGTATTATGTATGTGGGAAATTTTTCTGCGTAAGTTTTGGAATCTAAATGAATGTGTGGCTGGATATACACCCTCAGTTGCTAAACGCTTGCATATCCTACTGAAATTTTATTTGACTTGTCCTCAGTAATTTTCTTAATCTATTTTTAAGAAAGTTTGAATAGACCTATTATAGAAGTTAGAGGCAGTCATAAAACCCAAGTTCATATTATGAAACAGTTTTGTTTGTGCCCATCTGTAAAATGTAGTACATACTGTTTGCAGATTTACAACAGTTAGAGGATTTCATGTTAGTATTTTCTGCAGGAATTTTAGATCTTTTCTTTGAGAGTATTTCAATCTCACAGAATACATTTCCTTTGGATATACTGAGGTAAATCATGAGTGGATTATCTTTATGGTCAGCTAAAATAAATTAAATATAATTAACATCTGGTCTTTCCTTACCTTTAGTGTGTATATACACCTATATATACACCTGCTGAGCCATGTCTATGCAGTTACTATAGTCTAGAACTACTAACTTTTGTAAAGGATCTACATACTTCACACAACAGAAATTTTAAATTAAAATTTGCTATTTGTCTAAGGTATTGAAGATTCTAAGATGCTAAGATTCTAACACTTGATTTGAAGATCAGTCTTTCACTTTTCTTGACTTTTACCTGTTTTTCTCACTGTGTGATATAAATAGAGCAGGCCATAAAAAGATTTTGATAATAGCTTGGCATGAACATTTTGAAGCTTATTGAAGTATCACAAGAAAACGAAGTTACTGTTAGCACTATGACAGAAGTGGGGGCTTGTGTGTGTTTTTTCATGCTTTCTATAGTTTTCTATAGTATTTTCCTATGCCTGGTTGAGGATTCTTTTGAGTAACAGTTTATTTTATTTTGGTAAAAATAAATTGTTTTGTTGTTATTTTCTTAAGATTTCCTGACACAACGATAATATAATGTTGACTATGGAATTCATCTTTATTTAATTGTATTTATGGTATTAATACAATAAATGGGAATACATACTCTGTATGTATGAGAGTTTCAGCTGAGTTTATAATATTGTTTTTAAAATGGGTACTGCTGAGAGATGCAAGCTAAAGTTTTCTCTCAGGCTGTCCCCAAAAGAGTATTAAGATGTGCAGTGGGAAAATAGATCTGTAAATTAAGTGCTACACCTTGCCAATGATAGTTTGATTTCTACACATATTTTTTTTCTCAAACATATTTTGATGGGGAAAAGAGTCAGAAAGAGCTATTTTGGTGAAAATGTGAGTATTTTTCATTACTGGACTATCCAGAGTTCCAGACATCTTTCTTCTTTTAATAAAATTGGGAAAAGATGCAGTAATCAGTGTATTGATAGGTTTACTTACTGGATGGACTTATATGCACAAGCAACAAATGGAAGTGTGTGGTAGAACAACAACAGAATATCAGAAATTCAGTCATTTAATAAAGATTAAGCTTATTTCACTAAGATCTCATTTGGTTAAGCATTTACAGTCTATTATTTTAGCTACAAGCTTATTATGTTTTTACTGTCTTTATAAAGCTGAGTAAGTTTATAAATAAGTTGTAAAATTATCAGCTTTTCATCTCTTTTACTTATGGTTTTTTTTCCCTTTATTTTTCTTTCATACAGGCCATGCAAGTAAAGGTACAGGTCAAAGTGCATGATGTGTCTTTGTTTTAGATTTAGAGATGATCAGGCTCCAAACATTCTTTCCATTGATCATAGCAGTGGCGTCACAAAGTAAAGGGCCAGGTTCCACCTACAATAATTTTTGTCCCAGATGAAGTGGCAGTCTTTCACCAGAGGAGATGAATTTCCCTTTGGCACTCCTAAATATTGCTTAATGCAAAAATGCACTAAAGCTACCTGTTGTAATTATTTTAGATGTACATTCTGCCTCTGCTGTCTTTCTGCATTCTATTTTTTTTGCTAAAATATTGAAGTAGATATTGGAAAATAAATGTCTAAGTAGAGCCATTAGAAAGATGTATTTGGCTTACGATATTCAAGAATATTTGTGAGAAATGTGCTATAACCTATACCCCGTCTGTAGAGGAATAGAAGATTGTGTTAAATCCAATAAGTTTAAAAAAGACATATAGTTCAAATCCTACCTTTTTCCAAAAGTAAAATGATCTTCTAGTGAAGTTGTGAGGTGTGACAAAGGTTTTGAATAATCCTAGTTTCTTTTATGTATTCAATGTATTTGAAGATTTCTTTTCGTCCAGTGAACTATGGGTCACTTTACTTTGCATCATTCATATCCTTTTTTTTTTTTTTTATGAATTTCTAATATAGATGAGTACTTTCTGACCTATGGTGCTTTCTTCATTTGTGAAGCAGAATGAACAGATGGAGCATAAACCCTTTCATCTTTCCCTTCACCCTGTGTGCTGAGAAGCACACATGATGCTGTGAAGAGCTTTTAATCAATTAAACTGGAGACATGAATTAAAAAGGGAGAAGCTCTGTTAATTTCTGATTTCATGCTTTGCTATTGTCAAGCTTCTTCAGGTATACACAGTACATTTTAATGGCTCCCCTCATAGTAATCTCAAAGAATTAAACCTTATAGAGGGATGGAAATACAAAAATATATTAATTCCATAATCTTAACCAGTTTTAGCTGATGTATTAGTGTAAATAAATTATTTCTTCATTTTCATTGTGTATTTATTTATTATCAGTCTACTGAAGAATTTTTAATTGTTTTTTGGTATATGGGTTTTTTTTCAGAAACATCCATTTTAGTGTTTAAATCCTCAGACAAGTTAGATCACGATATGCTGTTAGGCAACCAAATTATATCATTCTTCCTTTTAGCACAGGTGATTATTTAGGAAAAATATATCCAATTTAATGCTCTTTACATACGTAATGCAGGTATTGTGTGTACTTATATAGGTGCATATTAGAACTGAAAGAGCCATAATTCCATTGTCATTTAGGTTTCAGTCTGGGACTCTACTTACACATTTACCAGATGGAGAAGTGAATTCACAGACAGCAGAATTTATGGCAAAGGCAGAATGGATCTTCTTTTCATGCTTTAAAAAGTCTCAAGTTTTAAGGTTCACCTATCTTATAAACCTCATATGAACATAAAGAAAATTGGATGCGCAAAATGTCCACAAGCATAAAAGATGCAGAAACCAGTATCCCTTATTTTCTTTTTCTCCTTTTTAAAATATATCTATTACATATTTTGTTATTCCTTATTTAAGATGCATAGTGACGCCACTGGAATACAGCAATACATTGTGGGATTTGTTTGTCTGCTCTCAGTGTAAAGTACAAATGATGTCATTATTATAGCCATTGCATCACTATTTCTAAGGCATTTTGAAAAGCAAAGCTTTGAGGCAAAGAACTCTCTTGCAATTGTTAGTTCCCTAAGAAAGGAAGCCACATCCATTGCGTGTTCCCTCAGACTTGCAAAATACTTAACACAAGCTAGCTACACAAAGATTCACCATCTTGAAGACAGAATTTGCCAAAATTTATCACCAAGTAAGATACGTATGGCTGCCTTTTTTCTTCCAGTGATTACTGTGATAATAGTGAGGCATTAATTGGGAAATAATGAATTGCAATGGATTCTGCTGTATCCTTATGTGGAACTACACAATACACTATAAGAACAGTAGTTAGTAAATCTTAATTGACAGAAGGGAAAGGATGTGGAGAGTTAAGTGCAAGCATTTGTTATTCTGTGGTGTTGTATAAGCCTGGGGGCCTAGTCCTGAAATCTTATCTTAAGCAAAACTCCCTTGAGTGTAGTAGGAGTTTAATCTGGGTACAGAATTCAGAACTGGGCTGTTTGATGTTGTTGCTGTTTACTACGTGTTCATTAAATATATGGGTCTGTTTGAAAGATTTTGGTTCTCTGTCTCATAAAGGAAAAGTTGGGTGTGAAATATGTTGTACAGTGTCTGTTATAAGAAGATAGGGCAGATGTTATTCTGTTGTGTTGTTTACTTCTGTCTCTTGTTTTCCTTTTCCTATTACTGATGATCTCCAATGATGCAAAATTTTTAAATTTTGGTCCTAAATTCACTAATATTAGCCAAAGCCAAAGGGCAGTACTTTCCCAGAGGCACTAATTCACTGGCATTTTATTACATAGAATCAAAGCCTTTTAAATAATACTGTTTTTCAGATGAGACAAGTCAGGCAATAGTCATTCATTCAGACCCCTGAATACAGGTAGTAGATAACTACCTCTATATAAATCTCTTACAAAAATGTAAACATCCGGAATTTGTCTCTGTAACATTAAACAAATAATAGTGCCCCCTGAGAATGATTCAGCTTTTAATTTAGGGGTTGTTTCTGATTTGAAAGGTAAGATCCAGAAAGTATTCTCAGAGTCATGTGTACGAATGTACACGAAAGTGTGTGACTCCTATTACAGCATTACCGTTACTGCATTTTCTGCACTGGTGCACACCAAAAGTATTCCTTTACATTTCCTGCCCAAGACTGCACACCCTTCCTCTAGTGTAGCATTCTAATTATTTGTGCTACATCAGGACCATATTCCCATTGGACCATTAGGGGAAGAGCGTGCTGGAAAAGTGTGTGATAAGAGAATTACAGTAATTCTTCTTTTTTCTTTTCTTTCCTCTTTTTTTTTTTTTTTTTTTTTTTTTTTAATGATAGTCTGGAGGACAAGACCAAGAGAGGAAGAAATCAAAACGTCGAGGGGATTTGTACTCCATACAAACATCCTTGATTGTGGCTGCACTTAAAAAGATGCTTCCTATTGGTTTGAATATGTGTACTCCTGGAGACCAAGAGCTCATCTCTTTGGCTAAGACTAGATACAGCCATGTAAGTGTGTGCTTTGTAGTAGCTTATAATGTAAAATAAGCAGAACTTTCTCGACTGAATTTTGAAGCATAGATATCTGAGCAGTAATATCATTAAATATCTACATGTACTGTGAGCAACCATAGCTGCTAATTATTGTGCTTTTAAAAAAAATGTGTTTAGAGCTGCCATAATTTCCCTGTTATTTTCCATTTGTGTACAATGTGCAGTTTTATATATGCATGTTCTTTTGGACCAAATACTGAACTACAATTAGTTAGCTTTAAGTCCCTTCTAAGTTTAACCCTTGTTTTATGGTTAAAGAAAGCCTTTGTTCCTTCTGCTATCTAACATACTTTGAAAGCAAAAGAGGTTAATTTTCAATATTGAAATATAAGCTGTTCTATGTTGTAAAAGTTCTTATTAAAGGAATCATAATCTGAATTGAAAAAGACTTCTACCTTTCTACAGAGGGACACAGATGAGGAAGTCAAAGAACACTTACGCAACAACTTACACTTGCAGGAAAAGGTAATATAAAAAATCTGTCTTACAGATGCTGATGTGCACTTTTAAAACACAGAAGGTGAATTGTTTTGTGTGACACATTAAAAGAGATAGTCCAAAAAGCTATTAGAAAGGTTTTAATTTTAAAATTATTCTTCATGATTTTTTATTGCAATAAATGCCTTATTTGTAGCTTTGTTTGGTATATTCAAGTTTCCAGAAGATCTATAGACTGGGACAAGTGTGAAGAATTGAGATACTGGTAGTCTTAAAGCTATAATTAATTAGAATCAACTTGATCCAAGAAGAAAATAAAATTGAAACTCTACTACTTCAGCTTTTCCTCTTGAATTTAACTTTCGCTAAAGATTAAATTAGGTATTTCTAAGAATATATACATTTTAAAGTGAGTATAGTAAAATAGGAGAAGTTTGTGTCATCTTAGCACTTGCGAGTTTTACAAGTACATTTATATTCCTACAATTCATATGCCGAATACACTGTCAAAGGTAATACCAGTATGGAGTCCTCAACATTCTTGAAATTAAAAATAATTCAGGTAATTGCCTACAGTGTTTGAACACAATAAGGGTAACTTAATTATCTGTCACGGAAGATGATTATCTGTTTGTTATAAATTTGTGATTGCATACATTTAAAATGGACACAATAGCTAATTTCATGTGGTTTTCCTATTTCTGTCTTGTAAGAAAAAAAAAAACCAAACAAAATATTTGGCTGTAGCTCTTCACCTACTGAAATTCCAGCTGTCTTTCCCAGACTCCAAAAAACAGCTTTACACTCTCAGTACAGAGGTCCTGCAAGTTAGGCCAATCCCAGTACTAAATGTGCTTCCTTATTTTTAATGCAGTTAAGTGGAATAAATAAGTTCCAGGGTACATTATTTGGTTTCATGAAATAAAAATACAGAACCTTCTTAAGAATTGAGTTATATTGCCCAATAGTACATAGAATCAATGCCAGTTTTTTTGAGCAGCTAGCAAATGTTAATCTGGTCTGAAAGGGGACAGAAATCAGGAGTATTTATAACCTTCTTTATTATACTATGGGAGTAGAAATGTTGGTATATACCAGTGCCTTCATTCAGTGCCTTCAGCAGCTTACAAATGAAATGTGTTGGGTTTCAGTCTGATGATCCAGCTGTGAAATGGCAGCTAAATCTGTACAAAGACATTTTAAAGAGTGATGGACCTACTGACCCTGAGAAAAACGTGGAACGTGTGCAGAGGATATCAGCTGCTCTGTATCATCTGGAGCAGGTAAAAAAAAGCCAAATGTCTATATCATGTTTGTTTTAAAATAACCTGAGATTTTTCCTTGCAGAGATTATTTCAGCTACAGTGACTGTCATCATTAAAGTGTCCAGATAAAACTTACAGTTCTGTACATGCGTGCATGCAAGCACACATGCACATACAGATGTGTAGATATGCAAAGTTTTCAATGTAATCTGTTGAAGCGCCTCTACTGAGCTGCAGCTCAGGGAAAACTCAGGATTTATTTCTGCAAAACTGCATGAATAGTCACAAGAAGTATAGTGTACAAATCATCTCCATGCAGTAGCTGAAAACCCTGTGATTTTAGGAAGAGATGTTCGCTTGTGCACTTCTTTTTAATATACTGGGTTTAGTTTGTCTCCTATTTCTGCACCACAGGATGCTGTAGCAACTTTTGAATTGCTTGCATGTTCATCCAAATGATACCATTTAAGTATAGAAAGGCATTTGTACTCTTGCTACATTAAGTTAATCCATTTCATTCACAAATGATAAAGCACAGAAATACATTCACATGAACAACTGAATATGCATTGTTAGAAACAGAAAAAATAACCATTTTTGAAATTTACCAAGTAGTCCCACACATGAGGTATTCTAGCATCTTGAGCTAGTCTGAATAAACCGAGAGATTACTATATAGAAGGTTCCCAGTATTTTTACTTATTAATTAAAAAATAAAGCCCCAAAAGAACACTTTCTTCAGATGATGCCGAGCATTGGTAACGTTTTCTACTCTGCTTACTAGCTAACCACTAGCTAAAAGGAAAATTTTGGCTCAAAGTTGAAAAGTCTGCATTGTATATACTAGCAGATATTTTTTCATAGGTTGAACAACCACTGAGATCAAAAAAAGCTGTTTGGCACAAACTTCTGTCAAAACAACGCAAGAGGGCCGTAGTTGCATGTTTCAGAATGGCACCATTGTACAATCTGCCAAGGTAAGTGGCTGAAAGGTTTATTTCTTCATAACTTCTGTTTGCATTGTTTACTGAGTGCAAATACTGCTTGTGTGTTTATCTACATGTTTGTTGAATGTTAGGTGTATGTAATTTTAAGAGACAAGAATTGATTAGTCATCAGCTAATTGCACAGCAGCAAAATATCATGTCATGACTAATAACCAGAGTGGGAAAACACCATAAGAATTACATGCTTCTTTTTTGTCAGTTATTCTGTATAGATCCTCAACTTATCTGTGAAAATCGTTAAGATGTTGCTGTTTCTGTCAATTTTTTGTCTCTGATTGGTTGCTCTTTTATTCTTCTGTGTTTTTATGATTTTTTTTTCTTTTTTTTTTTCTTTTTTTAAAAATCTTTAATTTTGTATGGCTCTTCCTCTCCTCTTGCATGATCACTTCATGCTCTGTAGCTTGTCTGGGCCAATCTTAAGCTACTACATCAGAATGTTATATGAATTAAAGTGACTACTGGGGCAGAGCAGTGCAGAATGATATTTTAGGCTTGTGTGTTGCTCTGCTTCTTATTCCAGTTGAATGTAGATACCACAAAGTCCAAGATAAAATGCATCCTGTGCCTGGACCATCTACTGCTTTAAGCATGATATTACGATCATATGGCACTCGAGTAACCTCCTTTACTCTGTTTCTTCTCAAAAAATCCGAGTTTTATTCAGATAAATGTTAAGCACATCTTTAATTAGGTTTGCTTCTCACTTTCTGCAATTTTTTACTTTTTGCGTTTAATACTTTTAATCAAAGATTTTTGGCAAAGTATTTAACTGAAGAGCTGTGTTGGATTTTTAAATGCCTTTATTAAAGCCAATTTACACACTTGGTGTAAAGGTCTTTAGCTAAAAGTCTGTAGCTGTGCCACTAACATGTGGAAGGAATATCAGGTTTGCACAGGACAAATAAAAAGCCAGTTATACCATAAAAAGCACACAAGCATCCTTTACAAAAATGAGTAGTTCTAGACTATGGTAACTTCTCCAAGTTCTCATGCTACCACCAGGCTGTCTTTAAAGAACCAGAGAAATGGAGAGGATTAAATACAACATAACAAACCAGCCAGTATCAACCCTTCCATCTTCAAGAGCTGTGTTTGGCAAAACGAGAGGAAGTGGTATGAAGAGATATCATTTCAGTACAACCTATTTGTGAGCAAGTCTTTTTTACAACTATATTTTGGCTTTATAAACTCTTAAAATGTTTAGGAAAAATACATGAGCACCCGAAAGTTAAAGTGGCTCATCCTTTTTTTGCTTTACAAAGCACCCACTTTTATTTTTATATTTGAGGTTGATGGAACACTTGCCAAGAGGCAAAGTAGGTTATAAATCTTTAAATTTTTAAAATTTTTATTTCCAAAATAATATGGAATAATACCCATTGAAATGGAACGTTTACATTATCCATAATTTTTTAAAAAACATTTTTGTGTTAAAAACTTTCCTCAAAGTTTTTCTTCTCAAACTTTATGGTAGATTTTTGTGGTCCAGTTTACTCCTAATTTGAATATGAATATGAGGCAAATCTATCGAGCTATTTCATTTTGTAATTGCTAAAAAATTAACTCTCATATAACTATTTTTGTCAATTAATTGTGCTCTCTGCACTTCAAAACAGACGAGAGTGAAAACACAGTTTGAACTTAAAATCCTAAACTTGTGAAACGGTTTGGGTTGGAATGGACCTTTAAAGGTCATCTGGTCCAACCCTGATGCCATGAGCAAACTTCTAGGTATATTGCTCAATTGATAGCTGCAAATCAAAGTTTTAAAATTCATTAGCTTACAGCCACTTATTTTTTTTCTAGATAAATCGTAGGATTCTGACAGGAAAATAAGGCTATCATGCTATTATAACAATCTCCATCATCTAAATTGACAGTGTTGCTAAGACATGTCTGAACCCTAGGGAGATAATTTCAAGTGGGGTACGATTAATTTTAGGAGCTATTTAAATCTCTTTGATCCAGAGTTTAAAATGCAGCTCTCTATCTTGTCTATTCTTTCATTTTAGTCGCAGCTTTGTATTGGGACTGTTAGTTCTAACTTTGATGCTAAAATCAATTAATTTAAAGGGCAGTAAACAAACATTATGGTAGTACCCTTTCATTTATCCAAGAAAAGATGAATATCTTCAGTAAATACTAAGCTTACTCTTTTGAAAATTTTCTGGATATTTAGGTGGCTTTCAGAATAGTTTAATTTTAATCTCAGATCATAGGGTAATTTTTTTGCTAAACTCACTCTTATGTCTATCAGTTTTTAGGAATTTCAGTAAGATATTTGCAAAATGGACATGTCTATTGGTATGAATGTGTTTGTTAAATCACAGAAAAATTACTTTAACTTCTACCAGAAATATTCCAAGAACTCCCTTTGATGAAAATTGCCTGTAAATACAAAACAAATAACTATATTTTTAAAATATTTTTATTTTTCAAAGAAGTAAACATCAGTTAAGTTAGGAAGCACTAATTCTTCATGTTCTGTGTTTATTGAATGTACATGGCTTTGAAAAAGTGTCTTATGTGATAAGTGTTTTCTCTGACGTGTTTATTTATGTTTGAAGTTTTAAGGAAATTAATCTGACAAAACTTTGTCCTATTGTCTGTCATCTGTATATGCACATAGATACAGCAAAGTTGTACATGGCAATTTTTCAAACACGGTTTACGAATACATTCTTTCTGACTACTTTATTGAATTTAACTTGTGCCTTTCTTCAATGAAAACCTATATGCTTTTCTTCAGACACAAAATTAGCAATTTCTTCCTGAGCACCTTTCAACGTGTTTGGCTGGAAAAAGTACATGAAAAAACTCAGTATGACAGGCTTATACTCAAGTTAACGGTAATGTAACTTGTGGAGAGCCTCTTGCTTATGCGCCCACTTCTTCCTTCCCAGCCATGATTTGATATTATCATAAAAACATGAATTTGTACAATTTTCAGAGGGGATTCTGATTGGTCAGTTTTTGAAATTTGATAATAAAATGGCACCAGTGCCAGCAAGTGAGCCTAAAGGGTTGACTCAATAGCTATTCCATTATAAAATACTGATTCATGTGCACAGTATATTTAAAAGGTATTAAATGGTGTATATGCAGCCCATTTTTATAGCTTTTTTGGTGGCACAGGATAAAAGTAAATGAAAAGGCTGCATGGAACAGCCTTTCTAACCTCATGTAGTGCAGCTGAAAACAAAATTTTCCCCCCAAATAACGTAAAGATTTAATTGTTTCACCATTGTTATGTGTAGTCTTATCGCCATGAGCTGTATTTTCTGTGGAAAGTTAAATTAATGAATAGTATACACTAGCAACTAATATGACGTAGAGTTTTCTAAAATTGGTCATTTTATAGAGCAGGTTTTGTATATTTCTAATGCAACTTCTTTGAGCACATGCTAATACTGCCCTGATTTGGAACTGAAAGACTAGAAGCTGAGGTTAGGCTTCTTTCTGTGGAAGACGGCAACGATTATCTGCAGATAATATGCTGGAAAGCACTTGATAATTATTTCGGTGTTGATGGCCAGTGTCTGCTGTCTTGTTGTCCTAAATCTAGTAATTTAGATTTACACCTTGTAATGTAAATCTCACTCACTCATTCTCAGTCTGTTCAAGTGCGTGTTTTTCTCATGCTTGCATTAAGGTGTCACTCCTGCAGTTTCATGTATAATGTATTTTAGGGCTCTGCTAGCCTTCAAAATAAAAAGTAATGTATACATATGTGTATAAAAACAGTAAGAATGTTCGCAAGTACCTGCAGATTTGTCGCTGAATGTTAGTTATGTTTTGCATTTTGGTTCACTGACCAATCAGAGGATCAGAATTGTACAAATATGTATCCTTACTAACCATTAACCATCTGAGCTGTTTTACTCTGTTCCGTTACCCCTCTTGATCTCACTTTCACAACCCCCCCAGGCACCGTTCTATTAACCTCTTCCTCAATGGCTATCAGAACTTTTGGATAGAAACAGAGGAATATTCATTTGAGGAGAAACTAGTTCAGGATTTGGCTGTAAGTACTGACATAATTGGGCATATGTTTCAGTGCCCACTTCAGTGTGTATTCCATGTATCTATTATAAACTATATTTAATTTTTGTGTACTGTATGCATATGCATAAACTTAGAAAATATTCATCCTTATGCTTCAGAGCAGAAGGTCATTTTCTGCTGTGGTCAAAAAGACATTTGTCCTGTGATGCGCACTGAAGTGCATTAAGGTGATTTATGCCTTCAGTCGAGCTATGTGATACTCATTCTTGGGAAGAGAAATGGATTAGATGAACAGTCAGACTATTTTTGTCATTATGGTAATTCCTATGTTTGTATATATATTTTTACTGGGTTTTGTTTAAAGCTTGACACTATTGATCCTTTTCCCTTTTTAATTTTTTTTTGATGCATAATATTTGATTTTAACATTTTCAGCTTTGATACAAATTAATTTTGCTGTTTTCCCTTTTGATGCTTTGTAAGAAGTAAATATGTGCAACCATATTCAGCAAAAATGTAGTTTACCTGTGTAATTGATGATGATAAAAGTGATTGGTAAACTTCAGGATTTTGGTAATGAATGAATTCAGAATGCCTACTGCTCTTTCTCTTCCCTCTATGTAGTTAGCTCATCTAAAATATCTCCAAGGAGCTTATCTCCACAGTATCTAAACACCATGAAAGTTAGTATATTGCTTCATGGATCACATGCAGAGGTATCAGGAAGTGCTTCAGTGTTAACAAAAACAGTCCTGTTGAGCTTTTTAAAGAGCCATTATTATTATGCCTGATATCGCAGAGACATAGAATGGTTTGGGTTAGAAAGGAACCATAGAGATCATCGAGTTCCAACCCCCCGGCCACGGGAAGGGACATTCTTCACACGCTCTGGACAATTATATAGTCAGTCTTTTTTTGACTTTGTTACTCCTTGCTAAAGGAAAGAATGACGCCATTAATTAAAGCAGTGACTGCAATTCTTTGAGATTTCCTAGAGAAGTAAATTGAACTTCTGTAATTACAATTATTACTGTAATTACAAGAACTCTACAATAACTAAAACTACTACAAAAGTGTGATAGATAGGTAGAAGTAATACTCTCATCTTTGGCCAGTTCTGACTATGTTATATTTTTAACTGCCAAAAAATATTTGAAGTTTACAATAACAAGCATTCATTGAATGAAGGTTATGTAGAAATGATATATGAAAATATTGTAGCAAACAGTCTGGACAAGATGTACCTGATGATGTTATTAAAAATTATTACAGTAATTCCAATACTAAATAATTGAGCTAGAACTTCCTTTCAGTTCTGGTCAACTGGCGATGCATAATTTCTGTTGAAGAAGGCTTCCCCAAGATTTTCCCTGTTGCATTCTCAGTACCTTGCAAATGAGAAACTTCTAAAGTTACATAAAATATGAATAAAAATCATATACTCTAACCTCTTCTGAGTTGTACATGCACATAATGTTGCAGGTTATGCTGTAAACTGTTGAATAAGACTAATACAGGCAGTTAATACAAATTGGACAGAAAAAAATTACTGACTCCTTTTCTAAGCTTAATTACTCAATTTCTTCTTACTTATAAAACTTAACTTTTATATTCTACATCTTGAGACAGACATCTCCAAAAAAAGATGAAGAGGAAGAAGAAGAGACTGAGAAAAACCATCCTGATCCACTTCATCAGATTATCCTCTATTTTAGTCGCAGTGCTCTTACAGAGAGAAGGTAAAAGAGCTGTGTGGAAAAGCCCGCTGAGTAAAAGCACACAGTAACTGAATTTTCAGTAACATTACCAAAGTGATTTAACACAAGTGTAGTTCATTATTGTAAATGGTGAACACCTTTTTCCCTCTCAGTTTAATTAGAGTTTTCATGTATTTAAACTCAGTATAACCTTTACCTTGAGATAAATATTGACTATTTTTGACATTTTAAAAGCTTGGTAAATACCCAGTGCAGAACTAATTGAGCATGACTTCTCACAGAAACACAAAGTCTGCAGGAACTGCAGGTTTAAATCAGGGTACCCTGCCCTGGTGTCTCCTGGTAATAGATCTGTGTTCTTGGTTTTGATATTCGTTACATTTCACTCAGTAAGTCAGAAAAGGTTTTGTTGATATTTGTCATGAATCTCGATGCCAGTTTCTGTTTTGACTTTAGACTATAGATTAGAATGATTAGAATTAGATTTTTATGAGTACTCCAGTGCTTCTTACACTTTTTCTGCATGACTAATAAAATCTTGCCATCTGACAGTTATAATTATTCCAACTTATATTTCCATATTACTTTTCTGCACCTTCACAGCCACAAATATACCTCTAAATTTTTGAATAAAAACTTAGAGACTTGGGTTTAGATAAGAGAACTCATTTATGACACAATTTTCAAGTGTAATAGCTTTTCAAATAGACTAATTTGATAAAACACCCTTTAATAAAAAAGGTCGGCATATGGCATCTTTATATTACTACATCATAAAGTAATTTTAAATATTTTTTACTCTTCACAGCAATCTAGACCATGATCCTCTATATATTGCCTATGCTGCTATGATGGCAAAAGTAAGTATATAATTTCAAGCTCCATCCCTCACTGCACTTAGGTACTTCCCATTAATTTTAGATGCTTCTTAAAACTTGTCTTTCTGTTTCTTACATGGACTGCCTGTAGTAATTTCTGTACTTTTCATGAAGCAAATGCTGTTCAGAGTTATATACATGTATAATGAGAAATATATATATATATACACACATGTATAATGAGAAATTTCCTGCATTAATACAATACAATAAAATACCAGTAGGTGCAGTCCTGTTGCTTTCACTTGGCACTTTTTTTTTGTACATGATTAAATCATGAGCAGTTTTAACACATCAGTTATCTTTATTCTTTGGGTAATTATTTCTGAGTTAATATTTGAAGTCTGTCACAGATAAGTCAGTTTTTGCAACATATTGATTATAGCAGACTCGTGAGGAGAGATTGACTGTGAAGAGAAATATTATGGATATAGAGATATGGCACAAGACTATATAGCCTGCAGTCACAGGGTGTGTATGTAGTTGGATGAATACTCTGAAATACTCATACATTAGGGAATATCAGCTTCTTAGTGTGGATTAGCACAAATATTTACAATTACAGGGTTTTAAAACCTTCTTAATACCCTCAGTAATTGCTTGAAAAAACTATTTGCCCATTTTTGTAGAAATACTACAGCAAAAATAGGCATTATACTTCTTAATAAGCAAGATCTTCTGATTTCTTTTTTTAACATAAAAAGAGCTGTCAGGAAGAAGAAGAGGGCGATGAAGAAAAAGAAAAGACATTTGAGGTGAGAGTTTAAATAACATTTCTGTCTCATCATCTAATGTGGAAGTATTTTAAATATGTCCACTGAAATAAATGCAAGAATAACTCACTCTGTGTGTGTGTGTGTGGAGCTGGTTTACTAGGTTATTCATATAAAAGATAAGGTGTTCTGAAATTTTGGAGTCAAAGAACCCATGGATGATGGAGGCAGATGGTATCCAACAATTTCAGATTTCTCATCTCCCTATTTTTCCTGAGCCCATTCCAACCTGTAGTCTGTTCTCATTCTTGTTCCCAAACCCAGGAGAAAGAAATGGAAAAACAGAGAACTCTCTATCAGCAAGCTCGCTTACATGATCGTGGAGCTGCTGAGATGGTCCTTCAGATGATTAGTGCAAGCAAAGGTAATGTTCTGTGACACCTTCAAAGCTCACATGATATGCATGGCATAGGTGTGTTATATCATTATACCTAGGATGTAGATATTATACACAGCTTCTATATGACAGATAATGAGGCAAAATAAATGTCAGTTATAATTGCACTAAGTGAAAGTTCCAGACTGCATTTCTGATTGAATAGTTCATAACTGCAAGTTTTAGTGAGTGTATCCTTGTTTTGACAGGTCATCCAGGACCCATGGTTGTTGAAACACTAAAACTTGGTATTGCTATTCTAAATGGTGGGAATACCATAGTTCAACAGGTAATGCTTTTCTAACTACTGTAAGTCTTACTTGCGTAAACGAGACAAGCAAATTTGAGGATTTCAATGTCCTGTTTATGATAGTATACTTAATTTTAAGCCAAACAGTCAAGAAATATCAGTGCACATTTGGTGCAATAGCAATTACATTATTGTTTACCAGTGATTTGCATTTCAAGGAATTAATTCAGGAAGTTTTGAATTAATATAATTTCACTCTTATTAATTCTATGTGTAATTATTATTTTTACTATTTTAATTTGGTTTATAAATATTAATTAATAATAAATTATTAATGTTTATTGTATGTAATGTTAATATTATATTTTTTCTCTTCAAAAATACACAACGTTTAGAAAATGCTAGACTACCTGAAGGAGAAAAAGGATGATGGATTTTTTCAGAGCCTCTCTGGCTTGATGCAGTCCTGCAGGTAAAACCATAAATTGCATTATTACAGGTTCAGTTTTATTCATGTTGATAGCTTATTGCTCAGTCCAGGTGGATGTGTTAGATTTAAATTACAGGAGTCACAGGTTGTAGAACTCTCGTGGGAAAGTTTTGAGAATCGCAGGAATAGTCTGTTAATCTTTTTGAGTATTCTTCCAAAGGAGAAAATAAAGCAAAAGACTGCAAAAGATTAAGAAGGCTTAGTTTGAAGAGGCAGAAAAGTAAAATGTAATGATCCTAGATCCCTCAAGGTTTTTGTCTGGTTGGTTCCAAGGATGCAGAAAAGCCATCACTAAGGGACAGACAGGCCAGTGGAGCTTTACTAAGCTTTCAGTTTCCACACATTTCTGGCGAGTTGGATAAGCTCTGTCTCTTCTGATCTTTTGCATATGTATCAGGTTTGTTAGAGATGGCATGGGACCAGTGAGACTGTCGAGTCCATTCCCTCGATAAAACAGTTCAAATTAGTTAAGGTAAAGGACTCCTGAGCAGAAGAAGGAAAATTGCTGGTGTTTCTGATTACTCTTACAATAGACAACCTCCTTTTCTCAGCCTTTTAAAGAACCAGAAGGGTTCTGAAGGAGTAGACTGGGAATTAGAAGTGGAGCAGCTGTTGAATAGAGGATAAAATGTGGAAGGAATGGTGACCTGCATTGCAGAAATTATTGTTGAATAGTTGCAGTCTAATTAAATAACTACTGCCTTGTAATTTTTTCATTTATGTAGAATTTAGCAGGCATTTGCTCAAACAGGCCCTGCTGTGATATTATTACCAGTTGTGTATATGTATCATTCAGGACATCATTGAAAGAGGTATTGATAAAATTACTTGAACATGATAAGAGAATGAAAATGATGCTTTAAGAAATACTTTTGGTTTTAACAGTGTCGCTAGATTCAATGTGTGACTGCATTGCTATTTAACTGAACTAAAATTAGATAATGATAGAACTATATTTGAATGGTTTGAATGAAAGTATTCCGACTGAGTGGTGAGAAGAATCATGATTTGCTATTCCATGTGCTGAGCTATATAAAGTTAACAAAATAAAATTCAGACATCAGTGTCTTTTGACCTTGGAAGATATGGAACCTCTGATTACCTCTCTGTCTTCTGCGTAGCGAATCAAAAATTCCATACATCTTCTGAATAATATATCCATGCATAATATATAGAGTAACAGTATAATAGAAGTAATAGTGACAACTTAGTGGAAAACAGTGTGATTGAGAAACAACTGCAGTAATGTCCTTTTGGAGGCAGGTTTAAATCAACATAAAGAGTAATAGTTCAGGCTCCTTTTCCACTCCTCATTTGTACGTGAAACCATGAATGACATGATCAGGAGTGAAGTTAGGTAAGTGGTGAGACCTGACCTAAGGCTCATTTCTTTTCAGAATTGGACACGGGACCCTTAGTTTCATCCAAAGCTCATTTATTTAATATGAGTATTAAATAAAATATGAGGCAATGCATGTCATAGTGGGTCAAGAGTAGCTGCTGAAGGCCTCCAGAAATTTTGTAGAAGGAAATGATTTCCCACTGTATATTATAGTCCTTTTTCCTGTTTCTGCTGTTTGTTTTTTCTTCAAATATAAGTGTTCTTGACTTGAATGCGTTTGAGAGACAGAATAAAGCAGAAGGCCTGGGAATGGTTACTGAAGAAGGAACTCGTAAGTAGAATGAAATTGATTCCAGTAGTGCTTCAAACATTATTTGTGCTTCCTTCTTTAACTAGAACTGTTATTTACTGTGGCTCGAGGTTTCTGTTGTTAAACTTGTTATAAGTAATTCTAGGCTTTGAGTTCTGAATATGCTTTTTTTTACAATATCTTTAGCAATAATTTTTAAGAAAAATATTGTAACTTCCAATATTCTTATCTTGTATTCTTGTTATTTTTCTTTGATCCACAGTCATCGTTCGTGAGCGTGGTATGTTTGGGTTTACAGTTTTTGATACTATTGTTGCAAAAGTGTGTTGCAAATGCAGAGAGAAATCTCTCATTGCATTTTCTCAGATATCTTTAGGTTTAGCTTTATGGTCTGCAACAGGTTGTGTGTTTAGCTTGAATAAAGAGTTTGATGCTTATTAAAGAAGTGTCACTCATATTTAAGGCATGACTTTAGTTATGACTAACAATTTACTTATTAGATATATATCCTGTTGCCTTTTTTTTCAAATTAATGTTGTTTTTTTAACCATGGATGCATTGGAGTGCTAAATACTTTGGCTCTGCTTTTTCTGTCTCAGTTTTTCTTTTTATTATTATCAGTCTGTTTCTTTTAAATTGCTTTAATGCTTTTAAATACTGGTTTTTTTACTAAAATTCCAGTTTAAAAGGTTACTGTAAGATTATGTGTTCTGCATAATTAATCATAACAATTGTCACAATCATTGTGTTTATATATTTTAAAGGTGAAAAAGTCTTGCAGCATGATGAATTTACTCGAGATCTATTTAGATTTTTGCAACTGCTCTGTGAAGGGCATAACAATGGTAAGAGAACTGAATTAATTTTGTAGAAAATGTGCAGTGACTCTGTTCCTAAATAGAGTGCAATAGAACCAAATCTGATGTTTTCCTCTAATGTATTTAGTTTTCTGAGGGGAAACTGGCATGACAACAATCTGAATTTCAGAGATCAATTTGATTTTTTAAGTCTTAATTTAATTTCACTGTTTAGCATAATTACTAATAAAGCCTGTTCCAAGTCACCTGGATAACAATTCTTCAGTTATATTTACATTGAGGCCTAAAGTACTTTAGTTTCCACCACATAAGCATCTGTATTCAACAAAACACTTAAAAAGAAGGCATTCTCCAGGAAAATAGGAAAATAATGTTGGGGCTTTTTAGCTTTATATACTAACCAAGCACAAATCACTTCTTATTTCAGACTTTCAAAATTACTTACGTACTCAGATGGGAAACACAACAACAGTGAATATTATCATTAGTACTGTTGACTATCTCTTACGTCTCCAGGTGAGGAAAAAATAGATGAAAATGGAGTGTAACATATTTGCTTTTCCTTCACTTCTGTAGATTCACATTTTGTTGGAATCAAATGTGAAAATTCTCTCTAAAGGGATATCTAAAATAAAAAAATTTGGTTTATTTAATATCTTTTTTCCTTTGAAAACAGATGACATTTCAGAATTCTGTGTGAAACCAGATGTTTGATAATGAATTCCCTTGTTCACTTCTGAAGAGAGCGAAAAATATTATTGTAATGAGAAATAGATTTGCACAGATCTGCTAAATTTCATCTGAATTACTGATTCAACTTTTGGTGATAGACATGCAGGCAGTAAATACCGCATAGAGAACTCAAAACTAGAAAATGTAACATTGTTTTTTTTCTTAGGAATCCATCAGTGACTTCTATTGGTACTATTCAGGAAAGGATGTCATTGATGAATCAGGACAACGTAACTTTTCTAAAGCTTTGGCTGTCACCAAACAAATATTCAATTCCCTTACAGAATATATCCAGGTAAACAGAATGTTTTCCTCGAGGTACCAACAGAGAAGTTCCATGCTCACACAGCATGATCATATTATTTCGTAAAGTTTTAAATACTTTGCACTTATTTTTTAAAATTTTGAGAAAGTTGCATGGAATCACTGGACCCATGTAAAATGAAAATTAAAACACGTGAGCATGTATTTAACAGGATACAATTTGGTATTTATGCACTAGATACCCAGAGATCTTGAAAAACCATCTCATGTAGCTTCATGGCAGCCTGAAACTTCTTTTTCATTTACTTATTTGGGTTTATTTGACACAAATAAAAAATGTGTTTTTCTTAATTTTTTTAGGGCCCTTGCATAGGTAATCAACAGAGTCTGGCTCATAGCAGGCTGTGGGATGCAGTTGTTGGCTTTCTTCATGTGTTTGCCAATATGCAAATGAAACTTTCACAGGTATTTTCAACATTAATTTTTACTGTGCACTCACCTTCACTAAAATCAAACTTGACATTTACAGCTCAATTATCCCTTTCTGATAATGAACATGGCAGTTCGGTCCCTTCCTCCCTGTTGCCAAAACCAGGGGATCTCACAGAGCAGAAGCACCACTGAAACCATGGATCCCGTGCTAAAGATAAGCAGGACAAGAGAAAAGCTGAGGAAGATCCAAAGAGGGAGGGAGTGTGACATTTGGTCCACTTATCCAGTTAATTAATCGAAGACACTGAGCAGGAGGACACAGGCAGTGTTCATTTCACTGTGCAGAGACCACTCCACAGTGTCAGGGCTCTGTGTTCTCTTGTGACTTCTGCTTAATCAAGCACTCAAGCTCTGCACTGAATGCAACAGTGCAGAGGGAAAATTCCTTTTTTATTCAGTGTCTCTGCTGTCCTCTGACTTACAAGATTTCTTCCTACCCTAGAGAATTATATCAGAATTTTGAGAATAGTATTTAGGGCCTAAATGTCAAACACAAATCCATATCAGACTTATCATGATGTGTAATTAAACAAAACAGTTCTAGTCTTCTTTGAGTGGTAATGCATATGCCATTAAATATTGCCAGTGTAGTGAAAAAGGATGGATTCTTTCTGAGGCAGATACTTTCAGATCTGTGTAGCAACCTTTCTTTTCGTTGTTGCTTCTACTGTCCCTGACCTGCACTTAGGTACTCCTTAATGCTTTATTAAAGCTTATCTTTATTGTAATCTTACCTCTGCTGTAGGAAGTTACATATTGTATTAAACTTCCAATAGTAATCATAATAAAATGACAATGAAATGTTGCTGAATAATGTGAAGAAAATTTAGCTGATCATCTTTAATACCATTTTTCTCTAAATTTATTTAGTTTTCTAGATAAATATAAATTAAAAACAATCTTAGTCCTTTTTTTTTTTTTTAACAGGACTCTGCTCAGATTGAATTGCTTAAGGAACTGCTAGATCTACTTAAGGATATGGTAGTGATGCTCTTGTCACTGCTTGAAGGTTGGACCCATTTTCCTTTATGGTCGAATATTATTATCTCACCTCCCTAGAGTAAAGCACAATTATGTTAATCTTTCTAAACTGCTTTTTAATTGCCTTTATGTAATTTGGGGGGAAAAAGATGTACTTCATATTTATTCAAGAATTATTCTGGAATATATATAATCATGAAATAGAGGGCTTCTAGAGAAAAGCATGTTGAAAGAAAAAATACTAAGATTTAAGAACATTTTTGTTCTGTTTTCAGCACAAATATGAAATGTCTTCATTTAAAATGTAGCTGTCAAATAACTTCCTGTTATAACACACTACTTAGGTAACGTTGTAAATGGAACTATTGGAAAACAAATGGTGGACACGCTTGTAGAATCATCTAGCAATGTAGAAATGATTTTGAAGTTCTTTGACATGTTCCTGAAGTTAAAAGATCTGACTAATTCAGATGCTTTCAAAGAGTATGATCCAGATGGTAAAGGAATCATTTCCAAGAAGGAATTTCAGAAATCAATGGAGGCTCAGAAACAATACATACAGTCAGAGATCGAATTCCTGCTGTCCTGTACAGAAGCTGATGAAAACGATATGTTTAATTATGTTGACTTTGTGGAAAGGTTCCATGAACCAGCCAAAGACATTGGATTTAACGTAGTAGTATTGTTAACAAACCTTTCAGAGCACATGCCTAATGATCCACGCCTTCAGAGCTTACTTGAGCCTGCAGAAAGTGTTCTTAATTACTTTGAACCATACCTTGGCCGTATTGAAATAATGGGTGGGGCCAAGAAAATAGAAAGAGTTTACTTTGAAATCAGTGAATCCAGTAGAATGCAGTGGGAGAAGCCACAGGTGAAGGAATCTAAAAGACAGTTCATATTTGATGTTGTAAATGAAGGTGGAGAGCAAGAAAAAATGGAGCTCTTTGTGAATTTCTGTGAAGACACAATTTTTGAAATGCAGTTAGCATCCCAGATCTCTGAAACAGATTCATCTGAGAGGCCTGAGGAGGAGGAAGAGGCAGAGCCTGCTTATGTAGTAGATATTGCGGGTGATGAGGAAGAAGAGAAGTCCCTGGAACCTGCTTCGGCCTTTGCAGTTGCCTGTGTTGCAGTGAAGAAGAATGTTGCCAACTTTTTTAAAATGGTCACTGTGAAGAACCTTAGGAAACAATACAGGAAAGTTAAAAAGATGACCATAAAAGAGATGGTGAAAGTGTTTTTCTCCTTTTTCTGGATCCTATTTGTAGGGACATTCCAACTGTTCTTTTCTATAGTGTGGGGGATATTCCAGATTCTTTGGAGCACTGTATTTGGGGGTGGCCTGGTTGAAGGAGCCAAAAACATAAAAGTTACTAAAATATTAGGGGATATGCCTGATCCAACACAGTTTGGAATCCATGATGATGTTATGGAAGCAGAAAAAGCTGAAGGTGCTGAGCATGGCATAAGAGCTGAACTTGGGGAGTTTGTGAAGAGTGAAAAGGGAGAAACTGACATAATTGCAGACATTTTTGGCATTCCTACAAAGAAAGAAGGATCAAAACATGGTCATGATGCTGGACTTGGAGATATTGCAGAAATCCTTGGTACTGAGATTCAGACACCTTCGGAAAACACAGTTCATAAGAAAAAAAGATTACAGGTAAATGAAAGAGATTTTGTATTTATTTTTTAGATATTATTAATAACAATTATTATAATAAACTAATGAATGTTAATATCAGGTTTATTTGATATTTAAATGGTTAATATGTATTATCAGTAAGAACATATTTTATAATCTCTACTCATTTACAGGAAATTTTTTCACAGAAAAATTCAGCCCAGTGTTTAGATTTCAGCGCAGAAGATTGTTGTTACTGTTCATTTGGACTTTATTCAAAACATAAACTGCTAGCAAATTTCTAGTCACAGTTTTTGCTTTAAATGATTTCTGGTTTTGTTTATTTTGCATACCCCATTTTTTCACAGTATACTTCAAGCATTTTTACAACTTATTTTCTCCATAATAATTCCTTATCATTAACATCTTTCTTCTACATGCTTTACATGCAATACAGTAGCCTTTTTTTTCCTATTATTTGAAATAAATTTGCCTGAATTTACTGTTATTTTAATGTTTATCATATAATTATTCTTTACTTTTATTCTGGTTTATGAACAATATCTTTTGCTCCACTCAGCTGGACTAAACAGAATATTTTTCTGTATAAAAATGGATTGAACTAAATGTCAAGCCCAAAATTTATTTATCATATTTGGAAGGCATTATGTTTCACGTTACACCTCAGGTCTGTTTCTACATGTTATTCAAAAATATCTTCTCTCTCATCATTAATCTACCTCTTTATGATATACTTTCCAGATATTTTCAAGATAAATCTAAACTGTGCAACTTCTTAGTGTGATATTTTCTCATAATTTTTATGTTTTTCTCCATATTTTGGTTCTTGCCTAGACTGAACTAAATTTTTGCATTTATTTTTCTTGTTCGTTTATTTATTAAATCATTTTAATGTGTGTACTTAAAAGATACAGTCTATTAAAATCCTGTCTCATTTAGCATAAATGTAATGTGGCTGGTATTTAAAAACACTATTTAAATTCAAGAATCTTGGCAGGTATAAGTAAACACTTCAGAATTTTTTTCAACAATAGTTGAAGTAAATATTTTAACGCAGATCTGAATAAACATTTTAGAATATTCTTTGGTTTACTTTAATTTATACGTTTCTCACAGATGTGTTTGATACTATTGAGAAAAATGCTCAGTAATTTTTGCAGATCGTTTGAGTCATTAATGGGAAGTCAGTTATGCAATTTATCCAGCTTTTACCTTTAATATGTAATCTAGTGAAACTTACCAAAGCAATGCTTGCACTAATTCTGTATTACAGGAACTGCTATTCATTTCACATGATGTATATAAATGGCTCAAGTAATCTAGTGAGAGGACTGGATATAACGATTAAGTGGAGCTCAAAGCAGAAACAGCAATGTAAGAATCAAAAATTTCCTTCAGGAAGTCACTGTGTCTTTCTTAGGCATCTGCAATGAGAAAACTCACACAAAGGGATAGAAATAGAAATTCAGGTCTATATACTGAAAAATGTACTGATAAGGTCAATGACATTTACCATATATCCAGAGAAACTGCAAAATAACCTATGGAATCGTATATGATGAGGTCTGTTAGGGTTTTGTTTCTACTGTGAGGTTCTACAGGAATCTGCTGAGAGTTGTGTGGGTTCACAAATTAGAAAAAGAAATAGTAGTAGTGAGATGAAAGTTTGCTGATAAATCTAATTATTGGTAGCAGCAAAACCAAGAGCTAACTGCAAAGTTGCCTTAAAATAGCAGATAAAAATCTCTGAAGTGACGAATATAGGAGGAAAAGCTATAATTTTACCTGTTAAATGCTGCATTTTGATCTCATTGTTACTGTTTGAGTATGAAATCTTGGGAATATAATTGAGTTGTACAACAATATCAGTTCAATGATAATGTCAGTCAAACAAACTGAAATTTTGAATTGTTGAGAAAGAGAGAGTGGAAGCCCCCATATTATTATGCTCCGTGAACATTAATTTATCTGTGTCATGAAGACCAGGTTCCCTCATTTCAAAAAGAATGTGATAAAACTGAAAAAGTTTCAGTGAAGATGAATGAGCTGTTAAAACTTTGATATGGAACAAATCTTGTGTATGGAATTGAGCAGTTTAAGGCTCTTCAGCCTGGAAAAGAGGAAATTGAGAGAGCATATGATAGAGGGATGGATAAGATGGATAGGGATTTATTCATTCTTCTACTAGCCTACCACTTAGAAGAACCAGATCAGCAAATGATCTCTCAATTACCCTCCAACAGTTTGAGCTCTTAGGGGGGACTCTGTGAAAGAGTTACACATGCATTGTTTACTGGGTGAGGTTCCACAGATAATATGTGAGGCAAAATCAACTTAATAAATTCTTTAAGATATCCTTTTCCCACGTACTTGCAAGAGATAGGTATCCAGGTGAGTAGTGGTAGGAATTTTAGATAACTGTATATTTGTATTAACCAGAAATATAGGATTAATAGACAATTGCTGTCTAAGCACCTCACGAGAATACAGAAAAGGATTAAGAGTTAAGACAGCTTTTTGCAAAAGGGAATGGAAACAAATTTCAGCTCTTTAGATTTCTTTGTGAGTCTAGGACATCAGAGCCTGCACCTCTTGGATTTCCATTGAGGCTTAGATACTCAAACTGCATTTGAAATGAATTTATTTTGATCTCGTAACATCAAGCCTAAAGGTGTTTGACATCCAGGCCCCAGCGTCTTTGCTGCAGTTAGTCATCTGTAAAATTGTATATTGGTTTCTCCTTATCTCAAGGGAAAGTTGTAAACACACACTTAACAGGGTTGTGTGGTGTGCCAGTAAAGGTTTAATGAACCATCAGCCCAGCTAAGATAAACAGCTTGAAGAAAACATTGTGTAAGTAGAAGTTAAGTATTTCTCTGTTTTCAGTTGCATTACTTGATCACGAACAATTAACTGGGTTTCGTATTTTCCAGATTTTTGATGATAACATTAATATATTGTTTCTTGTTTGATATTTGCAAATAGGCAAACTGATGCTCATTTTGCACATAATCAGTGACTCCACTGAATCTTTGTGGGTGACTTTAGTATCAGGATATGATCTGGATGTAGTTACCTTCATCCTCAGCTGGTCACATAATTTGCCTGATCACTGTGTATAACTAAGCTGTTCAGTCAACTGGACTAGTTAGAGCATTAATAATAGTATACAGAAAAAGCTATCAGAAAAATTTCTGCCATTTTCATTGTTAAAATATAGCCTGAGCTCTCTATTTTTAAAAATCTAACACTTTAAACATGCAAAGTGCTAGAAAAATATTATTAACTATTTTATTTGTTTCGTAGAAGACCGTAACTAAAGTTACCAGAATTTCATTTGAATGGATCCATTTGACACTTAAAATACTTTTTGCAGATATCTGAAATTGCAAAAGAAGCTGGAACACAAAGAAAAGCAGAAGCTGAGAAGGCTGAGTAAGTTAGTTACATAAAATCCCTGCTCAACTCTTTGGTACTTCCTAATGCTAAATAATTTGGCCAGAAGGAATGCAAGCAATGCTCAGTATTCAAAGAACTTCATGTACACTTTGTCTCATTCAGTGTTTTGAAAATATACTAAGGGGTATATACTAAGTATTTTGCAAATATACTAGAAGATGGCAGACCATCTCAGTAGGCAACACAATGGCAATCTGATTTTTGTGGCCTTTGACAATTATATATATATAGATATGTGGCCACTGCCTTTTTAAAAGATCACATAAAAATTCCCATAACATCCTTTAAAAATGAGCAACAGTCTTAAAAAACCTTTGCAACTTACCATTACTGCTTTCTGCTTTCCCTACCACCCACTACAATTGTCATGCAACAATATTGGATCATTAAAACACAAGATTTACCTACCCCAAACATTTTTTTTTATTGCTGTTTTATCAGTTCTTGAGTTGTGAACTTGACAGCAGATACATTTCTTTGTCCAGTCATCCTTTATATGACTCCCTTAAGAACATTTAAAATACTTACCTTGCTTTAGTAGCACCCTATTTTAAGGAGCATCCTGTCTGCCTGGACCTGCAGCCACATTGTAGTAACAGATTAAAATATTTGTACACACACACAAAAGGTGTCCTGGAGATTCTTACAGATTCAAAAGCTATACATAATTTTCTTTTTCTTTTCTTTTTATTTGCTTCATGTTTAAAATATTTACTTCAGAATCATTTATCTTTCTCCTCTTATCTGCCAAAGGTAATTTCTTTTAAGTGTGCCATCAGGGTCAATACTTTAGGACAATCATATTGATGCTTCAACATTATTTCACACATATGGAAATTCAGCTTTATTTTTTGGGTTTTTTTTGGTTAGTAACTAAATTCCTCTATTGCTACATACAGTATACAAGCTAAATTTCAAAGACAAAATTTATGAATTCAAATTCATTTGAAATGAATGCATTTACAGTTGGCTAGATATTTTTGTTTAGTTAACCTTTCTTCTAGCATGGAAGATGGTGAGAAACAAGATAAAGCAAAGGAAGTACAATCTGAGCAGCTAGAAGAGGGAAAAATGAAGAAAAAGAAGAGAAGGCATGGACAAAAAATTGAGAAACCAGAGGCTGTTATGGCTAACTTCTTCAAAGCTTTGGAAATTTATCAAACAAAGATGCTTGTAAGTTTGTCTTAAATTCTTTAGTCATTGAATTTTTATTTATACAACTCTTTTTTGATATTTAAGGGAGAAATGTCATCATAAGGGGAACATTGGCAGGAGTTTTCAGATGATTGGCTGCAGTCAGTCTCTTGTGATTTTTTAATACTTTGTAGAGTTATATAATAAAGTGTTTCTGTGTGTATTTTCTAACAGGACAGATTAGCCTCTGGAGCTCCTTTTTAAGAGCTCCTTATTTTCCATTATCTAACTTCTAGAATCTTTAATTCTGTTTTCTATTCTGATTTTCCTTAAAACCATGAAATGTT
Organism: Machaerirhynchus nigripectus; assembly: GCA_013397975.1. NCBI lineage: Eukaryota > Metazoa > Chordata > Aves > Passeriformes > Dicruridae > Machaerirhynchus > Machaerirhynchus nigripectus. Next base: position 178,755 of record VZRQ01008861.1, on the reverse strand, counting down.
GAATTCTCTGAAAACTCTCAGGTAGTTTCTTTTCCAGTATTCTAAAATTTCTTTCCACACTTCTTTCTACTTCAGTCTTCTCTGACTTAGAATTTTAAGGCCACTCTTTTTAATTCCATTTATCATGAAATGGGAGAATAGGCTGCCAAGAAATGCCCTTGCTTATTATAACTGGTGTATGAAGGCAATACAGTTATGTATTTACTGTTTTTAAAATCTTGCTATCTATTTTTCTTATTTTGATATTACCCACAGGCTACCTTTAATTACTTTTTTTTTTTTACTTTCAGCACTGCTTGGCAAGAAATTTTTATAACTTGAGGTTTCTTGCTCTATTTGTTGCATTTGCCATCAATTTTATTCTTCTATTTTACAAGGTAAGGTTATGCATTTTTCTTTAAATATTTTTTTAGTACCAGAGGATACAGTAATTTAATGTTTGTAACTATTCTGGTTTTATTTTATTCAGGCTGAATGAAAAGAGATTTATTTAATTTCTCCTTTATAGTTGAGTTTCTAGGCACTTTTTCATTTAGTCACGTAAGTGTGTTATTGTTTGGATTGTTAATCTTCTTCTGGGAAACTTGAAATTGACTAGAATAATTCAAATATCAAAACTGTTGAATTATTTTCCTTTCATTTGTTCTCAAGATATTAAGAGACTTCATCTGGTTATTCTCAGTTAGTTCTCTTTTTTTATAGTAGGCTACTGTTGCTTTTGTTTAGCTCACTGATAAAGAGGGCTATACATTCATATTTTAAGCCTAATCTTAGAGGTTCACCTGAGCCTAGAGTTGTTTCAGGTTCTGGTGTGTAACACCAGATAACACAAAGTAGAACATCTTCAGCAGCCTCCACCAATTTTCTTCATGAATCTTCACAACCTCTATCCATGAAACAGAATAGAATTCAATAAAGAGAACTCCCATCCATAAAAGACTCATTTTTTTCCTTTCCATACAAATCTGAACTCTGGAAGAAGAGTTCTGATTTATCTATATCCTGAAATCTGGCCCTTTTGATTTCCCCCCCCTAGATATAGAATGAAAGTTTTGATAAGCTGATGAATCTTGTGTTTTCCAATATTACATATTCTAGTTCTGTTGTTTACAACCAAAAACTTTAACAACAAAAGCAGCTGGATGAACATTCAGTCTAGAAATAACTGAGTCCTGATCTCAAATACCTTGAAATGCAACTCCTATAACACAATTACAGTCTCAGAGGCAGGGCAGGTAAAGAAGCAAAAAACTCTTGGAAACTGGGCAGAATGTACTGCACATTCCAGGAGAAAGATGTCATAGCTATTTAGGGCTTCCTTCTTGTCTCTTTCTTTGCTTCCCAAAGGGTTAGAGAAGATGGACTTCAAATATACATGTAGAATTCTGCTTTTGTCTCTGCCAGTCTCCTTTTCTCCCCATTCTCTTCTGCTTTTCTTTGAGTCTGGTGGGTGACAACCCATTCTGTTGCAGAGCAAGGACAAAAGTTCGTGTCTATCAGTACAAGTCCATCTGTCATACATAGGAAAGGGTCAGTGGGAGTCGAACAGGACTGAACAGGACTTTAGCTTTCAGATAAAGCTGTCAAAAAGGGGCCCCTAGGGCTTTTATTTTAAAGGCCAGGTTTTTAAAGTCACTGGAAGAATTTAGGGCAGTATGTCAGCTGATGAAATACTGTATATAATTTGTAAGCTCTAAACAGAGTCATGAAATAAAAAGTTATGAACAGTGTATGAGTTGATAATATGAAAACTTCACTTCTTTTTAGACTCTAGAACTCAGGAACTATGTAGATTACAAAAACCAATGTAGATTATGAATTCAGTCATGATAACCCTGTGATTCCTTGGTTCTTCCAAGAAATCATTTTTGCATAACTTTTTCATTTGTTTTAGTTTTGCTACAGCATTGTTAGAGAGATTTGTAAACTGCCTATATCTGCTTTTTCCAGATTTTCTTTTCAGTGACATGACATTTGCTGTGCAAATGAAGGATATTTAAAGCTACTTATATATCATCCTCCTCTGAGCAGGCTTTGCAAACATCATGTATCATTAAAGGAAAAGCTTTTAAATTTATTTGGTTTTCAATGTGCTTGAATTTTTCTCAGGTGACAGAAGAGCCACTTGATGAAGTAGAGGAAGACTCTAATCTCTGGAACTCCTTTGCTGAAGAGGAAGAGGAGGAGGGCATGGTGTTTTTTGTTTTAGAAGAAAGTACCGGCTACATGGCACCTGCTCTCAGAGCATTGGCAGTTATTCATACGATCATCTCCTTTGTCTGTGTGATTGGATACTATTGCTTAAAGGCAAGTTCTTACTACTAATCTATTATTTGTTAAACATTGGCTATGTCCCAAGGTGGCTGTTGGAGCTAATACTTGAATACCTATTTGTACCTAGTTGTTTGAAAATTCTCACTGTTAAATAAGTAGATGTTTTGCTCCTGTATTCTGTCTAGCAGAAATTAGTTAACTTGGTTCATAGCGGTGTGTGTGTGTTTTGGATTTGTGGTTAAAACATTGTAGGTGACACAGCCCCATTTGGCTACTGCTGGACAGTTTGTGTACTGTGAGGGCTCTCTCTTTGCTTTTCCCACTCTGTGCATCCCTCAGCAGGCATGCTGAGAGGGGTCACAGCCAGGACAGATGATCTGAACCAACCAGAGGGATATTCAATCCTTCTCAGCAATGAAAAGTGGTGTGTGTGGGAGGTTTGGGGCTTGACTGCCAAAGTGGCCATTGCTCAGAGGCTGCCTAGGCATTGATCTGCCTGTGGGAGATTCTAGTGTGATGTTTGGTCTTACATTTTTAGTGTTGTAAAGACTACTATAGGTACCAAAAATACTTAAACCGTGACAAAGATGTCCACTGTCATCTCCACAGGTCCCTCTGGTTGTATTCAAGAGGGAAAAGGAGGTAGCTAGAAAGCTGGAATTTGATGGACTATACATAACTGAACAGCCAACTGAAGATGATATTAAAGGACAATGGGATCGCCTCGTTATAAATACTCCGTAAGTGAAATTAAATGACTCTATGTAAACTGCTTATAATATTATAGCTCATTAAGCCACTGATCTAGAACCTTTCCTGTCCACCTTCCTTTGTTCATCTAAAGGAAAGGCATTTAGCACCTTATATTAGATGCTACAGTAGTAGATTCTAATGCGAAATCCTGTATTATCTATTTATTTAATAAATACTATTATAACACATACATTCCACCTCCTTCTCATTTTCTAGGGTTTGCAAGGATTATGTATTTTACCTCACAATGTCTCTCCAAGACATTTCATGTATTAGTCACTATTGAGAGAGTTCTTAAAAGATAACTTCCATCCTTTCCAGTGACTCAATTTCACTTGTATATTAATATTCTCCTCCCTTTCTTTCCCATTTCTTGTTAAAGAAATTTGTATATGACATGAGAAGTAAATCTAGTGAAAACCAGCAGTCCTAGAATTTGAATAGGTCTGACAGGAATTCCTGTCAAGTGTAGGCATTAGCAAATACTGTAGTAGTCATACACTGATGCTAAGAGTCTCACTGGCTGTTCTGCATCAGTGAGCTGCAGCAGTTTGTAGGAGTGACAAGTCAGCTCTCTTCCCTGGGAAGAATGCCCTGACTACAGGCTGTTTTTCAGAATTTAATGGTAGGTTTAGATTAGCTATTAGGAAGAAGTGAGGCACTGGAACAGGCTGTGGATGTTCCAGCCCTGGAAGTGTTCCAGGCCAGGGTGGATGGGGCTTGGAGCAACCTGGTCTGGTGGAAGGTGGCCCTGTCCATGGCAGGGGGTTGGAACCAGGTGATCTTTAATGTCCCTACATCCATGCTTCTATGATTAGAATCTCTAAAATAGTGGAAATTCTTGAATGCTTTGTTTTCCTACACCTAAGTTTCAAGAATCTTTCTTAATTTCATTCAGCAGTATGGACTAGCACATGTGATTAAAGTTACAACAGAAGGTAACTGGGAAAATGGAGGGCTTGCTTATTTTCCAACCAGTTTTTTTTCACTATTGATAGCAACCCATCTGGATATCCAGCAAGTTTATCTTCAGCAAAAAGAAGCATAAATTAATGAAATAAGTTGTCAGCTTATCCCGAATAACATGCTGTACAGTCTTTTCTCAGCACACTGTACTGTCTACTGAAGTTAAACAAAAGATTAGGGCTAATTTAAGCAGGCTAATCCTTCCCTCTGATGTAAACTGAGTCTTGAGGTTTAGTGCAGGTCCTGTACGAACAGAATAACCACCACTGGAGGGTACCCAGTGTTCTGGATAAACTGAAAAGTGCTTTCTAGATGTGAAAAAAAGTAATTAAAAATGCAAAAGAGGTACCCTGATGAATTATTAGATGTTTGTGGTAAAAGAGATAGACACAAGCTGGCTACACTATAACATATTTTGCTTACAAGCTTGAAAAATTGGAAAAAGACATAATACAGAGCATTGGACTAGAATATACCATCCATCTGAGTAACGAGAAGCATTTGCCTTTATCTGGAGTAATTTCATTCAGAATTCCAATTCAGAGAGGTAAAAATTCTAGCATCATATTTGGGAAGTTTGCCTTATATCCCAGCAGAACAGTGCTCTGAAATGTTATTTTTCTGTTGCTAACACTTACTTTATTTTATCAATACTGTCCTTTAGTTTAAGTAGTTATTTTTCTCTTTTACATTCCTGCATAGTTTCTCAATTCAGTGTTATTCCCAGGAATAACAAGGGAGAGAGAAATCTTAAATTTTGTAATGTTTCCTGCTAACTGGCATTTCTCAAAGTGGACGTAATATACAGTAAGATCATTAGAACAAGGAGTTCCTGGATACTGCTATATATATATTTGCTATATATTGGCAAGTGATCTTCTTGCATTTCCTTGGCAGGTTTAATATTCTTAAATTTCTGTTGGCAAACTGTTGACTGGTTCTCAAGTGTTCAGCTTCTATTTGAAATGTAATCTCATGAACATAAAAATTATTTGTGCTTCAAGATTCTCTTATTTTCCTCTGAAAATCATTGTCTGGTTTGACCTTTATGGCTAGGAGTGATAAAGTATTTATTTAGGAGATGAATGACTCAGTTATTACAGTGACTAACCTGCTATTATGGAACTGTTAGGCTTATTAGGTGATACTATTTAGTCTGTTGTCCTTTTGTAGCCAGCCATATTTGTGGATGGGAAAAAGAAAGGGGGTGTGGAGGGGGAAGATGATATTGCAGCAAAGCATGATTAATAACAGCGGTTTTCCACATGAAATCATTCTCATAATTTGAAGTACAGTGAGTGAACAAAATTATACCAAAATTTTCAATGATCAGGAACATGCTATTTTCCCCCTTTTTTTTGTTGTTTGTATTTTCTTTCCCATAACAAGTTAAATAACTTGAAATATCTTTGCCTTATCTATGTAGGTCCTTCCCTAACAATTACTGGGACAAATTTGTGAAACGGAAGGTAGGCTTTTTATATTTCTATTATGTTTTTCAGAGCAATAATCTACTATTTGGTTAATTTGGATATCTATATAATATACTTCTGTACACATAAATACAGAAATAACTGAGAACTGAAATTGTTTTATGGAAGTCATTGTTGTGTTAAATGTCTCAGTGAACAGGCAGCTGTGGCGTAGGTGGGAGGAGGGAGAAAGACAGAAGGCTGTAGTTTCCTTCCTAGACTCAGACATTTGAAATAACTTTGTGCTGTCAATCAGCCAGCAGGTCTAATTTACAATCATTGTCATCTTTAGGATACAAAGCCCCCTCATCGCCCTAAAAAAAGAAAAACATGCCAGCTTAAATGACAGCAAATGATACATAAGCTTTTAGATAATAGCCTTTAATGCTTCTATTTTTCTTTTTTTATGCTCCCCTGGTTTCCTGGGAGTTCTTACTGTTCTAGTAGTGTTACTTGTGAAGGACTTTCTTTTTTTTTAATTCCTGACAACTACTGGTCTAAAGTAGGTGAATGTCACTGAGGACTTTCACTGAGCAAAAGCTTCTCTTCCTCCATTTTCAGGTTATTAACAAGTATGGAGACTTATATGGAGCAGAGCGCATTGCAGAACTTTTGGGTTTGGACAAAAGTGCCCTTGATTTCAGTCCAGTGGAAGAGAGTGAACCAGAAGAGGCATCTCTTGTGTCATGGTATGACTTCTGAACTTCACAGACAAATTATGTGTTGGTATAACTTCACCATCAAAGATAAAAATGGATTTAATTTTGAAACTGTTGTGATGTTTTCCTCAGCATGGAAAATTCAAATGGATAAGTCTTCCTGGTGTGGAAGTAAAATAAAATAGATTTTTGTTTGTTCTAAAACACAGTCGTGTTTTAAAAAATAAGAAAAAAAATCAGTAAATTTATGCTGACCGATATAGTTGGCCACTCTTTTAAACAATAATTAAAGCAGCATTTAAAAGGTCTTACAACAGAGTTAATAAGCCAAAGGAGAGAAAATATTGATAATAACTACCTAAATAACAGGTATCTAGTACAGATTCAGATGTTTCCCTGACTTAATCAGCCAGTCAATATGAGAGTTTGAAAGTGTCCCAGTCCCAAGTGATTTATGCTCCTACATGAGTTGGTTTTCTCAATATGAAAGATGCACAAGAAAGATTTCCCTTTGCATGCCACCCAATAGCTAATAAAATATTTAGAATATTGCAGAAGGCATTACCTTTTCTCTTGGTTATTCTGGCAATACTTTACACTAGACAGAACATTTACCTCTTGAATTCAAGCAATCTGCGTTCCACGTTTCACTACTTTTAGCAAACATTTTAATTTTTTAAGTCTGGAATATGGCAGTATCACTCTTCCTGAAATTGTTACACCAGTTTTGTTGGTTTTGAAATTCTTATGGGTGCTCAGAATTAATGAACAGTTTCTGAAAATGAAGCATCCAGATCACTCAAAAAATGAACAGTTAATTTATACCACCACCTTCAGCAAAAAAGCGTGAAGTGCCAAAACTAGTTTGCTGTTTATAAATACAGAATTCAATACTTATTGCTGATATTTATGTATTTCAAAAATTTTGTATTTCTTAGGCTAAGCTCCATTGATACAAAGTACCACATTTGGAAGCTCGGAGTTGTTTTCACTGATAATGTGAGTATGTTAGCCTAGGAGAATATGCTTTGATTTACTCTAAACAAGGTTGTATGTCTTCCACCATCTACTTTTATTTTAAACAAACATGCACAAATAATATTGCACTACAGAGCCATTTTAATTTTTTTTTCCGTCTTGTGTTTTAGCAAATTGCTTTAATTTATGTCAGAATTTTATTTGATTCTAAAGGGCAATATGCACCTCCTCACCACTGATATAATGTCAAATCAAGTGCAGTCTACAAAAAGTTATCCTTTTTTATACTTGAATCATGTGTTTGACATGGCTGGTTAATTCTTACCTTTCAAACATTCTCCTTTGGAAGAATCACATTTATATTAAAATTCCTTTTTTTTTTTTTTTTTTGGTGAGCATTTTGAAACAAACAAGGTCAAGGTGAATCAATCAAATGACAATGTACAAATTCCTAAATTCCTTGTGCACTGACAGCACACTGAGCCATTTTTCCTCAGTATAAGTTTTGACATCAAAGTGGGTTCAGGTTCACTGCTTGTTAAAAGAATAAGCTGTGTTATGTGCCTTAGGTGGCTGTCCCGGGTGTACATGGTCTGAGACTTCAACTAAGTGTCTCAAGAGTAATACGGTGCATTTTTCCATCCAGAATCAGTATTAAAATTTAAAGTACTGTGTAACGAACTCCCCAACCAAAACAGTTTCACAGTAGGGGTTATCAATGTTAATAATAGAATTATTATTTAATTTTAATTTATATTTAAAATTTTTATTTAAATATTTTATATGTATCTAAATTATGTATTTAAATATTCAAAGATAGAGATCTAAGTGTAACTAAGCAATAAATGCTCCTTAAATGAACAGTGGAGAGGATGAGAGACAGAGTAAGTCTTTTTGAACATGTAAAATGGGGGTATTACATTCAGACCATGATTCAAATCAGATCATGAGAATATTACTTTATTTCATTACTTTAATTCATAATTCTGTTGTGGACAGAATTAAAGCTTTGGACACAGATTCTCAGGGAGGTGCTGCTGATGAGTCACAAGGTACAGAAAGGACCCCCTTCTTTCTAAACTCCTCAGAGAGGAGCCTGGGAGAAGCTGCATCCAATCTTAGTCTCAGACTTGGACAATGGTTTATGTCTAAAGGATTTTATAGGTGTAATTGATCCTTTATACAACTTTGTCCTGCATAGTTAAGGATGGCAAACCAAATATACTTGTATAGGTAAAATAAGTGTTTTAGTTCAATTGATTGTGATAATGATCAGACCAAAGGATGTTTTAATCAGAATTATATACTGCAAAGTATAGATGTTATAACTGCTATTATAGAAAATTATTTATTAAATTAATGGTTTAAAAGGTAGCTTATTATGTTATTTGCCCATATCAGTGACAGTGGGCAAACCTCTTTGGATCATCCTCAAGGAGTAACACGGGAGCATTCCCACTCAAGTAAAGAATCTACACACACGTCCCTGGGAGTGCTAGAAATCCCTGCTATTAAAAAGTGGGACTGAGCTTTTAGAACATAAAGTGATTGACTGGAATTCATATGTTCCCAGGATAGTCATGCTAGCAGAGCACCATTCATCTTAAAATAAGTTATTAGTACTACCACTCTTTGATTGCTCCATCAGGAAACACCTGCCTTCCACATCCCTGCCAGTGCCAGTAGCTGTCAGGATACACACGTTTTTCACATCCTTGTGATGTCTATTTTTGGGGTTGTTGAGTGAGGCTGGTCTCAGCACTTTTCAACAGCAAAAGCAGTGTGATGTCCCCCTCCATCACTGGCAATTTTCAAAAGCTGGGTGAAGTTTGAGCTGATTCATCCCAACATAGGCAAAGTGTCCTGCTACAACAACTTCAGTGACTCCAAAAAAGCTATGTTCTGGATTCCAATAATCCACATCAGCGCCTGCTAACCCGCTGTCACTTTTCACTTTCTCTGCAGTCATTTTTATACTTAGCTTGGTACACAACTATGTCTATCCTTGGGCACTACAACAACTTCTTCTTTGCTGCTCATCTGCTGGATATTGCTATGGGTTTTAAGACATTGCGAACTATTTTGTCTTCAGTAACTCACAATGGCAAACAGGTTAGTGCTGCATGCAACGGTTTGAAAAGAAATGCACTTTGTAAAAGTACTGGAAAAAAATTTGTTGTACCGAAAATATAGGAATGCAATTCATTTTTATCATGATAGGATTGATCATTATCTTCTGCAAGACACTTAATACATGTTAAACCCTATGAAAGTATAACAATCTATACCAAGTGCTGATAAAGAAGTTTCATACACAATAGAAAACACATCATTTTAGAAAAATACAAGAATATGAATTATTACCTAAACAGCTCCTTCTATATTTTCAATGATGAGCTGATTGGTGATAAATATTAGGAATACACAATCCCTCCTTAGCTACAACGGTAATAATGATCTGGGCATTGAGATTTCAAGACTCGGCTAATAAGAATGTGCTTAAAGGTGTGGGCACTCAGCTCTGTGAAATACACTTCTATGTCACTTTGTCATGCAAAAATCAGGTTAATAAAGTGTACTTCTAAAACTAATTGTTAAAATTTCCGCAGGGAATCATTCTCTGATCTCCAAAGACTCCGTGTTCCTAGCTAGTGTAAGAAAAAAACCAAGATTTACAGTTACTTTTTAACTGACATTTAAGAAATCTAAATTCCCCAAAATATAATTTCAAACATACACATTCCATTCGTTCTCAAATGCAGTAACATATATTCTAAGCCCACTCCTATGCCCTGCTAGATTTGTCAAAACATTTTAAACCACATGATGTTTTGGAAGAGGCATAAAAATATACCCACATGAGGTGATGATGTGTATCATTACACAAACAAATGAAATCTCTGGCTTTATCCTTTTTATTTTACTTTAGGATGACCAAATTAATATTAATTTTAATGATTGTAATGATTCATGTATTTTCTTTATGAATTTTTTAAAATGTAATTTTCAAAACTCAGCATAGTTGATAAAACTGTTTCAACCCAAGACCACGGGTTTTTGTTACATTCTTAAGCAAAGATTAGTTTTTCTAATCCTGTTGCTATTCAGCTAGCAGATATGAACACTGAAAGACAGCTGCAGATCTCTGAATCAAAATGTTCATTTTGGGAACATGCTGACAGATCTGCAGATAGTGATAATTGATCAGCTTGTCCTTCAATACTCTTACATAAGTTTCTTTTAAAAAAGTAAATACTGATTGTTGCATTTTTTAAAATACGTAGCTTTCAATAACTCCTCTCCAGAGCTGTATCTTCTAAAACCAACTTCAACAGACAGTATACTCTAGTCTCATTAACTGCTAAACTTTTTCACCTAATGGTTTTATTTCCTTAAAAGCAGGACCTGGAAATGACTTACTCTATTCTAAAAAATTTTCTATCCATTTTAGCAATGGCTTTGCTGAACAGCTTTAGAGCAGAAAATAGACTATGATAAGTCATTTTAAGTTCTAGTAAGTACCAGTTGAAATTATTTATCAAATTATCTAAAGGGTTTTATTTTTAATACTTAATTTTTATAGTATATCTAGTGTTTCAAGTTACTATAATTTAACTTTTAAACTAGAGAGTGTAAAAATTGCTTTGGTGGTACACACAGAACTGTTATCTTTAGTTTCCTTATTGGGAAAGGTACAGTATGACCCATTCCAATACTTAAGGCAATGCAACAAGCTGGCATGTCTCTTCTGACAAAGTGATATTGAAACCTATTTTCATGTCATGTCTCCACACACAGCTTGTGCTTACGGTGGGACTCCTTGCTGTAGTAGTGTACCTTTACACTGTGGTCGCCTTCAACTTCTTCCGCAAATTCTACAACAAAAGTGAAGATGAAGATGAACCAGACATGAAGTGTGATGACATGATGACGGTAACTAAAACACCACCTTCAGGCCTCAAATGTCATCCTGAATTTTCAAATGTATACTTTAGAGAGAACGATAAGTAAGGAGAACTGTGTCTGTTGTTAAATCCATTGGGTTTCTTGATAAGTGTCATTGTGGAAATATGAACAGTCTTGAAGTTCCTTCTGCATTCTCTAGTAGTCTAAACTCAACAGCAAATAGATGACACACAGGAAGATATTCTGAATTTTTCTCCTAAATACTGTGGTATATGATTTGCTACAATGCTTTTACAGCTGAGGTTGGCAAACCTTTCAAAGTAAAAAAGTAAAAAGTAACCCTCAAAGAAAAAAAAGGAATTTCTTGACAAACTGGTCAGAGCTGTGAAAAGAAGCTGTGTCGTCACAACACAAATAAACCCCATTTGTTCCCAATATTTGCAAGTGTGCAACTCTTCCTGTCCTTATTTAGGTTATATGAATTATATGATTTTATTAGCACTATTTATAAAAGCCTGCTCCAAAATTACAATTAGTAATTTAGTCATGAAGAAAGAAGTCAAAGGTGAGAAAGCAGAAATTACAACTTATTATGGGTGATAGTCTTATGCTACCAATTTACGATCTGATTTCTATCTATTGCTGCTGAATGCTATTTCTGTCAAAATAGCACATACTCTACAGATACATATTAATGTATGAAGAGTATTTGATTTCCTTACCGTATACAGAAGACACAAATTCAGGTATTGAAACTGTAATATTCTGAGTTTGTGGCCAGTTGGTATCTCCCATGGAACAGAGATGCTCTGCCCTGCATTATACACCAAAGATAGAATAAAATACCTCAGAACACAGGTGTATCATAGACTTCACAGAATTATCTTCCCTATTCTTGAACTTTCTTTTAACACTCAGTGCAGGTTAGACAGGCAAATTACAGAAATTATGAAACCTGCTCAAAATTTGTGAGCTGGATACTATGGTCAGGTCGTAAAATAGGTGTAGGAATAATTAGAATAATAAAACTATACTACATTTTAAACCACGCTATCAAGCAAGGTAGATCAATTCTAAGTTATACTTTTAAGTATTATTAAACTCGTGCTAGCATCGTAAGTCATCAGTAAAATTGCACTATAAAAATGGATGTATAGTTCTGTTTAGTGTTTGCTAATGCCAGGTTTTATACTCATTATTTAACACCCACTGCTGTCTACTGTGACTCCAGAAAATTGGTTGTGCTTAGAGATTGAGATTGTTTTTAACCGACACTGTGTGGCTGAAGGTGGTTTACAAGATTCTGTAGCCAATCATACAGGAATATCAGTAGTTTATCACTCCATCAGAAGATTCCATTCCACTATACCTACATAGATTAAGTATACAGATTATTAAAGATTTTTCTATTAAGATTTGTATCTTAAAAAAATTATGACAATACTTTTGTAAAGTGATTTCTTCTGCACTGAACTGAACACAGGCAGTTTCTCAGATCACAACTAATTTACAATATAATAAACCAGACATCTAGTATTGCAAAATTAAATTATCCAGAAACTACCTACACACAGGTAGATCTACTTGTTGTGAATATCCCACTATTTTATGGCAATACTTTCCACATTTCTAAACTTCACTGCAAGACTTTAAAAGATGTCCTCTGCTTAGTCAGAGCAAGAAAGAACCTCAGGAATAAATATAAGGAGTTGAATACTGTAACAAATACAAGAAAAATACCCCCAAAATGGTCTCAGTCCAGAAGTAAGATCCAAGGAGTGAGGAGTGGATAACAGCTGATGTTGACTCCCCCTCTAAGTGTACCTGAAGGTGGAATCACATTAGTTAGGAAAGTAACAGATTTTGGGTGCAGTGCGTTTGATACATGAGGAATGATATTATGTGTTCTTGTTACTATAAATTGCCGAGAGAATTAGCAGAGCAGAATAATTTAAAAAAAAGAAAAAAGAAAAAACCCCAACAGAATAATTCATAGTAAATGTATCTGTAATTTTCCTATTTTTTTTTAGTGCTACCTGTTCCACATGTATGTGGGTGTAAGAGCTGGTGGTGGCATTGGAGACGAAATTGAGGATCCTGCTGGAGACCCTTATGAAATGTATCGAATTGTCTTTGACATCACATTTTTCTTCTTTGTCATTGTTATCCTACTGGCCATTATTCAAGGTACCACCACTTACCTTAGTAGACATTCTCCAAAATTAGTTCATCATTGTAAACCATATTTATGTTTGAAGTAAATTCAGCAGTATTCCTATAAAGACTTATTTCTGAGTTTATAAAATAATTAAGTCTGAAAGTAATAATTTTATATTAACTCATACATAATATGCCTTTTCCCAAGTACTACACAAAGTCAAAGCGCAAGGAATGTAACTTACCTGGTGTAGCAGGTGCACTGTTTATGAACACTTTTACTACTATCCAGCAATGATGAAGCTTGTGCAGGATCACTGTTCTCCTATACAAAGCATTTAAACTTGGGAGAGCCTTGCTGAAGACACTCTTCCCACTTCTAGCCTGGAATCCCCACAGCTGACTGGGGAATGGAGACTTTCCCATTGGAAAGGGTAAATGACAAGGAGAAAGTCACCATGGCCGCATAGCCATTTCCTTCTTTCTTTAGAGGTTGATTTGCAGTTGTAATTGGCTTGCAGTTGTGTTTTACAGCAAACAAGACCCCTCTTCAGTGACGGGCAGCGTTCAACATTCATTGCACAAAATTTTCTAAGGCTGTTAGGAAAAAAATCCACTGTTTTATGGCAACCTGGTGGCAAAGAAAAAATGTAGCACATCTATACTGAGGAAAAGTTACAAATGTCACAGTCCCCAGAATGATCCAATTCTTTTCTTAAAATGTTGAAAGTGGAGGAGTAATGCTTCAAATGTGACGCAGACTCACTAACTGGCCAAGGTGGGCTGTGGGAGCAGAGCTGTCTTTGTTGAACAAGACTTGGGATACAGGAGTTTCATGAGAAGAAGAGTGAAAATTAATTTCATTCATGGGAACAAAACAGATGAGCTTATGTAAGGTTAAATGGACTATAATAAAGAACAAAAAAGTATTTCTACTCTCAAGATTGTTCCTGTATGTAAAAACATAAATATAAACATAAAGTATAAACACACTAAATTCTAGACAGTGGAGAATGCCTGAGTGACATTACTTGCAACATGAATATTGCTAAGTACTGAACTGTTGCTACTTTTCTATTTTAAATAGGTCTGATCATTGATGCTTTTGGTGAATTAAGAGACCAGCAAGAACAAGTGAGGGAAGACATGGAGGTAGGAAGCACATTACATTTCTCATTGCTCTTCTTCATCTAGATTGTCACCAGTTAGAGCCTTTGAGTTAAAATTCATCTCTAACCACAACTTTTGCTTTCAGACCAAATGCTTTATTTGTGGAATCGGCAATGACTACTTTGACACAACCCCACATGGCTTTGAAACACATACTTTGCAAGAACATAACTTGGCAAACTATCTGTAAGTACATTTTACAATTGGAACTGTGATAAAGAGACCTGTCAGATGTAGAGTCATTTAGGTGCACACAATGCTGAAAATCCCAAGACAGAATTCTGTAAAACTGAGGAATATCTCCTTTCCTTTCTGGTCTCCGTTCCTCTATTCCACACTGCTGGTTATCTTTAAAGTGCTCACCTTACACATAAGGTACCTCAGTAGAATGAGACCAGAAGACATATCAACTCCTTATTCTGCTGGAACGAAAGCCAGCTATGGGGAAGAACAGCAGACAGTTTAATACGCTGCTTTACTTTGGAAGTTTTGATTGTGACTTGGTAATGCTGATGAGACCATAGAAAATGGGCTTCAATTTGACAAAAAAGAAAACCTAAACCCAAACAAAGCAAATAAAGGCACTTGTAGAAAGTTCTTAAAAGATAAGCTCCAAAAAATTACTAACGTCTTTGGTCCTACAGTTCTTTAGTGACAATGGAGCGTTTTGAAACCTTGATGCACTCAGGAGCTGTACATGTTTAGACTATAGCCCAGACTCCCATAAGAGTGCTCTTCCACTTTCATTAGTAAATATAGAGCAGACCTAAGAGGATAATAAAAAAGTTACTCTCGTTGCATTAGTTACTACAACAAAGATAACTAATTATATGAGCATTGTGCCAGCAGAACAAAAGGAGAAGCTGATGAAATCTTACAGCATTCTGGCTTTGCAATACTGCATCTGAACTATTTTAAATTGAAAAAAATAAAAAAATCAATTGCCTAATATGATGTAAATTTCCATTAATATCCATAGTTTTACCAGTCTACAACATCCAGGCTTTTCTTACTATATTGAATTGCTTAGTTGGGAACCCCTAATTCACTGTAAATTAAAAATGGCCATTTCTTTCATTCTATAATAGAATATATAGTAGATAAGGTTACCCTTTAAGTAGACAACTGCTAAAATCAGTGTACTTTCCTTCCTTCATAATGAAAGCACAAACTAAGCCTAATTCCAAATGCACTGCATCAAAAGTGTCCAACCATGAGTAGTATTACCTCTAAGCAGACCACAGTTTGTTTGTTCTCTACAGTCTTCCTAATTAGTTCAAGCCCTCAACATTTGACTGAGCACAGGTGTTGGGGAAGGATAGGCTCAGCCTGTGAGCTGTACACCAGGAGTGTTCAGAATTCCTGGTGCAGCTCAGTATTTACCACACTTCTACTTCCCATGCAGTAGCCATAGTAACTTCTCCCAAGGTGAGATGTTGGAGCATATGTGCACAGAATTTGGCATATGCCTAATTCAGGTATTGCTCCCTACACTGAAACACAGGAAATGCTAAACTGCATTTTTCTACTTCTACAGATTTTTTTATCTGTTAGCACTTCCACAGGAGACATGCTTCAGGACAAAATTTTCTCCTTTAAAATAAGTACTTTAGATGCCCAGCACTGTCATTGCTTTGCTGGTTGCCATAATCTTCTTTATATACTCCAGAGTAGAAAAGGTCAGGCAGAGATGTTATGTTTCCTGCCTTAATAACCACTTCATGGGCTTGTTTCAGGTTCTTCTTAATGTATCTAATTAACAAGGATGAAACTGAGCATACTGGCCAGGTGAGTAGAAAATAAAACTTAATGTTTTTTCTTAAATTTATCTTTCAACATTTTTATCTTCTCAAGCCTTGTAGCTGTGTACCAGCAGATGGAACTGATGTACCACCGAGAAGTGGGGATGATGCCACTCTCCCCAAGAGTCTACTGCCAGTGAAAGAAAAGAAGGGTTTAAAAAAAAAGGGAGGGGGGGATGCTGCACTGTGCTATTTCACCCAGCAGTCAACTCTGTCAGAAGCCAGTTACTACCAATCCTACTGTCATCTTATCTTTGAAAAGAAAATCTCAAATGCACCAGGTGTAGTTTATTCCCAAAAGGCTTAAGTAGTTAGGCTACTATATTTATAGTCAAAATCTATATATATGTGTAGATAGATAGGTATTGGGGTGTCCATATGTTTAGCATTGTTAAGCCCTAAAGGTAAATGAATAAGAAAATAACTAGATTTTTATCTCTGATAAGAAGCTCTTAGGCAAATGCTACAAAAGTACCTTTGTTTTCCATTCAAAGCAAAACACATTTGCTTATATACAGATTTATGAACAGGTTTTCTCTGATATAAATAGATTGGTTAATTTCTACTTAGGATATTTTACTAACAGAGCTTAAATTTCGGTAGTACTGAATCAAGAGGAACATAAAACTTTTATAAACATTATTGAGTTACAATACTTTGAGTTCCAGTGTCTTTACAGTTCTACTCCATGGTAGCAGGCACAGTATGTGCTTATTTTTAAAAGTTTATCTACAGCACTAACTGCACAGTGACTGTTAAAATACTCTTTCTCATTTTCAGGAATCATTTGTGTGGAAGATGTACCAAGAAAGATGTTGGGATTTTTTCCCAGCAGGGGACTGCTTCCGAAAACAGTATGAGGATCAACTTGGCTAAAATCACAAAAGAAATTATTTATTCACGAACTGCTAAGATCCAGTATACAAAAAAAAATTAATTCTGTTCTTTTCATGGTGTAACTTCAGAGCTTGTATTTGCTTTAAATGTCTTTAAAGTTCAAGACACACATAAAATTTGACACTATTTCAGAGGCTTTTTGTACCTACCACATATGAAACAGCTCTTTTGTTGGAATTTTAATTAGAAAAAACTATGCCAGATTAACTTAAGCCTTCCAGTTCAAACATGGCCTAAAATTGTAACAACTTTTTAACCACATCATTAACCTGGTGTTTGGCAGTACAGCTGAAAGGGCTAAAAGGCATCTTAATTGCACATTTGACATTGAAGCACTTGAACATCAGAGGCCATACCTCAGAAAAAAATAGTTCAACTAACTGCTGTCCAGTTTTTCCCCACAGTATTTGCTAGCGAATGTATTAAGATATCGTTTGAAAAGCTTTAAGCAGTTAAAAGAAATCATTTTCAAACACTTTGTCAACCTTGAAACATTAAAGTGCCTTAAAACCTCTGTAGACATAGCTATGCAAACTTTTTATTTGTTAGTGGTCTAGATGAACAGATCCATTAACTGTATTGCTTTTCTGTCTTTCTGTATCAAATTGCACTTGAATTTTGTTTGTATCCTACCTTCAATAACAGCTTATTAGATGCTGCTGTTAAAAGACATACACTGTATCAAAATGAACACAATTTAAATCTTAGGCCAAAATAAAACAATGCTCTACAGTCACCCACAAGTAGAAGTTGCTAGAATTATGCTTTTTTTTTTCTTCTAATAAAAAGTGCCCACTGCAATAAAGTATTATAAACCAAATATTACCATTGCTGTTATCTTTCCCATTTTTCTACAATACGGAGTTTTTTGACAATGGTGACTAAAAACACATGTATTCATTGTTCATCCACAGCTTTATTTTAATTACTACATTGAGCAAGTACAAGCTAAAATAACTGTTCTCTTTGTGGATTGTAGCCTGCTTCTTTAGCAAAGAAAACTATAAATTCATCACAAATTTTAGACCTTTCTAATAATATCACTAGTCTTCAACAATTTTCAATCTCATCTAAATTAATTTTGGTTGCACAAAATTTTAAGTGCCAGCAAAGAAAAACAGGCATTTGGCATACAGAGAAAGGAAACAACAAGGAGATAAAGAAAGATTCAATTTTCTATGTAATGTTTGCTATATTCAATTATTCATATGAGGAAATCCGAGCTTCAGGAGATCATGCTGTCCAGCCAATCTTCAAGCTCTTCTTCAGTAACATCTTTAGATGTACATTGCTGTTGCTGTGAAGATGTGCTCTTCTCTTCAGGCATATCTACTTTCAAAGGCTCTAGAAAAGTGAAAACAACAAGACTGAAAATCTGGAAACAATTCCATACTACCTCTGTCCTGCATCGTTTTGCTTTTAATGCACAACTGACTGTATTTAAACACAATCTCTCCTTCTTGAAGATCAGTGAGTCACATTCCAAAAATAGTTTCCATGCTAAACTTAATTTTGTAAAATCAATGCTAGTAAAGTTTGAAAGTAGCATTTAGGAGAAGCCATCAGAAATAGCTGTCAATTCTTCTATACACTATTAGCACAGTGAAATAAGGGCTGATGAAGTTACACGAATACATTATCTTCGCTGCAATAAAATTCCCCAGCAGTACACCTTTTTTTTTAAAGTTTAAATTTTTGCTAAATCATAAGCCCAATGCTGTTTTGCAGAAGAATTTCACTTTATGTTTAAAGTGAACCGACAATGGTGAAACTTCAGTTTAGTAAGGAGTTAAAACTGAAAATGAACAAATGGGTCAGAACACAGCCCCAGATAAATGAAATGGAGTGTGACAGAGATGACGATAG
The DNA here is from genome assembly GCA_013397975.1 of Machaerirhynchus nigripectus. Classification (NCBI taxonomy): domain Eukaryota; kingdom Metazoa; phylum Chordata; class Aves; order Passeriformes; family Dicruridae; genus Machaerirhynchus; species Machaerirhynchus nigripectus. The sequence goes on along the minus strand of VZRQ01008861.1, from coordinate 159,855 downwards.
CAGTACTGTTGACTGGCTAATCAAAAATCAAAAAACATCACCAAAACAGAGAGCAATGGAAATTAAATAATGGCACACTGGGGAGAAAACTTACCACTTTCCTTACGATCCATTTTCAAATCTTTCTCAGTTGATATGCTGCAGGATAATGTACCTGATGCAGGTCTATTTTCTGTGTTAATGGGAGCCTCTAGATTCAGGAGAAGATCTAGTTCTTCATCCAAATGGTCAGTGTCTTGATTTGATAGTGGATGGACTCTCAGAAATGATTCTCTTGCATTTGTCCTAGAGCTATTTTTACTTCCAGGTTCTGACGGAGCAACAGAATTACCATCAGGAGTGGAGACCAACACAGATTCACTTTGAGCCAGAGACTGCCGAAACAGCTGCTCTCTCTTCTTCCCATCTTCAAAAATTTTAGATTTCATCTGTGGGATCTCTAGAGGTGTTGATGCCTAAGAGTACAAAGAAGGACTTGAGTCCTTATAATGGTTATCTATTATTACTATTCTGGCCAATTTGGATTATAATTCATACTTGCTATATTTGATCACTTAAGTACAGCAAATTTGAGCAGATTCGAAATCAGAAGTAAAAGGAAACTAAAGTTATCTTGATACTTTTACAAAAGCAAATTCAAAATACAAGCTCCTTTTATCCCTTATTACAGAACATGAGATTGTATGCTAACACTGATGCTGACAGAATCAGAATGGTTTGGAAGAGACCTTAAAGATCACCTAGTTCCAAGTTGCCTGCCATGGGCAGGGAACCTTCCACTAGACCAGATTACTCAAAACCTCATCCAACCTGGCCTTGAACACTTCAAGGGATGGGGAGTCCGTAACTTTTCTAGGAAAGTTGTTCCAGTGCCTCACCACTCTCACAGTAATGAACTTCTTGAAATCTAATCTAAACCAACCCTCCTTCAGCTTCAAGCCATTTCCTTTGTCCTACCTATACATGCACTTGTGAAAAGTCCCACTAGCTCTGCTCTGCAGGCCTGCCTGAGGTACTGGAAGGTGCTGTAAGGTCTCCCTGGCACCTTCTGTTCTCCAGGCTGAAGAGCCCCAACTCTCAGCCTGTCTTCACTGGAGATACGCTTCAGCTCTCTGCTCAAATTCGTGGCCCTCCTCTGCGCTCATTCCAACATATCCATGTCTTTCTTGTGCTAGGGACCCCAGAGCTGGATGCAGCACTCTAGGTGGGATGTCACAAGGGCAGAGCAGACGGCGAGAATCACCTCCCTCAACCTGCTGCTCAGGTTTCCTTCGAAACATGGCGCGCATTGCTGAGTCATGTTGAGCTTTTCATCCATAAACACCCCCAAGTCCTTTTCCCCAGGGCTAGTCTTAATCCTTCTGTAAGGGTCATATTTCTCCTTGCTTGGACAGTTGCATCCTTTTAAGAATTTTGGTTTTATATTTAAGTCTCACTGGCTCTTTTGCCCTTACATTAGTATTTCCTTTTTCACAGTTTGAAGGAACACATTACTAATATTGTTGCTTCCTCCCTCCTCCTGCCACTGGAGAATAAATGACATTTTCTTCACCTGTACAATTGACAATTACCTATTAAGATTGATTCATGGAAAAAAAATGTGTGTTGATATTAGCTACGTAGAAGATTAAATCACAATTAAAATAGCTAGCAGAAAGAATGTGAAAGCCCTTAGAAAATTTTGGTGCAAGCTTTTAGCAGCTGCTAACAAGAGAAGCAAACACAAAAACACTGTAATCATTCCATGTCAAACACTCTGATACCTGATTTCAAATCTAATATGCTGCACATGCAAGCATTTTGTTTAAGGCCAAATAATTTTGTTTCAGGCCAAAAATGTGTCAATAGAGGGACATCCTGCATTACATGCCACTTGATATGCCAGTTGAAAGGAACGCATGTACTTATAAAATACATTCTACTTATGTTTGAAGACTAATCGTTCTTGCATACACTGTTTATGTCTTAAAATATTTGCATTTTCCTGTGAAATTTCACAGCATTACCTGCACAAGGTCGGCAGCTACATTCAACCTCAGATGCAGAGGCAGTTCCTGAAGGGCCTGGACCAAAGACTGGCAGTCAACAGAAAGTGCAGAGAACTGAAATGCAATTCAACACATAGTACACTTGAGAAAAAAAAACCAAAACAACCAACCAAACACAAAAACATCCACCAACAAAAACCCCAATCATTTTAATGTATTACATTCCCCTGTCACACACATTCAAGAAATCTAATGAAATACACAAATTAATAGTTTAAAATACACTTTTATGAAGTAGTTTGGCTAAATAATAACATATAAACACCTAAAATGCAAATTATCGCTTAAGGTTAAAAAACAAGTTATAAATAGAACGCTCCTTACAGAATACCTTGAAATTCCAAAGTAGGAAATAGTTCAGGAACTTGACAATGGCATAAGAAGCTTTTCCAACTGAAACATCTTTTGAACTGTGAAGCTTTCATGCAGTGTAAAGTGAAGCTTTCATGCAGTGTAAAATGCCATTCTTTAATGAGCTGCTACTATTTCCCGAGCAATCATCCCATGTAGCTCCCGTGTAGCTGAATTTCATGCCTAAACAGGGGCCTTTGTATATTTCCCCATCTTTTCAAAAGTTTTGATACTTACAAAAGCAACAAAGTATATAGTTACAAACACTTCTAAAATGACACTCAAGAAAGATACGCTACTGCTGCTAAATGAGACCTTATTAGTGTGACAGGTATTGAAGTTTCCTTTTCTCTTGACCCTTTTTTAAAAACAAATTTAAACAAAGTGGAGCAGCAATATTTGTGGTTTCTACAGAACAACCCAGATTTCAGTAGTTTTAAAACAGATTTCAAGCTCAGAGTATAGCAGAACATTCTGAGCATGTTCACCATAGATAATCTGACAAAGATAAATCTGATATCCATCACATATTTTAAAATCTGACAACAAAATGCTTAGGTTCAGGCTATACTCTGATTTTCATGGAATTAGAGAAGTTGCTTCCAAATCTCACTTAGAGGGACAAAAATTTGTCCCTCTCATGATGTAGACTGGCACAGACGTTTAGAAGTCCAAATACTCATAAATTAGGAGAGTTTTGTGACATATGATAGGAGATTTGTCGAAGAAATTCATACTGCTTCCAAAAGCCAGTCAACGCCTTTTAACAGGCTTTTAACACCTGCACATGTAGCAAGAATGAACATCAAAGACATAGTCTGTTCTGACAGTATATTTAAAAAATTGAAATAAATTTTAAAAAAACCAATGCAGTTGATTAAACAGTTTCTTGTATTCAAATTCAGGTTCTGGTATCCAATAATGAGAATAAAAGGACCAAACAAATATCTAAGAATTTTTTTTCTGTATTAAGAAATTTATTTTACAATGGATTACTGATCACCATCAGAGATGATTCACTGGTATTCATTCACTGGATTCATCAGAGATAATTCTTGTTGCCAGCAATGAACTAGATCTTCAGAAAACCCAGTTATTTTGACAGATATTAAGGATCAAATATGACTTTTGCCCAGTTGCAAAAGAGAAGGAAATTATATGAATCTGGTAACACAAAAAATTCTAAAAAGTATAACTGAACAACATTTAAGTGCATTTTGGAAGAGCTATGTATACTTACAAAAATATTAAGATGAATGAACATTGCAAATGAAGGTAAAAAAAGGAGATAGGGAAGAGGAGGAAAGGCTGAGGATAAAGGAAAAGAGGAATTTTGAAAAATAAAAGAAGAAGGACTTTGATACCTAAGTAGAGATTTCTCTAAAAGTGGTGTTGTAATAAAAAGTGAAGGGATCAAAGCACTATTTAATAAATTATGAACACGTCATGGCACATAGTGTTATTTGCTCAAAAAAAAGTAGAGGCATACTTTGTTGCTGGAATTGCCATTTTTTTACAGAAAAATCCACATGACTAACACCCGTTTGCTTTTTCAATTGCAGACCATGTTATGAAACATTTTTATTGCATTTTATCAATATGCAATGGAGCAAATACAAATCTACTTTTTGTAAAAATGAAAGACAGTATTCTTAATAAACTGAAATTTTGTTATTGTTGATGTCACTGTTACATTTCCATTCCACATTTAAAACTGATGCTTTGCCATTGCTTTCTGCAAAAGAGAGTGAGAAATATCTAATCATTCTGCAGCTATGTCTTTTTTTAATGTCTTTTCTGCTTTATTCTGTTTCCTCATAATCAATTTATTTCAGTTTAAAATTCTCTAATCCTGTACATAATGTGTAGACAGGCAAAGAACTAGAAACAGGTGAGCTAAGAGGCAAAGGCCAGGAATTTGGCAAATGGTATCTAGGATGAAAACTAAACTTCGATCCGGCTTTCAGGGAAAAGAAAGATGCATCAGAAACAAAAAGGAGATAAGCGGCTGAAGACCAGAGACAATGTGAAAAATTAGAAAATGCTATGAAACCATCTGGGACAGGATTCTGGATTAAAATAAGAAATCAAAGGAAGCGTAACAGTGACAACATGCAGTTTCAGTCTGCTCACAATGGCCTTAGGAATTCAGGAATTAATTATTGTGTTCTTATCACCTAAATGCTATGATGAAAAGCCCCTGAGGAAATTATGAAGAAATTAATACTTGGGATACTGACATCATCCTGCACAGTAGGAACAGAAGAACTGGTAAGAAGAAACAGTCATCGAAAGACTGTGTTCCGCTGAAGAAACAGGTGGTGGTTTAAACAAGTGCTGCATTGGGGTTTATTTACTCACTTAAATTTGACTTTGCAACTCTAAAGTACCTTTAAGTATTACTTCCCAGGGAATAATTATTGTACTATTTTAGAAAATAAACTGCAAATCTTTAAAATTTGAATATACGTGGATGTTACAAGAAGTAATCAAGCAGAGTTTCAAAGAAATTTTAAGAAAAACCTGGAAGGCAAAAGTGTATATTTTGCAAAAATTTAGGTGACTTGCACAAGGAAGACAGCTGCAGAGATTGAGACACTTTAAGGTATCCCGAAAGAGAAAACAGGAGACTTCTATTGTAGTGCTCCTTTATATTCAAGCACAAAGAATTCATATACAAATAATCTAGTTGGTGCTCTAATTATTTAGAGCATGAAGTTTCAACCAGAGGATATGAACTGTTAATTTGAAGGAACTAGAATGCTTCATAGTCCAACACATGAATATACTCCTACAGGTTTTGTTATAGTCATTCTATTAAACACTTTTCTCTTGAATACAGCTGAAAAGGGAAGGCTGAATTTCTATGTCAGTAAAGCAGAGACAATCCCTTATTTTCTCTTCACTGGAGGGCTTTCTTGTTCTTTCCTCCCAACATTACTTAAAAACCTAGCCTGCTGCTTTGATTAGTATTCAGTAGAAAAAAAGGACAAGGCCCAAGGACAAGAGCCTCCAGCATTAGAGAGTTGATAAAAATATACAGAATAAAGAGTGCTATTATTGTATTATCACTTTGTTGCTGAAGGCACAACTACCTAGATATTCTGTCCCAGGTGATTATGTATATAAAATCATTTGAATGATAAATTTGTTACCTGCTTATGGCATAGACTTTCTTTATCCCATTCTTTCTCGTCAGCAAATCGAAACTGTGTAAAGGAGTCTCCTAAAGAAAAGAAATAAAACATATATTTATTTTAGACAAGAATAACAAGTTTTCTCTGAAGTTCCCAACCCTAAAGAAGTAAATTTAATAAATAAATCTCACCTCTTCAACAAATTTTAATTTATTATTTAATATTAATGCTGCTTGTATTCACAATATTAAACTTATTTATGCCAAACTTCTATAGGACTTTTAATCGCTCCTTGCAAAACAGTACTAAAAAGGGGCAACAAGTACAAAACTGAATGATGAGGTGTTAGGTGCCACGTCAACATGCAAGATTTTCATTCCTAAGTCCAATTTGGACAACATACTAGGAATACACTCAGTATTCACAGAGTGAATTTCTTATGAACAGCTTTGAAAGTTCTGTAGATGGACTTTCTCTTACCAACATGCAAATATTTCTAAAAATGGATTATAAATATTTTTAAAAATCACTTTGTACAAGCCAAAGAAAGACTTCCTGTTGTCTGGTAGCTATATTCTCTCTCTTCCTTGAACTAGTCCCTCCTCCAACACATCATCAAAAAAAGGCACTGAACCCCAAATTCCAATTCATATGCAAAAAGGACTGAATTAAAGCCTTAAATAGGACTAATTAAGGAACTAATTAGGACTAATACATAACAGGATTACATAAATTACAGGATCTTCTAACCCACTGCATTCCTTCAAGCCAGCAGAAACTTTCTCTTACTATAAGGGATATTGGATTATCATATTGCTTGAAATGCAATACTTTTATTGCAGCACCATGCTGTGTTACAAAAGACAGACCTACAAATTCATTTGCTGAAAAAACATACAAGACTTCAAGTAACTAAAAAAAATCAGTAGGGTCTGTAACAGAGGAAACATGAAAGATTTAGGTTGCAAGATGATGGCCAAAGGTACAGAGTAAGAGAACGTTAAGCTGTTCCTTCTCAGACTGCAATTAAAGGATAAATAACTGTTTCAGGAGTTTCATTAGGAAAAAACCAAACATGCTGAATTATTACATGAAGATGAAATTTGATCCTGAGAATTACAGAGCTACTAAGCTGGTCAAGGGTCTGGAGAATCTCAACAAAAGGGTGAGGGAGCTGGGCCTGTTCATCCTTGAGAAGATTGAGAGGGGAGCTCATCACTCTCTGTATCTGAAGAGAGGGTACCAAGAGGCTCTTCTTGGTGGCACCAAGCAATAGGACAAGAGGCAGTGGGCAGAAACTGATGCACAGAAAGTTACACCAAAACATGAGGAAGAACTTCTTCCCGGGAGCACTGGAACAGGTTGTCCAGAGAGGTTGTGGAGTCTCCCTTACTGGAGATATTCAAAAACCATCTGGATTCAATCCTGTGCCATGTGCTCTGGGATGACCCTGCTTGAGCAGGGAGGTTGGAACAGGTGACCCACTTGTGGTCCCTTCTAGCCTGACCCATTCTGTGATCACCTCTAAGTCACTGTGATTTATTCCAGAAGTTGGTTGAGAAGCAACAGCTCTCTCTAAAAGAGAATGAATGCCCTAGAGGAAGTTTTCAATGGCTTTACCAACAATTGATCATCTAGCTTTGATTTGGCTCTCAACATCCCAACTGCCATTCATACCTTTGACAATTCCTGAATCATGTCCTTAATCCTGCAGACAAAATCTGAACATAAAATTTGACTTCCCCAAAATGGCTTCTTTTACATTGTCTGCCTGTCCCAAAATGTAAGAGACTGCAACCTTTCAGCAATTTTACTCAAAAGAGCAAGCACCAGCTGGCTTCTGTTTTGCAAACAAAACAAATAAGCAGCAAGATGGCATAGTAATTGGCATATTTCTTTGCCAAATAATGAGAAACAAGATACCTAATCATGCTTCAGGTGGAATTTAAAATTTATTGGCCATGAGTTTTTAAAAGTTTTTTAATATCTAAAGTGCATTTCTAGTTCATTACATTTCATGCATGGTGATTGGGTATGCAAATGTAGTCATATACTAGTAACACTACCTGGCACATCCACCATCGTAATTTTCAGAACCATTACAACAACAAAGTGACCTTCTCAGCTGAACATTTGTATAGATATTTAAGGCCATTACCATGTCCGGCTTGAGTACGCATTTCTCTGTTTTCGTTATTTGCATCCTACATGGCTCAGCAGTATTGTGCTGATATACAACCTTGTCTGATCAGCTATGTTTCGGTTTACATTCAGTGTCTCCAGAGATTACTCTTTTGAAAACAGCTGTTGTCAAACAGTACAAGTACCAATAATTAAAATTAAGCACTGAAATTAACAATTAGATATGTAATAAGGTGGCTGATTTTACAAATGTTCAGTTCATACAATACAAACACCAGGTTCCATGGTGTTTCTAGGGATGTTTACCACTGTTGAGAAGTAAGACCCTGTATCTTTACGCATCTATCTGCAGATGCAAACATTTAACTTGAGCACTCACAGTTGTCTCACTACTGACAAAGGCACCTCCCTCTTCATTGCACACAGCACAGGAGGAAATAAATGCCTCTGTTTCAAAATATCCAGAGTACTCTCTCCACTCTTATAAAAGAGTAAAATTAAACTAAAGGGTTAGTTAAATGCTTTCAGTATCTGAGAATGATCAGATGTAAACTAGCTAAATCAACCTCCTTCATCCGGAAAATCCACTGGGATCAAGGACCGGTTTATGATTGTCCACACTCATAAAGTTGGTAATCACAGATCCTCAGTTTGATATTGTATTGCTGAACTAAAGGGTATGACTTGAACTGTAGTTTAATTAGGCTCTTTAAGTAAGTTAACAAAGCATGCTTTTCAAATGGAAAAGTATAACTTCAATTCACAGTAGCATATTTAATGCAAATTAGGTCAATGAGAATGTTAATCTAACCAATTATCTTTCCACAAATTCCTTTACCCTGAAAATAACCTCCTTCTTTGCCATGAATAGTAATAAAACCACTTGCAATAACTCTGAGTTCCTTTCAACATAAAAAACTACTTTTCTTCATGTGAATAATTTTTATGTTACCTACAAGTATCATTTGGCCTTCAAAAACAGAGTAGATGAAAATAACGCATTCAAGTAAACCTTACGCACCGTCTTTGGTAACAGTCACGATAAGCCTTAATATTGTTTATTGTTTAAAATGTGAAATTATTATGAAAATTGCAGAAAACCACCATGCTTTCCTACCACTCACATATATCATAAAGGTAAATCGATTTATTTAAATAAAATGGATCTTTCATTTTTTCATTAGCCCGATTATCTTTTCATACAATTACTCATTGAATAGCAGAATCCAACACATCCTACCTGTAATCTATAATAAACATTTTCTAATTTGTGAAATTTTAAGTCTTAAAAATAGAAAACATTAAAGAAAACCACTTTCCAGTAGGAAAAATTCCATCAGTGGAATGATTTTGTTAATTTAAAACTCTCTCAATCACATAAAACGTTACTGAAGACAGAAGAAAAGTACTCTGCAGTCCTAGAGATGAAATTTCACATTGGAGGGGAGAATAACAAGAAATTTAACCTGATCCTTCTAAGACTGCCATGGCTGTAAAGAAGTGCTGAAATTGCAAATATAATACTCTAAACCCACTTTTAAAATCATAATCTCCCTTTTAGCCCCCTTTAGGTACTGGAAGGTGCTATAAGATTTCCTCAGAGCCTTCTCTTCCCCAGGCTGAAATCCCCCAACTCTTTCAGCTTATCTCCATAGGATAGTGATATCAAGGATATTTGTAGTCTGCATGGCAAAGTATAAAGGATATTTGTAACCATATTCAAAAAGAATAATATTCTAAATTATTTCCCTGGCACAACTAATCAGCACTAATAGTCACATTTTAAAATAAAATTTAATGTCTATGCAGGTAAACATAGTATTTTGGGAAAGAGTCAACATGGCATGTGAAGTTCTGCTGCATGACCTAAGATAACTTCTTGAAAGAAGCAAAATATCGTTCACACAAGCAGAATCTAGTTCATATAATTTACATGCATTCCCAAAAGCTCTCACTGACATCCCACTCCCTTTCCCACCCAAGACTTCAGAGAAGCAAAAAGAAGAGGAGGTTTTGTATGAATAAATAATTACCTTAAAGTAGGGAGAAAAGAGTAAACTGTCAATTTTCACATTGAACGAAACAACCCGTGCAATGCTCCGGGATCATAGCTGTTTAATCTCTTCCCTCAATTAAAACAGAAGAGAAAAAAAGAGGAGAAAATGGAGTAACAAAATTTGCTGATGATACTCATCTTTTTGTGTTAGTGCAGATGAAGGTAGGCTGGGTAGAATGACATAGGAACTCCGTAGATTGAGAAAGTAGATTTTAAAATGGCAAGTGAAGCTCAATATCGAAAATGCAAAATGCAGTAATTTTCAAAGAAAGTTTAGAGCTGACCAACACCATTCCGAATCAAAATCTCAGTGCTACACAGCATGCAAAGGAGCAAACTCTTTGGAATTTTTAAAAAGGCAGGAGTGAACAACACAGAGAACATCACTACATTACTATCCTGTATCACCTCGAATACTGTGCAGAGTCTTGGTTTCCCAAGCCCAGTCTCAAAAAATGTAGCAACATTAGAAAAGGCACAGAAGAGATTCTGGACTGGAAGCAATTTAGTACCTTAAGCCAAAGGAGGGGAACCAAGGGAACATGACAGAGATCTTAAAAATAGGAAAAACATAAAAAGGGCAGATGGGGACTAAAGACTCATTGTCTCTTCTCACCTAGAGGCAGCAAATGAACCCAGGAGGTAACAGACTCAAAACAAATACAAAGTGGTGAATTTTTATAACTTGAAGCTGGGTTGTGGGACTTCATGCCACCAGATGGTGCAGACAGCACAACATGCAAGGAGGGATATAGGATAACTATTTCTAAACACAAAGATTGCACACCTGGCTCAGCAAGTTCCTCAGACATAAACTGTTGCAGGTCAAGAAACTATGTGGGAAAGCAGCATACAATACACTACATTCAGGGGCCTTAGCTCAGGTGTCTCCAAACGGACCCTGGGTGTGTTTCAGTAGAACCAACCCTAAACTAAAACAAATAGCTAGGGGTTTTATACCTTTAGAGCTTTACCCTTCTCTTAAATGGCTATCTTTCTGCAAGAAAAATAAGGAGGAAAAGTAGGTAATGCACAAATTTATTTTTAATCTGTACCTAAGTGTTCTTTCAAGTCAATGCACATTTGTGTTTTCTATTTTTTTCCACATTTTCTTAAATTTATCACTATTTTTCATATGTAATTTTTATTAATTACTTATTTATTGTAGTTTTGGAATGCTGCAAAAATCCAGTTAATAAACTAAAATGTGTTAATAATTAATTAATAAACTAAATTAATAAACTAAAATTAATAAACAAAAAAGTATATTAGAAATTTCTCTCAACTACAGTAGCCTGGTTATTTGTAAGTACCAATCCCATCTCCTCCATTATTCACTTCTTGTACTGAAAAAACAATAAAATTATATTTAAGGTTAAAGTTACTGATTTCCCCATAGGTAAGCTTAAACTTTTCATTAAGTTTAAGCTAGTCACCTTAAATATTTACATTTTTTCCTGATGCTTTATGACATTTTCTAGTGTCACTTTTTTCAGGCCACTAATTTATAACATATTTAGTGATTTTTAAATGTCACTGCAGCCAGCTTGAAATATTAGACAAAGTATATAAATCCACAGAGCATACTGTTTTTTGAGCAGTATGGTTCAAGAAGGCTGAAAAAAAAGGAAAAGACTTCTGCATAACTTAATAATAAAAATGAAGCTTAATTACTGCATGAATACACAAGACCAATGAAATTTGTAAATATTCCTAGGGGTAGGGACAGAATCTCTTTTGAGTAAAAGGGAAAGAACTCATATATTTTGATAAGTGTGGATCCAACAGAGGAAAAAGTAGCTTAACAGAAGAGCTTGTGATCCACACAGACTGACAGTTTAAGGGAACTAATGATCTTTGTGAAGATCCTGTTTTCTCCAACACCATATAAGCAACTAATATAAGTACAGCACATGTCCATAGCAGGAAGCAAAGCTGAAATTCAACACTGTAAGAAAAGAAAAAATGGCAAGGTTCCCACCCACAAAGAAAGATTTGCATAACGTCAAACTGCAGAATTCAAAAGAGGAATCCATTTGCATTTGCTGGCACAAGGTACTCCTATATTCTGGCTTGTGAGGAGAGACATGAAAAGAAAAGAATCCAAGAGGAACAACATTCAATCAGAATGAAAGACAAGTCATCCCAAAAGATCCCTGGTTTGCCCTGCCTTTTGACAGGAACCACTGTGTGGCAGCTACAGAGAACAGGCATTGAAGGATGAGGAAGAGGGAAGAGGGATGCACTCCTATGCATCCTAGTAAGCAAAATTCTACTTCGAGACCTTGGGGTAGACAGTGCCTCTAAGCTCACACAGCAACTTTAAAAGCAAAATGACAGCTTGGACGAACAGTTTAGTTTTATACAGAAGTGAGGTTAAAGCTGAAACAGCACCTTTCATTGATACTTTAGATGGTACAGCTTGCAAATAATTCATCATCCTGCTAAGGTATGATATTTTGAGTAGCTAAAACATATATCCCATAACGGATGACAAAACTTCTGCTGTTTATTAGGGAGATTTTAATTTTTTCTAAAGTACACATGGAGACCAATTTTTACAGTGTTTCCAAATCCAAATGTAACAATTTTCCTACTATATAAAACCAAATGAGCTTTCAAACTTTGCCAAATACTATCTAGATTACGGGTTATTAGAAATATCAGATTCAAAACTCAGATGCTAGCCCAAACTTGGTTGAGGGCTCTACCCTACTAAGCTACCAATTTTTTTTGGTAGATGACTCTTTCTCAATTCTGTTAAGAACCTGAAAGCTCTTCTTAATTAACGTTTAAGTAAAATATGTGTTTCAAAAACACAATAAAACCACTACTGTTGTTTAGATACCTCATGTCATGCTAGCTACAAGAAAGAACAACAGAAACTGCATATTAATAGCTTTTGCTAAGTTGCAGAATGGCGCTCTTTCGTCTAGGTTCTTTACCTTGTTCTATTTAAGAAAAGTTCCTCAGAATATTCTCTATTAGGATTATTGTTCATTATACCTCCTGTGTAAACAGTGCACACAAACATACTGCTGCATCATATCTGGGAGGTGAAAACATCAGTGGACCAGATTTATTCTTCCACTTTTCCATCTAAGAGAACTTCATATCTAACTGTCATGCAGTTAGATATAAACTGCTCTTAAATAGTTAAGACTGGTTGCTTTGCATAAATTTACACTAGGATTACTACTGTTTTCTCTAAGTAGGTTGTCAGAATATTTGGTCTGAAAACTTCAAAATTCATCACATAGCTTACTTGTCCAGAAAATGCAGGAATATATAAAATAAGTCCCATTTATTCAACATTGTACCTCTACCCACAAAAAATCTGTTTTTATAAAAAGAATCCCCAAACTCCCATGACAGTAATCTTAGAGCAAACAGAGGAACAAACTTAATAAATACTTTATTTTAACCTGCTTTCTAGTTTTAATTGCAATAATAACCACTAATTGACAAGATTAGAGAAAAAAATCCCATCTCTCTAGTCCTCACATGCCACACAAACACTGGAAAACTTCCCTATCTTTATTCCTCTTCCCTCAAATTTTTAGAGCAGACAAATCATAGAAGTTAACAATAGATTTGTCAGTTGAATATTCAAGCTTCCATTTTAAGCATTTAAAGCCAGTCTTAATTTTGAATGGTAAGTACACGTTATTTGATACCTCTTGCATTATTAGAATTTGATAACAACAAAAATTCTAAATCTTTCTTAGTGCTACAGTTTGATTCCTTATGCTTTGACAGAACAGAATATAATTTTATAATTAATAAATATTCTTTATGATGCTGTTCTGACTATTTTTAATATCATCACATCCAAATTAGTACTATCCTTCCCTAAAGCACAATTCACTATTCATGTAGGTGGTACATTATGCTCTGTCTATGGGACTATCTTTCAAAAGTATTCATAAATTATACACCAATGTGCAGGCCTAAAAATATTCAAGCAGTTTGATACAGTGAGTATGAGGCTTGGCTGTCTTGCATTTATGACGGGTTCTGCAAGATATGGGAAGTGATAGTACTAACATGAGCTTGCAAGATTTTTTTTAATGAAACAAGAGAAGTAGCTTCAGAAAACAAGACCGGAGGACTTTCTTCTGAAATGTTAGTAACATTACAAGGATTACAATTAGCAAATAGTAAATCTAATAAAGCTCCAGTTCTAAAAGCATGCAAGAGCCTGGAAAGCATTCCTTTGTGTGTGCAAGTTACTCATACCTGTCCAAAGACAGTAGTGGATTGACTTATCAGAGAGTTCTGATCATCAAATTAAAATTAACAGCGGAGTGGTAAATACACACTTGTGGTGAAAAATACAAGCAAACAGCACATTGAATTTGCCTTATGAAAGGCTTAGAAAGCCACTACATTCTTGGTCCAAATTTACAGAAGTGTGCTTTTTAAAAAGTTATGATTATCTACAGTGGAGTTTTCTCATTTCTACAGAGCAATGGGAGATTGCTCAATGGTCAGTGCAAGGTTTCAAAGCTCGTATTAAAAGAAATTAAGAGTTCTTCTGTAAAGTGAAAAAAAGAAATAATTGCTTACTATCTACAGTTCTTTGTGCCATGTTAAAAGGAAATTGGAGCCACATACAAGCTTCTGCCCATCTTTTGTATTAGGTACATTGATGGTTTCTCTAAGAAATTTATCATAAGTAAATAAAGATTGGGTTAGCTCCACTGAAAACAACGGTACTCCTCATGCTACCTCTGCTCTTGTGCCTTTGTGTTAAACATTCTACATTCTATAGCTTACAATGCCCCTTAGCAACAAATCCTGTAGCCTTCCTAAGTAAGTTCTCCTTGTATGGTAGTGACAAGACCTTCAGCTCTCCCACAAATTCAGAAATGAGAATTGTTGGTACAGAATGGAGAATTACAGTTTTCTGGATGACAAATACCATCTGGGCTATGTATTTACCACTGGCACACAGAGTTTCACAGGTCTGAAAAATGCAAAAGTATTGATTTTTATTTAATGATCTTCTGTATTCAAAGAGGAGAAAATTAAAACGTGCATTCTAATGTTGATTTTGAAATATTCATTTGAAGATTCTATTTTCCATCACACTATTGACAAACTATTAAATAGTATCACAGCAATATCAAAATTCAAGTTTTAAGATATTGAAGACTGTGACATATCTGGTAATGTTAAGACAGCTAAATTGAAAAATCATCTGTATCCCAGCTGTTCAGTAGACATTTCTGTTGTCATGTCTGGCTTTCTGTTGTTGTTTATCTGTAGTGTTCTTTCTATGATCCAGTTATATAGAGTTCAAAAAAACAATGGCTTGCACAGCTTTGGGCCCCAAGGACATTACATCATGATTTATTTTAATGTCATGCTAAGGCCTCCCCCGCCTATTCATTCATCCACCATTCTGCTTGTTCTAGCCCTGTTTATGGCGTTTCTTTTATCTTTTAACCTTGTTTACATCTATTCTTCCAGATTTCTGATAATGATTGTGGTATTTTAAGTCCCTCTAATCTACTTGAAACACAATAAGCAGGTGCTAATCAATTAATTTTTTTACTTTAGCAGGAATTGATCTGTGAATCATGCAGAAAGTACTCTTTACTCTCTGCTTTTTCAAATTGCATTGCTATTTCACTGTGCACAGAAATATGCATGACATTATTCTCAGTGTTTGATTTCATTCTGAATATGTATTTCAAAACAAAAGGCTACAACATTTTTCCTTTGTTCACAGGAGTTTCAAAATGCTTTTTTCTTTTTTTTTCTCCCCCCCCTCTTTTTAATGTTTTCAGTCAGCCTTGCCATACTGTCCACGTGTTTTCCCACAGATGAAAAATGAATAACCTTTTCTTTAAGCATACCTTCAGGATTTTGATACCTCTTCTGCTTTTGTTCAGCATTTTTAAAATTAACATTTGTAAAATACCTTTGTTCATTTGTTTTAAGCTTCAGAGCCTAGAAAAGAACCAGAATCAATCACATTTTTAGGATGACAACAAGGTCACTTCGGCCTCTCCTGGTAGCCTAACACACACAGCCTTCAACTCTCTCTATGGTCCAGAAGAAGTTTTTCCACAGGCTTCAGTTAGCACTTCTTAAGGTCAACCCAAAAATGGTAACAATCTTCCTAACTGTGAAGGAATGTACTGGGAGAGGATGGAAGGGAAGAAACCTCTCTCCATTGTAACCAAGAAAACTATATATGGTATTACAGTGCCAGTTCTCATATTTGTAAAATACAGCCTGTTTATAGGCTTAAACTGTTCTTTCTAAAGCACCTTAAAATCAAAGATCATACAAGTGTAAGATCTAACACCAGTATGTGTTGCCAGTCCTGCTACCACCAAAAACACGTGTTCCTGCTGAAGCTCGATACTTCAGTTGTCATTTCAAAATCACTTAAAGATTTTGGCTACTGCAGAAGAAAAGAAAGATAAATGAATGAATGACAGTCTAGTTAATTAACCACTCAGATTCTAAAAAATCAACCAATGGAGCTCAGCTTTAAAACAGCTCTGCTTTACACCAATCCACAGCTCTCAAAGGGAGGAACTAATTTTTGCTTGCATTTTTCACTTCACACATCTTGCCTTTGCTAAGTGCAAATACAAAATGTAGGTGTTCTACTAATGGTTCTAAATTTTTCAAAATTGAGTTTAAACAACAAAGCTAGGCTTTTAATTCTTTCAGAAGTGAATAAAGAAATTGATCACTATATCTTCAAATAAATGTCAAACCACAAAGTCTTCTGGAGTATTGCATTCCCATTG
Organism: Machaerirhynchus nigripectus; assembly: GCA_013397975.1. Classification (NCBI taxonomy): domain Eukaryota; kingdom Metazoa; phylum Chordata; class Aves; order Passeriformes; family Dicruridae; genus Machaerirhynchus; species Machaerirhynchus nigripectus. The sequence continues at coordinate 143,348 of VZRQ01008861.1, read as the reverse complement.
AGTACCTTTCGATTTTCAAGGGACAGGATCCAAATTATTCAGAGGTACAAAATAACTGTCCAGTAATACCATGAAGAGATTTATAGGAGAACCAGTTCCCTGATGTCTATTTTCCTCCCACAATACATTTTTGCATGTGTTTTCAAAGACACAGAAGTGACGGTGAAATGAGTATTTCCTATACAAACTTCTACAGGTTCTTCAGTTTGAGACTACAACAGGAAACTGCATTAAGGTATTTGAGTCCTCTCAGGGGAGTGTACTTTGTCACACTGACTAGAAAATACTCAGAATAGAGCAGAAGTTTAATTCATTAACAAAAAGTGACAATACAAAGACTAGAATAATATATCAATCAAGCTACATATATAAAAAGTGAGACTTAAGTTTAAGAGAACAAAAACAAAATTTCAAGGCTGAGTTTCAATTCAGCCAAACACAGTTTTATCCATTTCTAGTTTCTTTATTCAGAGAACTCCGTATTCATGGTTTTCAGCTGTGGGTCCTCTGGACTACCTCTCTGAGACCCTGAAAAAGGTGATGAAAGCTACATGAGACTGTGATAGTGTCACCACTGGATTCCACAACACACTGGGAAAAAAATTCATCTAAAGATCTGCAAGTAAAAAAAAATAAAGTCCATTCAGGTCAGTTTAGCTACTGCAGTAATTAAATTTTATATTACATATGGGGGTATTGAGGGTTCTCTGAAAATCCAATTAAAAATACACTTGAAAAGCTCACTTGCATTTTATTCATATTTGGTTTTGAGAGGCAAGCTGCTCTAACCTGCTGGCTGAAGCTTCCTTACCTGACATCAAACCCATGATGAGTCACTGAAGAAACTAGACATGCTGCAAGGCTGGTTTTGATGGATGACTCAGAACTAAGAATTAGCAACCATTGGAGGGATAAGGGAAAAAACAGAATTTGGAAAGGTCACATATTTCTACACACATTTGAAACTAAAACTTAACTATGCCTATGCCCTCAGAGGGCATGGTGAGGAAATATTCTGGACTAATGCCAAGAGGAAGTAAGGTACAATGGGTTGTTGTACTACTGTACTTAGTGATCAATAGATTGTTGTGCTCTTAGAATGTTTTTAATTACACTGTATAGTAGCACAACATCCACGATTAGTATTTTATCAGTACTGCACCTAAAAAAAGAGAGATAAAGAAAAGCAAACATACACACTTAGCTACTGAAAAGCCATGCATCTCTCTGGTTCTATAAAAACGAAGACATACAGGCTGAAAATTACTCACATTTAAAACAGACTTTTGAAAAATATTATCATCCTCACGTGAACTTATTAAGTTCAGAAGAATAAAAAACTGTGTGGCAATTGATCATCTTAGAAACAAGCTCTCTTTCTCTGACTGTCAAAATGCACACTAGGAAACTTTGGAAAATGCCACGTACTGAATTCATAAGCAATCTTTGTGTTTATCATGTCTGCATTTCACTGTGAGAATTTCTACACAGGATAATAAAAAGGAGGTAGAAATCACCAGACTAGTGTAAAGCCAGACATATCCCCACTGTTGGCTGAACCTGCAAATGGGAAAGCAACAGCTGCATCCATAAGCCTGAGCTGGAAAGACCCCAGGGTCTCTGAGCTGAGAAGAAGGAATCCCCGGGAGCTGTTGGAGGTGGTGGTTGCTTAGAACACCCCTTAATGAAAACAAACAATTAAGGAACTTGCTCTAAACTTTTTGTTCTGAATAAAAATGGCAAGCCTATTTTTAATTATCACAGAATGTATGGAAGAAAACTAAAGTATAGTTCAATAGGTCAATTAACACCAGTAATTGAAATCAGTAACACCAATTTCAGTAACTGACTGTTTTGGCTTCAGTGATATAAGGGATGTATCTTGGATGAAAAGGTGTAGAAGTGAACATGGTTACCAGATGAATGAGATGTCTTTAGGGAAGAGCCAGATTCATTACTTGACTGTCATCACTTTGGTATAATGAAAAATGTTATATCCTCTGTACAATACTGCTGTAAATGAACATGAAAATGTGAATGACTGCCAGTTGGAGAGAACTATACATACATGCTAGATACACTCATGCTAGTTCACTGACTACACAGAGAAAGCATAATCCAGTGTATTTGATAATGTTAAGTACAAAGAGAAATGTGACACCGATTACATTATAATTTTAATCTTTTAATCTGAATGTGTCTTCTTGTATGCTTTTTCTAAAATTAGAGAAGATGAATTTAATAGGTGTAATAAAATGTTTCTCATTCAGACTGAGTAAAATTTTACTGCTTATAGTAAATCAAATTGCTTCCTCCAGCTTCTGTCATCAGCTATGTCCTGAGAATCAAGCATATAGATCGTACATATCTCAAATAACTAGGAAGACAAAATTGCTAGGCCAACTTTAAGTTATGTTATTATTTTAGTTTACTTGACAGTAATAGCTCAAGGTAGAAAAGCATGCATCATCTGATTTGACCACAAAAACACGGCTCCATACTAAGCTTATCTTCCAAAATTCCAGAAAGTGTTGCTCTCTCAAAAAAACCCTCTATGCAGTTTCTCTACAATGCACTTATCGGGACTGTAGATTCATTTTGCTTCTTCCATGTCTATAAATAAATAATGAAAAAAGCTATTGCATGAGGTGCTTCATGTCTGTAAGAGGTCACATGACCTTAAAGGTGGCCAAGTTAATACTGGAAACTGCAAACTCGATTTCACAGTGCAGTCTGACATCGATTAACAGTGCATTTATTCATGCTTCTGTGAGCCCAGAACCGTGACCATAAATTTTACAGGGCAGACACAGTCAAAAGGTCTTTGTAAGAGGCTGCCCAAAAGAAAAGAATAAAAAAGGAAGTCCTCTTTATCTACATAGTATTTTCAGGCTTCCTTTGCTATCTTTGAGATTTTTGTACCAGACTAATGATTGCATTCAGCTGTCTTTGAATTTGCTCACACGAAATGTCTTTCACAAGCCACATGTTCATCTTCATATATGAACAACTGCACAGCGTGGCAGAACACACATGGGCCACTTCAGTGTTTTCCTAAATGTTCTCACTCCTACTGGAAGGCCAAAGCAGCACCCTGTACAGCTGCTTAATGCAGTATTGTAACATAGTCCAAGTGAGGATCTCAGAAGCTTTTTGTTGGCTGAATGAGTACTTACAAAAGTAGGTACCTCTGCTATTGCTTTTAATCTGATAATGGAAATAAAACAGTAACCAATGTGAATACAACACAGCAGATGAAATAATTCAATTCCCTCAACTGAATTCACCTCCTGTCTTTGAAAGCAGGAAGTAGCAGTCTCCTCATCTGAGATAAAAAGATACAAATCCCATGCCTGCTGCAATGATAAGGGCTTATTCTTTCTTTGAATAACTTTTCAATGAGACACATTCATGAGATTAGAGAAAGAACAGCTGGAAATAGTATGTGCATTTTGTGGTTTGTTTACTCCTTTGATCTTCATTGAGGTTCTCTATGAGTAATAGATGCCACTTTTCTTATGAGTAAAGGATTATGAAGAGCAGCTAGAGTCAAGATCAAACTTCCAGTGCAAAAGTGTGCGACTTGGGGAACAGTGTCAACTGATCTTCCTGGGATTCACTGTAGGTTTTAAACACTCAGAGAATGTAGCCTCAAAAATCTGATAATGAATATCCTTGTAGTAAAGGTTCATCACATAATTGTATACTGATACATTTTTAGTTTGTTTCTCTGGACAGGTACTTTAACACTTTGTAGTTACAAGAGAGCAAGAAATACCACTGTTTTGTGGAAGTGCCTACAAATTAAATTATTAAGACTTTAATAAAAGTAGCTAATGCTTTGTTCTATTACCAGCCCAAATAAGACTACTACATGTACAGATGTTTTACATTCCCAGAAGTAGAAAGAACAGTGGGTTATGTAAAAACTCTCAATGTATTTTTCATTCTATCCGTGAATGCAGTATTAGTGCCTTGTGTTTTACTGAAAAAAGCAATAGCAGTGACTTTGTTTCATTTAAAAAAACCCACCTCATTGTTTAATAGAACCCATTGAAATTTAAAGTTTTAATAACATCTATTGCTATTCCTGAAGCATATGACATCTAAGTATAAGCTATAATTTTCATTTAAAATCTAGGCATAACATAGAGAACTAGTGTATCTGTTAAAATGGGAGTTTTGATCTCAGGGAATTGTGTCCTTGGAGAGGAACATGAAAAATGGATGAGGGATCAGAGAATTTAGTTCACCTACTTTTGTCACTGATGTGACAGTCAGAAAGAAATTAATTTTGAGAACAGAAATCTGAACGTCACAGTCTGAGACTATGACAACCAACCTTGTCGATGACACTTGATTTCTTCTCCTTGTGGGCCATTAGTCCTTAGTTCCTAAGTTCAGATCCTATAAGCAGCTATAAAAGTCTATTTAATGTATGGAAAACTTTACAGGATATTCTAGTTACTTCTTATAAGATATTGAAAATCATCTAAGACAAAAAGTAAATACAATTTTTTTTTCAAGCCTGAAGAAAAAAAATTGCTGTATCACTGCTTTTTCATTTTTAAATACTTTGTACGTAAATCTACCATCAATAAGAGCTCATTACTCGGAAACCTGTTTCTTCTGTGTATTTTTCTGCTGTAACCTAGAACACTCATTGGCAGACATTATTCAAAAAAAAAATTAATATATAACTAATACGAAAGATCTATGAAGTATTGACAAAGCAAAAAGTCACAAATTAAGGGCAGGAGTAAAACTACCAATTATGTATTAGAACTCTTTAATTTGTTCCACCTATTTTTGCAAGTGCATATTTTGTAATACTTGATTCAAGTTAATATAAAAATGAAAACTCTTATTAATAATTTTTTGGTCTCTTTTGAAACACCTGCTAAGCTGCAGTAATAAAATGAAAGTTTCCATAAAGGCTAAAAACCAACTAGTATCTGACAGCCAAACATATATAATATAGAAACACATAAGAACACTGGAATTAAAAGAATAACATTCCATATAACCACACTAGTTGAAAGTGAAAACAGAGAAGTTTAAGAAATTGCAATTGAGAAACAATATCAAAACATTTTTTAAAAATCTTATTTTAAAATGAATAAGATGTTTAACCAAGACAGCTGCATTTAGAAATGCACAAAAATATCCAAGGATCTACTTCAATTAAAACATTGTTCAGTCAGTCCAGAAGTTTCATTTCCACAACTAAACAAATTCCCAGACATTTCTTCTCTGACAAATCTCTATCCCTCAACTCCATTATCTTTAGATAGCATTCTTAGACAGATAAAAAGGAAAAAACTTTTTTTTTAGCAAAATATCAATGAAGCAATCAGGCAATACAAAATATTTAGGCAATTTTTACTTCTGGCTACCAGCAAAAAATTAGACCACTTCTTTTCAGGAAGTGCACGGTTGTATCTATGACCCTACATTTCTAGACTAAAAAATACTGGTTTAACTTCCCATACCATAAATATTTACTGTGTGAAGCTTATGGCAAAAGGCTTTTTACACTCATCTGTGCTGTCATCCTTAATACCTAGCGTTAAGTGTATAAATTGCAGTGTTCAGCATAGCAGTGGCTACCATACAGGTAGTACTGGTAAGCACCAAGCTTCTGGCACAGAACCTACTGCTCAGTCATGTCAGAAAGACGTGTGTTCCACTCATCCCTCCTTCCCTCCACACTGTAGCTCTGTAACCACCCATCTTCTCCCTCTGGCTGCCTCTGGGGGCTCTCCCACTCACGCCTTCTCTTGCTCAGGCGCTAGATGTGTAGCTGCAAATCCTCCTTCATGCTGAATCCTTACTGAGCTGACTCACTCTGTTAAACCATCAGAAAAGCATTGCTTTTTTGTTTGCCAATTAAACTTTCTGTCATTTTAGCAAGCAGATTCCAAGACAAATGAGAGCTGGCACAGCAGAAAAAAAAAGGATAAATGCTGTCAAAAGCAGTGAAGAGAAATTATAAACTAGGATAAAGCGGAACACTAGCTCCATTCAAGAGCAGAGCCTTATATGAGGTCCTACAATTAAGTGTCTAAAACTGAAGAAACAAAATTGCAGCAAGCTCAATTACTTAGAAATGAATGTCTGAAAAGAGTATTAATTGCTAATATTTAAGAACTCATTTGCTTTGAAACTAAGCATATATTCAGACTGTAATTTTTTCCTAAGACAGCATAGAATATTTACAAAGCTGAAGCTGTAACATGAAAGCACAAGTAAAAAATTGGCTTGCATGTCTCCTGCATGTGATGAGGTCAGCACAACTAAACAGCAGAACTACTGGCAATCACTTCTCTCTTTCTAAAACTTTTTCCTCAGCCTGAGAGAAAAGCATTAACTCATGAATTGTCAGGGAGAGAGATACAAATATTTCAAAATATATTTTTCTGACAAAATTGGGTCAGAGTAGCCATGGACTGGAATTTGAAAATGTTGAGCTATGTTCAAGGATGAATAGGAGGAAAAAGGAAATAAAAATCATTGCAAGCAGAGCACTGTTACTAAAAGCTTTAACAACAGTAGCTACTAATCTTAAAGGAAATGTACCATTTCCATCAGCAAAGCACTATGCAAACCATTTTTACTACATTTAAATTATAATGACATTTTTTCTTACATAATGGGAACAAAAATATCAGATGGGTGACCACATTAATTTTAAACATATTAAATACAATTAAAAGAAAAATCCAGCCCAGTGATTTTAACCAAAACAACTCATTTGGCTCTAGTTACAGAAATGGTGTGATGTGACCTTTGCAGATGACACGTTTTGTTTAAAGGACACTCATGCCTTTTAGTATGAAAATGTAGCATGCCTTTACCAACAGAACTCTCAGGAAATGTTCTCCTGGGTAGAGCTATTGAATTTCTTTGCAAACTGGGATTGCATAGTCATGGTTCTTAAAAAAGAAACAGGTACATAGCTGTGGTATCAGTCTGGTACTAAAGAGATCTGTTCTGTAGAAAGACTAAACACCCAAAACTCTCTCTTGGTCTCACGAATGCTAATCTTCAACTTAAAGAAAAAACCTTCTTAATCCATGAAAAAGTTATTTTGCATGTAAGTGCTTTTCTGGAAAATTTCAGATAAATGCACACAAAACTTTCATTTTCAGCATATACACACGTGATACAGAAAGGAAGCTAATGTCTGGAAGCGAATGTCTGTAATTTGTTTTGTGTGTTAAGAGTCCACTCTGCAAAAACTGGTTTTCCCTTTTCAATTGAACTTGGTTCTCAACAGCTTTCTTGCTTCTTGAGAAGCTCCATGGCCCAACCAAAACAACAAATTAAAAAACAACTATCTCATTCTTCTAAAATAGCCCGGATTACACTGACATTAATATTACCCTCTGATTAAAAATCAACATTGTTGCAGCATTCCCTAGCTTTTCACATCAAAATACGGTAAAGATCATATCAAAATGACGGCAACTTGCACAGAAATTATTTTTAAAATTATGCCTCTGTAGTAGATAGGGACAGGCGAACGGAAGATCTCGCGATGTGACGGAAAGCCGCAGGGACCCTGCCCCGTCATCCTGTGTGATAAGCAATCTCCCCAAGTATGCAACCCCTCCTAACTTCAGTAGTTTTCCACTCCTTACTAACCCGAGCTAGACCAACCACCCCCTTCTGACGTAGCAGAAAACCTGCGAGTATTTAACCCCAAAAGATAAGATAATAAAGGCCATTTGTCCGTCCATCATGTTGGTGTAAGCGTCTTGCAAGTGGTCCGAGTGACCCAGGCGAGGCTGGGTTGCCGTGCTGTTATCTTGAAACCAGGTCGCCTGCCTTCCCAGCAGAAGGCAACATGCATCTGAAGAAGCTAAACTTCCTGTCTCTGTATAAGAGAACAACTGAATAGCTAACAGAAGTTGCAAACATAGATATGTCTCATACAAAATTAAAACACAGCACAAATTTCCTGAGATGCGTAAACAAATACAGCAAACCTGTTGAAATCAGTACATCCTGAAACCTAAAAGCAAGTACGTCAATTTTAGGAACAGCATGCCTACACCACCTTTTCTCACAAAGAGTTTCTATCTGTTAAGCTAAACACACTGGAAAGAAAAGCTTAGTAACTTTTAAATCAACTTTACTAAGTTTCCATCAAAAGTTTACTGTGAAGAGCTCTCTATGAATAGGGGAATATTTCTAAAACAAAGTCTGTATCAACTAAACAATCATAGTATGAACCAAATCACAGTAATTTGGAATGACTGTGAGATTCTCTTCAATACTTCATTTCTTTACCCAAACTAAAACACCAGCAAAGATGCATCCAGAGCATGAAAATCAGACACCTCAGAGACCTTTTTCTATACATATCTGCAGTAAGCAGTGCGATCACATGAACCCTGTCCACAGAATGAAAAAGCAGGTTTATCCTGTAAACTGAAACCACAAAAATAAAACTCATCACCAACCATTAATTTAATTGGGCTTCTGTTACATAATTTTTATTACTGCTGATTTAGGCCTCAGATTGAAATAAAAAACTAAGATTCAATATCTATAGCCAAAATTAAGGCGAAGCAGTGTGCTGACAAAAAGGTAACAACAAAGCAATAACAACACTCAGACTGAACATGGGGCTCCACATATTTTATTTGCTCACATGGCTGCTGGAGTGCAACTAAGTGGCTCACACCTGGACCTCTTGGAATATGTCTGTGTGCAACAACACATGCCCAGGTGTAACCATCTCTAACACCTGCCTTGTTCAATTTGCTGTATTGAGATCTATTGATTTTTGATATGTTTCCTACTTTTTATAAATAAGGAAGTACAATGCACTAGTACTTCACGAGAAGCATTGCTCATGAAGTTGCAAGACTTAGACTCATAAAAGTACTCACCATTATTTTTATGAATACTTTACAGAAAAAATATTTTTAATTTCAAATCTTATGGGTTAAATTTAAGATTTAAATTGATATCCAGAAATAAGATGAAAGCTTAGATACTTTGAGAAATACAAGGTGAATAACTTTTGTATCAAGAAAAACCATGGCATTTAATATAATTTAGCTAAGTGCAGTGTCTTCCTAGTCCATTAAATTACAGCAGCCTTTTAATAATTGAACATTTTTCTAAATAGCATGAAGCTGAATGATTAAAAAAAGGTCTTTCAATTTAATAAGAAATTAATCTATTTGTTTTAATGAGGGTTAACCACACTGGTTTTTGTTTCAGTGCCAAGGAGGCTCATGGGAGAAGGCAATTATTAAACAGCTCTAACTATGTGTAGGCTGGAACAGACACTTATTCTAAAAGGATAACATAGTCTCAAAACACTTTACCCTGAAGCATTCCACTTCCATAGTACAAATACTCCACATCTGGAAAATCCTTATTAAAATGAGGATTAATAAAATATTAAATATTAAAATATTAAAATCCTTTTATTAAAAACTCTTTTCAGTTTCAACCACCGGAATAATTCTGTCATTTACTCTGCATTGATATTAGTGCATTAGTTTGTCTCCCAAAGAAATGTAGCATACACTCACCAAGAAACCATGCATCAATATATGTATAAATATATCAACATTAAAAGAAAAAAATCCACAGTTTCCTATAGCTGAATTGAAAAGCCTTGATATTTCTTGTACTGATAATCAGAAATTGAGCTGGACAACCATTAGCAAAAGGAACGAAGTAGTTTTGTTTTCCTAAATGATGTAGTATCAGAAGGATAGTGAACCATCAAATGATAACTGATCACACAAAAATGTAACAATAAGCCCACCAAAAAACGCATTTAAAAAACATTTCGAGACACATTTATTTACATACTTACAAGACTAATTCTTAAGGAAATATGGTTTATGAGATACACCATCTATCTACCCATAATTTTTGACCTGTGTAACAAATTCTAATTTAATACAGTAGCAGATAAGGTTTCTGAATATACAAAGGTCCACATTTTGTGACCAAAACTCACCGGGTAAAGATGAGCCCTCGAATCTGTTTATGAAAGGAATGACAATTAAAACTTATTCTCTTATTAATTAAAAAAAATGCAGCAACCAGCAAAACAAGCAGCAAATCTGTAAGTATAAACCAGTAATAGCATAGCTAGGAACAGAGAAAAGTGTACATATAAACAAACTGTTAAGAAAACAAACTTAGCAGCTTTCCTGCCCCTGGGAAAACCTATTTTTAAGAAGAACTTTCAGAAAAGTTTTGTTTGTTTTCAGGGTATTATCTCACAGAATTATTACAAAATTTTGTTGTCACTATCAAAACTAGTACTGACTACACAGTCTTTCACTTACTCTGATTCATGTTAATAACTTTCCAAATTGAAATCATGAAGATCTGAAAGACAGAAGGCTATAGAGCCTTCAGAAAATTTTAATTTAAATCACAGGGAAACAACTGATTTTTCCCAATGTCTTGATTCCCATTTACTTTCTACTTTAGTTTTCATACATTGTGTTTACTAGTTATAAGCTGAGTTTGGTAAGAAATTTAGCATATTACACTTCTGAACACCTAGTTTATAAGGTCTTCAGAGAAAGGAATTTACCTGCCAGTGAATCCTACTGTGAAGCATACAGATATTTTTATAAAACAAATAATGAATAAAATATGATGAGGAGAGCTAGAAAATGTGCTATTATTGCCCTAATTGATTTACTGTTCATACGTGACTGTCTAATAACCCTCATTTACCTGTTTCAGATACTTTTACTGTCAAGACTTTTTGACATACATAATCTATTCCTCTACATCTATATGAAGAAACAGAGTATCTATTAGGGGAAAAGAGACTGGAAACAAGCTGAAAGGCAACCTCAGAAAAACTCACACTTCCATTTATTATATACAAGTACTTAAATGAAAGAGCATAAAACAGTACAATGAATTTCAAACTATACAAGTAAATCAAGGGAAGCAAACAGGTTCTACTTCAGTGGAATTTTACCCTTACAGTGGCCCTAAAAAACCCAAAAGAAATGCTTGCAAAATAGGACATAATATGACTGAAGGTGGCAGAATCTGTCCTTTAATCTATAATGATAATTAAAGGATTATTTGGATTACTGCATCTAGTTAACTAGTTTGCAAAATGCATTATATTAACAAATTAGTGACAGATTTTTCTTCAGCTTCTAAAAGGGATAGAGGAAGTAGCACTGATTATTTCCGCTATTACGATTATTAACATTGAAGGTAATGGCTGGAGAAGGGAGTGTTTAATCTTAAATCTCTCTACCTTAGTCTTTAAAAGGAGCCCCTGATATATAGAACATGTTAGAACTTAAAAACTAAATCTATTATCAGGGAATTTCACTGATGTGCAGTACACACATACAAAATACTAAGTTCAGGTACTACACATTCACCAGGAAACATTTTAAAAATAACAGAGTAGCACAGACAAGGCTTGTTCTATCTGTGTCTTTAGGATGCGGTCACTCATAAACATGATCAGCCATGCAAATGTGTTCAAAACCCTCAAGACAAAGCTAGCATTAAAAATTAATATCAAAACTACAACATGAACTTCCTATTTCTCCAATTCCATTAAGATCACAATTTCAGTCAAGTGTTTACCTGAACGCAAATGAGAATACTGAAACTAAACTGAGGAACTTGAGGAAAGAAAGTCACCTTTATGTTCACATCAGCCTCCCTCCTGCCTTCAGGCCAACTGCTCTTCACTCTGCTGGCTTGGCATTTTTTAAAGCCATATTCTCCCTTTTACTGTTGAAAACCACTGAAGACAGCATTTTGAGACCTCTAAGAACTGTACAGTAAGGAACTCTAAATAAAAGCTAAATTCATCTCAAGCTACTATTTCTGAGGGTTTTTTAATCTTATTACTTTTATTTCATCTCAAGGTACTATTTCTGAGGGGTTTTTTATCTTACTGCTTTCATTAAATAGGGTTAACTTACTTCTTTTAGAAAATCTGTACCATTTTATGTAAAACCCCCTCAAAATTTAATATGATAATAATAGTATATTGATATAGGATTAGTAGTAAGCAATCATTTTGTTTGTAATTGAATGAACAACAGCAATTAAAGAACAGCAGATGTCAATACTTGCATAGATAAAGCTCCAAATACCTGCTTCCAGTTCCACTAAAGAAGACACAGTCTCATTCCCTAATGGCTACTTAAAGTGATATAAGAGGAAATATTTGCAATTTTGGTAGAAATTTTACACTATTTGACTTTTTAGTACCTAACTACTTTATGAATGAAAAGGATTAAAAAAGAATAATGAAAGATTACTCAAGTTTTGAGATTAAAAGTTAGATAGAATTTTAGGCACATTTTTTTAAGTAGTCCATGCTCCTGGGGAAGGAGATGCTTCCCTGCTGCTTTTTCTCCCATTGGGGTGACAAGCAGTGGAAGCCCATGGCTTCTTTTCATTCCTACACAGAACGGGGAATGAGGCACATATTACCTGAACTGCTTCCAATTCCCTCATGAAAAACATGCAACTTAGATAATTGTTATTTTTTAAACATAATCTTGAAGCAATTTCCTTGTTATTGGACATGCAAAGAAATGCACTCCATGGTTTGGAAAGTCCTTATTTAGACTCTTGGAGAAACCATGAGAAGCCAGTAACAATGCTGGAACTTCTGCTATGGAGAGACTGGGCAGATGAGAGGAATAAAAACCTGAAAGTTAAGGTTTTACTTCCTGATTTCTTGTGACTCCATATGCAAGATTGGGCTTCCCACAACTGTTACTACCTGATTTGTACAGAACACAGGTAAGCCAGAAGGTCTTCGTCCAATTCAGAAAAAGACTGCATACAAGCAGTCTTTAACCATTAAGCAGTAGGTATCATAGTCTAAACTGACACAGATCCTGAGCAAAGAAGCTTATTCAAACTGAACAGTGATAGGAAGGAGTCAAATAACCTAACAAATAATACTATTAATACACGCTTCTGATTTTCAATACACTCATTTCTATTTCATTTTATTGCAAATTACTTTCTTCCACTGGACAGTCATCTGTCTTTGTTTTTAGATAAGACAAAGAAAGCAATGGGTTTTTTTCCTGTGCCCTTCATTTTCACATTTCACACTATTTGACACTATGGACAGGTTCTTAAGAAATAGTAAATAGATGTATCTATATACTGCTTAGTTAGCATGATATATAAGAAGTCTACTATGTGAATTCAATACTTTTTTTACTACTGGTTCTACTACTGCTGTCACCTTAAGAATGTAGAGTTTAAACCAGATTTACTGAAGCAGAGAGGTAACTGGATTTCATTAAAAAAGTAAAGATGGATATTTGTGTAGGTCAGTGAAAGAGGTTTTTTCTCTTTAGTAAGGTAGTTAATTGTGATAGTCCAAAAATCAGAATGATGTTAGGTAGCTCTTAAAGAAGTTATCAGATCCAGGGACAGTTCATGTATTATACACATAATCTTCCAGAAAGGAAGAGAAAGAACTTTATTAAAGCAACTACCTCAGAAAGAAGCATTTTAAACTTTATGTATACATTAATCTACATTAGAGTTTTCAGTGCTAACATCATGCTGACATTGTCTTTTTTAAATGACTAAGAAGTTTGTACTCCTAAAAGTTAAATTCGCAATCTTATCTGAAAATATTTTTCATTAATGAATATATTCGAGAAAATGCCACTATGGCATTACTCTTCCAACACCTGATATCCTAAGACATACTTGCTTCAGAATTACTGTAAAATGGCACATTTGTACATGTACCAGTTAACATTATTGAAATTATAAAATGGCTACCAATATTAATATGTACAGAAAAAAATGTTTTAAGAAAACCCAGTGCAATGCATTGAAGACTCATTTAAAAACTCTGGACTGCTCAAATTATAATCACTCTATTAACACAGTTTCAATTGACATTAAAGAATTTTCTCAACTTGTTTCCACTTTTGCCTGTTTGACTTAGGTACACAATTTACAAATCAAGTATTAATCCATTCTTTTTGAGGGGAAGAGACAAGATAGAGGGAATATGACTACTCTTGTGTTCATCTATTCAATGGCAAATCCCTTAATTCAGTTTCCTACTTCCATAACCATTCAGGAAAACATGAGGAAAAGTTAAGATCAGGCAGTTAAACAAATATAATAACATACATTAACCTGCATTCTTTACCCGTTTGCTCCACTTGGTTGAAAGCTGCTAGGTGCCATGGTGACAGACAGAATAGAAATACTTAAAATACTGTATGTCATTCTGTAGTGATGCTCACACTAACAGTATACTGTGGATAAATTAGAGGGGAAATGGCAAAGACCACCATCATTGGGAAAGGTCATGATGACAGTTTATGGTAAGTCATTCAGCTGTTTCATTGCCACTAGTAAAGAACTTTATTTTCTAAAAGAAGAGAAAAAAGTCTAAAACAAAAGAAAAAATCAAAACTACGCTGGAAGACTCATACATATATAGTGGAACGGCCTATTCTTCCATATGAAATTAATAAATTATGCATAACCACTTCTAAATCTCCTAGGATGATAAGTCATTTAACCCTTAATAGCTAGAGGCAGAGAAACAAAATAATGAATTTTGATCACATATCTCCTTACTAAAGCTCAAAGAGTGAAGACAGAAGAATAAGCTAATACTTTGCACGTATGTGTGGCAAAGTACTGGTAACTAAGCAACAGGCAGGAAACATGTCAGAGAGGAAAAGCATATTTACAGTCCTAACTGTCATTAAGTCTCTCATTTATACACAATTATAGATACTAGTTACAAGAAGAGAGGATCAGACAGCAGCACAAAGCAGTCACTGCACCTTTTGTTTTTTATTTTTCCATTTTTCCCTACTACAGATATTGCCTGGGTTTTAATTGGATTAATCTCACATGACAATTAGCTGCCTTAATGCCCTTAATTCGTAACAGAATAAGCATCTTGCCTAAATTCTGCATGGATAGATGCACAAATAGAGAATACATCCTGAGCTTACTTCCTACTTGTTTGGGTTTGTATTTTAATAGGATTCTGTGTTAGTACTTCATGTGAATTATTCACTTTTTCTGTATGATCAACAGAACACTCAGGAAAAAGGAAAATATATATCATTAGACAAACATAAGTATATAGTGTATATATACGTTCAGCATGATTATTCGTGCAAAGACATCTTTTCACATACACACACCTGCTTAGAGAGTTATATCTTTAACCTTGAAGTTCTTAAGAATTTTTTCAAAGTACACATTTATTGAATGCCCAAATGCAGAAATTCTGGTTTTTATTAATTCATTTGTCCCTTTTAAACATACAAAAGGCAAATAGGAAGGTTGTCATACATAGTCATATTTAAGTGTTTCTGGGAACACAAATATAGCAGAAACAA
This sequence comes from Machaerirhynchus nigripectus, assembly GCA_013397975.1. NCBI lineage: Eukaryota > Metazoa > Chordata > Aves > Passeriformes > Dicruridae > Machaerirhynchus > Machaerirhynchus nigripectus. The sequence continues at coordinate 127,959 of VZRQ01008861.1, read as the reverse complement.
TATTTATCAATGTTTCTTCAAACTAAAGCACTTAAAAACTCAAGGGAGTAGAGGAAGTAATGAAGCATTAAATAATTTTTTTTCTTATGTTCCACTTTTCATTAGCATTTATTGGAACACAACTACTAATGTATGTATTTTGAGCATGTGGAAGCAGTAGTGACCCTGGTCCTCACTACACCTAAAAGATACTTGCCAATTGAACCAGAAAAAATACACTCATAAAGACACAAGTCTTTTGATTTGAGTTTTGGTTGGAGCCATGAGAAAGAAAAGTAATCTTTCCAGGGTAGACTTCTGCTTCTTCAGAGGCAAACTCCATGAATTTTCACTCTTACATATAATACATTCTATTTTTGATACAAATATTGGTGCTAAATCTAAAGTCAATCACTTAAATGGACACAAATGACAAGAGGTATTGCTCCTAATTTCTAATAAAAATTTCAATGAATTTTATTTATTGCTTTGTAATAAAAATTTAAAAATATGGTAATCACACAGTCATCTAGAAACCCAGTATATAATTTGATTTTATTTGATCATCGTGATATTTTTAAATACAATCAGGAATACAATTTAAATCAAGCTCACTGCATTACAGGTTATTAACTCAAAGAAGTTTTAATAAAATGACAGTATAACCAATCTGAGTCTGAAATATGTCTTTAAAAAGTAGACCAGTGAAGAAATACAAGTGGTTGTTTCTAGGACTGCCAGTTGCCCATACATCTCTTCTTTCAACTTTCAGTGATACAATAACACTTTATATGCCACAAGAAAAGAACACTATTTTGAGAAGAATATAAAAATTATCATAGAAAAGATGGAATCAGTATCATTAACGGTGAGAAATATAAAAGGATAACACTACGCAGCCTTGCATGAGTACTGAACTTTAATACTTCAGCTTGGAATGGAATACAAAAGAGAAATGGTGACACATATGCTCATGTATTTTCCTCTGTTTTCACTTCTACAGCTTTTGGTATGTAAGGCAACATTCATTCATATAAACGTAATTATTTCATGCAACATTACCTCAAACAGCTAATAATATTTAGAAAGAAAATGTTGGGATCTTTTGTTCCTATTCAGACTACTGTGAAATCACAGAACTTGAACAGGGCTCACATGAACTTCTAGAAATTTTACATCCCAAGCAGGCTCACCTACTCCTATGTCACTCCTGGAAGATGTTTTTCTAGGTGGTTGTAGAAGACCTTCCGTGACAGAGACTCTCCAGCATCTTTAGCGAGTTTACTCAAAATGTTTGGCTGTTCTCACATCAGAAGTATTTTTTCCATGTTTAATCTAAACCCTACCTCATTGCAATGTACATCCTACGTCACTTTTCACCTACACTATGAAGATGTATCCAGGCTGCAGCAGGGCCCTTGCCAGGTAGCAAGTTGCTTGGGAGCCAGCAGTGCTTCCTCAGTGCTGCTTAGATCACATCTGGAATACTGCACGGGTTTGGGTCCCCACAACAGACACCCGTAAATGGCAGCGAGTTCAGCAGAGCCACTAAGATGGCTGGGGGCCAGAGCACTTGTCCTGTGAGGAAATGTTGAGGGAATGAGGCTTGTTCAGCCTGAGCAGGAGATGGCTTCGGCGGGGACCTAACAGCAGCCTGCCAGTACCTACAGGGAGGTTATCAAAATGATTGAGCCAGGATACTCAATGTGCATGGAGGGAAGGACAAGAAACAACTGAAATAAACTGAAATGAGAGGTTGAGACTGGACATAAGGAAAAACACTTTCACCATGAGTCAGGCAGTAGAGCAGGTTATGCCAATGCCAACCTTTGAGATTCCTACTGGATAAAGCCTTGCACAACTTTGTCTGACCACAGCTGACCTTGCTTTGCTTGAGAGGCTGAACAAGAGACCTTCTGAAGACTCTGACAACCCAAATGATCCTGTGAACCTGTAACATCCATACAGCTTCACAGAATCACAGAACCATTTAGGTTGGAAAAGACCTCCAAGATCATCAAGTCCAAATTTTGACTGAACACCACTTTGTCAGCTAGACAACAGCACTAAGTGCCACGTCAAGTTGTTTCTTGAACACCACCTCCCCGGGCAGTCTGTTCCAATGCTTAACAACCTTTTTCATTAAGAAATTCTTCCTGATGTCTAAACATCAAACATATAAAGATAGTCAAACATACCAAAGCTAGACCCCCTATTTAATAATTTTCCTTTACAACATAAGAATGGTTAGACTGATGGTCGATCACACAGTATCTCAAATCCATGACTTGTGACAAGTATTTGCCTAAGGCAAAGTGGAACAGAGGAAGGATACACTCCCCTCCCTAATATTACTTCTACTAAGTGGAAATTTGAAACTGATAACACTTCCAGAATTCTCTAATAGAATCCACTTCCATACAACCTTTTTCATATGTTAGTTAAAAATATGTTAGTTATCCAGTCAGAGAGGATCTAGTTAGTGTGGATTTATGCAAAAAAGAAGACATTCAAAGCTTTCATTTTCCTGCTTTCAGCTCTTAGTAACTTTCCTCCCTGCTCAGCAGTAGGGCAACTCCTTCCTCTCTTTGCTTATTTTTACTCAAAAACCTACAACACAACTAGTAGCAGAGATAATTAGAAAAGAACATCATCTTCAATTACTCTTAGGCTAGATACTTTGCGTGCTTCCACTCTGCCTTTTTTTTACCACAGCAGACTGTTATTCTGTTCCTTCATGACACCAGGATCACCTAATTTCTTCTGTCCATATCAGAAGTATAAAACACACACGTACAGTGTTAATAAACTGCTGGGTTTAACAGGCCAAATTCAGAGTTTCTTTAGTTTGTTTTTTTTTTTTTATTTTGAAGTGTCCATTTTCTTTTCTACTCTTCTCCAATCTTTACTCTCTCAGATTATTCTCCTATGTTTTCCACCAAAATGACGGTTATGGATCAGTAAAGTTAAAAATGGGAAGATCAGAATAATTACAGCAAAAACCCTCCATCATCTGATTTTTCATCAGGATAAATAGAATTACAGTATGTGTTTACCTGGACAATAAATTAATCCATCCAATTTTTAATGACATGACACCAATGAAATAATATTTTACAATACATGCATTCTATAACAGCTCACTTTCCTGTGTCGAGTGCCAGAGCTTCTAAGAGATTTATTTAATCATAAACGTTGAAAAAATTCCATGCCAAACTCACTGAAAAAAGTATAATTACATATTATATCTAGTCACACTGTTAGAACAGTGTGTTCCAATAAGGGCTTCAGTAAAACAAAATTATACAACTTGCAGTATCATTTAAAGCATTTATAATTTTTAGTGCACTGAAGTTGCCAAGAAACCCTGAGAAGCAGACGGGCATTACTGCTGTTAAAATGCAATCACTTATACCAGAAAAGAATTGTGCCTTTCATATTTTCAGAAGAAATGTTTAATATTACAGTTTCCTATAATTTGATTTTATTTTTATTAACAAATATTATAAATGAACTGACTTTTAAAAATCTGGTTTCCTAAGCAGATTCCACTAGTGGCATCAGTTCTTCTATTTAAGAACACGAACAAAATATAAATCACTATCTAGGCAACATCTCTTTCAAAGAATTCCCAGCAGCAAGCCACCTGAACCTGTTGCTGAAGTTTTTCTTACTGAATGCCATAAAACAAAGTTTCATTAAAATTTTAATTTGTTTAAAAAATAGAAAAATCCAGCAGCTTCAACACAAGGACTAAATTCTAAATTCTACATTTAATTTCAACTTTCAATACATTTCTTCTTTACATTCCATTATTTTCATAAAATATCGTCATTATCATCATATCCATTACTATAAATAAATATCATCACTCATCATCATTCACTAGAGAAGCAGCCCTCACATCCACTACAAGGTTATAATATTATACAAGTATAAACTATAAAATCTACATGAAATATTATTTCAAAGTCACTATAAGTGATATAATATTAAGGCTTACCTGAAACCTTCTATATTTGATTACTCCAATGTAATTTTTCTGAACATTGGTCTCACCAAAGGTGCTTGCTTACTTCAAGAACATCAAATAAAGGACTTCCAAATGGGCATATATAGTTTCTACTCTTTAACTGAGATATAATTTAACATTTTTGAATGTATATCCTGTGGATTATCTCAAAATGCTCAATAAATTTTGAAGCTGTCCTACCAGCATGGTCTGCACAGAAGATTACAGTGATTTGGAACACAAAGAGGAAATCAAATGTCTAAATCAACATGCTTCACATATTTTTAAATAAGCCTCATTACAATTACACAACTATTTTCTGTTGTACCAACAGAACATTTATCATCTCTTTTACTTTCAGAAGTAGATCACTGGATCAAAAGAAACCATGTTTTATAATAGAGGGTACATTTTGTACTCAGCCATTTGCATTTGGACCAGTTTCAAGCTCAGATTGTTCACCAAGGTGTTTCTACAGATAGCAGCCTCTCTTCGGCTGTTGAAGGTAAATGTCATCTTTAATTCATTAAACAAACAGCACTTCTTTTCTCCTAGGCAGAAAATACTGTCAGCCGTAATATTTTCAAGATATTTTTTAATATATTTAAGACGTTTTTTGCAGGAGTTGTTACTGAGATAACAGGAAAGTGGATGATGAAGAAGGAAGTCTCTGAAGCATGAATGTCTATCCATACAATCAATGAATAATATTTTAAAAAAATTTTTAAAGTAAAAAAAAGGGCACTGAACTATCTTTTACCTGTCATAACTAACACACAAAATAGTCTCAAATATTCCTAGAATCTCACTGATTGATAAAGTGCATGAAATTGCTCTCACTGCTCTTTGTTCCTAAAGCTACTGAAAGGCGTGCAGCTGTTTCACAGATCCCAGTTGCTTACAGAAGGTGATTTTTTACACATCCTGGACCAGTCAAATAAGAGCTGAAGCACACAGATTTAATTTCCTATTTTTATGTGTCTCTGTTAAACATGATACTGTAACATTGTTGCAAAATGTGGCCCATGTAAAAATGTTTTTAAGAAAGGATATTCCTTGATGTTTGATCTTTGTACACTTTCAAGCCTAATCAACAGGAAGGGAGATTTAATCCAAAAAACAGAGAGCAGCTAACAAGCAAGTTCTAAGTGATGCCCATGAGTTAGAAACACAAATTACTTGTTGGTAGAATTGCCTTGTGAATATACAGAGCTGGACATGCTTCAGCAATCTCAGACCTAGGGGGAGGTTAACAAGGCTTGGGAAGTAGGATGCCCACTGAAAGTGGACACAAAGAATGCAGAATTTATAGACCATCTGGCAGAGCTCCCAAGATAACGAAGAAACCAATAAACACAACTCAGCAACTGTGCTGAAATCAGCTCCAGCAGCCTAAGAAGTAATTCTGGCAGGGGGAGATGGTGACCACTGGAACACGAAACCCACCACCTCAAAAGAAGAGAAAGCCTGAGCATGTGGAGTAATCAGCGTGGGAAATGGGAGAATCATTAACCAATAGAGGATAGACTACTAATTAATAAGAGAACCATGCAACTTACAGCCAGTAAACGCTAATTCCTTAGTTTGCTGAAATGTACAAATAGTAAAAATTTTTGATGGTTGCTGTGCTTGATTTGTGAAATACCACCAGACACCCAGGCTTGCACAGCTCTGAAATAAATAATCAATGTCTCTCTCAAGTGAGTAATTATTGGCTTGCTGCACACAGGTAACAAATATGATTTTTGCACACAATACCCTTCCCATTCCCCACTCCCTGCAGGGGAAAGGAAAAAATGATCTTTGACTGGTTACCCCAAAAAACTGAATTCAAATGGCGGAAAACAGGTGACTGGGAAGATACAGTATCCTCGAAAGGCAGGTCAAAGAAATCTCCTAGAAAGACAAAGGACAGAATAACAAAACTTCCCTCTGCATACACAGCCTATTCCATCTGAGGGTAGATGTCACGGAACACTGCTCCATTGGAATACCCAGCAGGAAAGCAAAGCCTGACATTTCTGAAGATATTCTGGATGAACAGAATCACAGCTTAACTTCCGGTTTCTTCTTATCACACAATTGGTCATGTCTCTCTAAGAGATATTTTAATTGCATAGATGCATTCTTTTGCAAGCACTGAATTTTAATGTATATCTCTATTTTAAAGCAGCAATCAACAAAACAGGCTTTCCCAACAAGCAGTTCTCTATAGAAGTATACTAGAATCAAATGTAGAAGTTGTATGCATTAAGCACAACGATGGCAATGGCAATCCTTTTCACTGATGATGCAGACATATATCTGTATCTGCTCATAGGAGACACATGTCCCTGTCCTGCAGGTACCACAGCTGCAAGATAGGGCCTGAAGTTTCCTCTGTGCTTCTGCACAGCCCTGTTGCCTCTCACCCAGCTCTTGATGGCCAGGCCTCTTTGGTCTACAAATCTTCCCTCTTCTACCCAACTATGCTTTACACGTAGGCTGACAGAAGGGTATTGATACAGGAGTCTTTTGCTGCCATTATGCAGGATGCCTGCAGTGTGTCAGGAGACCATGTGATGAATCACAGAAGCATTAGTCTTGTGCTCCCCTCTGAGACTTGACGTCTCTGTGATTGAAAGAAAAGACAGAGATTCCTTAAAAATAAGGCTGAGATAAGCCATAAAGCATGATACTCTCAATCCAGCTGACAAATGGATTCATACATTGAGTCACTCAAAAAAGCACATAATGAAAAAACAAAGTATATATTTTCATAATCCCCAGATGAATGAAAATGGAAAATAGTTGCATTAAAGCACTATTTAAATAACTAGATAATTAATAAAAGTTATTGACTCTTTCCTACTGTACATTCCTACTCCAAATTTAGAAAGAAGCACTGAACACTAAGGTACATAAGGGTACACTTTTTGGCTTGCAGTTTCAGTGACAAAACCAGTACATTCCTACTCCAAATTTAGAAAGAAGCACTGAACACTAAGGTACATAAGGGTACACTTTTTGGCTTGCAGTTTCAGTGACAAAACCAGAATTGCATGTCCAAAGGGGTGTTTGAAGATGTTATCTGCATTACCCCAGCACTACACAGTAAGAGGCTAATTCTCTCCTAGGACATCTTTACTTGACAAACTTTTAAAAATGCAATTTAAGAAATTGTAACTGAGCATAATTAAAACACTCAGCATGCAAACAGATAACTATTGCATTACATTTAGATTAGTTTATCCTGCAAATATAACATCCTGAAAATAATAAAAGAAACATGAGTTATCAAAATACAGTCTTTCTCAAAATTCTAAAATAATTTTAAAATGAAAGAGAGTTATGTGGAATCTGTCACAAATAATTAAAATAGTGTTCTACTGAGGTTTTTTTCCAGTTCCCAATGCTGCAGCAGTAAATCTTCAGGAAGAAAATAAAACCTCAACCAAACACCAAAACAAAACAGAACATCCTCCTTCTGAGACAGAATCCCAGTCCCTGCTCCACAAATGGGCAGAGATAAACTTCAGTTCCCAGGATTCTTTGAGTGCTGAAATGTTGACTACAATGCAGAAGAACCAATCTCAGCAAAAATGTCCCTACATCTATATAAAATGGCAAGATAATGTATCTCATGATGGAAAGACATTTATAAGTTTCTCATCTTTCCTGATTCTTTGGCCTTTCAGTGTGCACTCTCAGTGGTGCCTTATTCATTGATATCCCCCTTTCAAATGAGAGCTGGATTCCTTTCTCCTTTAGACTTTCTTTTCTATTGTTGGAATTGGCTTTTAAGCAGCCTGTGAAAGTAAATTCATTACTTCATTAATCCTTATTTCTGGCAAAGGCTCCAGTAGATGTTTTTAAACTGGTAAAATTATAGGATTAAAATGCATAAATCATAAAAGGTTACTTAATAGACTGGACAGTAACATACATACTTAGTAAGAGCAAACTAAAATTCCAATATCTTTTATATAATGAATTCATTACTTAATGGGCTAGATTTTAAACTGTACCACTACAGTAATCCTTAATTGTGTCCTAATTATTAGGCAAGTTCAAATTACGTTCTTTGTGTACTGATTTCACTTCAAAATTGCCAAGCTTATAAAATGAGTCTTTATAAAAACCTCCATACAATCTGAAAGCAGGAAGAAAGGACTTCTTCTCCCACATCACACATGTATGAAAGCAGATACACAGCAGGAAGTTTATGGAGGTTTTTGAACAAGACCTGTTTTTCTACGTCTCTTCTCTGGAAGACTTCAGAAATCATTCCTCACTTACTGGAAAACTGGGAAGTTTTGTGTCTTTTGCAGGATGGCTCTGCCCTTCTGCAGAATACAAACATCAAGTTCATTTGTCACATCACAAGACAGAGAATGAACCACACACCATCAGTATGAAACCACCTGAATTACTGGCATGTGTTTTTCAGACACATGACTATCTGCTGGGTGACAACTACACACATGGTTCACAAACAAAATTAGCTAACCTAGAAAAAAACCTACAGGAAAGTAATAACCTTTCAGATAAATCTGAAACTTGAAATTTGAACCTTAGCTCAACTGAAGGATGAACAATAGAATTTCAGTGAAATTAATATTTATCTATTAGAAAGAAAGGACACAAAATTTTTCATTAGTGAATGTCCAAAATGCTCTTTCAATTTCAGTAATTTTGCAACCATGTAATATTTTTGAAGGGAATTGTTTTCAAAATTATATAAGACAAGAAGTAAGAAGAAAGGGGAACTTTTGCTGATTGCTTTCTGGAAACAAGCTGTACCTAGGCATTTATATATAATAGCTTATACAATTTGCAAACCATGGGCTTTAAAAAAACCACAAACCCTGATATCTGTACTTCTATTTAAATCTTCCCTTCATAAATATATACTTCCCCTACCTAATCTCTAAATAACACCGAAGATCAACATAGCACAAGTCTTGGAAAAAAGAAAAGCTTTTGGAACAACTTATCCCAACAACCCAGACTTAGTTCTATTAGTCTTATGCTGCTGTTCTGAAATTCAACTGACATCAAACCTTATCCTTTACCCCAGTCGTCACTGATAAAGAGGGAGATCTTTCAGAGAATTTCTAGCAAAACCTTTTAACTAAGGTAAGTTTAACAGCTCCAGAGAACTGCCTTACAGATTTCAAAGTAAATGTAGACAGACTACAGTTTACCCAAAGCCCACAACATTAAACAACTCCTTTCCATAATCCCTCTCATCTGAAGTGTACTCTGAAGAACAGCACCAAGCTAATACCAAGTTAGGATTCTGTTCAGCTATTTACTCCTATGAAGACAGTTGCAGAGATGAGACAGAGTAACTACTCATAGCATTTAGCTCATGCAAAATTTTCCATTAATTCTTACTTGTCAGAGAAAGGACAAAATCTTTTACAATGAAAATCACAAGAGAACACAGAACCTAGAAAACAACTAAGTTGAATAAACCCTTCATGCTTTAATTTAAAATTAATCCTCCAGGTCTAAGAACCCCCTGAAAATCAAAGCTCCATGAGTTTAGGGAATGGGGAGGAAGTAAAAGGAGAAGCTAACAAAAGATAATAGAAGAACAAATTACAATTTCTGTAAAACCTAGAAAAAGAGATGTAATTTGCAAATACCATAATGATGTAGCATTTTTAAAATAATTTCTTTATTGAGGGGTTAAGTGGGTTTTCTTGCAACATTTATAATATTTTGGCTGTTAAGTCTTATACTCAGTTGGGAAAAAATTCTCAAAAGCAATTTTTTGAAGACGATTTCAAAGCCATGCAATAGAAAATGGCTAACAATTAAACCCATTCTGGCAGGGAAGTGGAAAACACATTAAAAAGTGAAGCAATAAAAAGACAATGAAGTGTTTGGATGTAGGATATCCAGGCTGAATATTTCACCTGTCTAGAACCAAACAGGAAGTCTGTGCCAAAGGTATCAATGAGCTTTTAAAAAACTATATTTTTCATTTGAGCAGTAGCCACATTCTGTCTTCAGAATAAGATATACTTAGACAAATACTTTCTGACTAGGATGATTAAATTAGATATATTTTCCTTTAAAAGTAAAAATCAGAGAAATTTGCCTTTGAAATGAACAGCTATGATTATTACAGACCATTCAAATCAAATTAGTCTTTCTTTTAAAGTTATACGTTGTTGCTGAAGTTTTACAAACATCATCCAAGGTGATAAAACCGTCTAAATAGCTGCCACTGTATTTTATTACAGTGAAGTAGAATCAAAGATTAACTAAAGAAAAAAGAACACGTTTCAAATTTAAGTAATTTTATGTAAGTGAAGATTTCAAATCAGTGTAAAACACAAACAATAAGGGATTAAAAAGAATATGAAACTTTGGGGGCTTTTTTTATAACATACTGTTAAAATTATGTGGTTTTGCTGTAGGAGACAACAGTATGTTCTAGGGGCAAGTGTCTTGCAGTACATTTAGCAATAAGATAGGTAAAAAAAAAAGCAAACAAAAATCCCATGAATGCTCCCAAGTATATAATTCATAATTATTCAGGGCAGCAAGTTTGTGCTGTGCCTTGTAAATTTGCCTGAAATAAATGTGTTCAAATAAAACCCCAAAAATCTATTTGGGTGAAATAAAGTCTTTAAACAATCCCTTTATCACAGGCTTAATGGAGTTACTCAGGGAGTTACAGAACACCTTCAGCAAATTATGTAACTGCTTTGACATGTTTCCCAGGTTAAAGAATTTCAAGGTTTCATAAAGTTGTATTGTAGTTATGCACAATTCCTTGTTAAAACTCTGTAACAGGAATTGCATCTACAATTAATAACTGACTTTTTTCAGTACTAGAAACAGACTCACCCACTACTTTTTGCCTTTCAAAAATCATCCACCATTTAACATTGCTAGTCTTTATTTAACGTAAAAATAATTATAAAAGTATTGAAGATGTCAAAAACTTATTTCTTAGTGAGATATGAAACTCTGTTAATAAAAAGGTTATATTTTTCCTACTTCCCAGAAAAGCGCCATGTTCACACTAACCTTTTAACTAACAGGAACAGATGGGTCTAACTGGATACAGACATGATGGGGCATTGTGGTTGAGCAAAAGAACATGTTGGTTCTCATACCTCTGGCAGATGGGAACCAGTCAAAATTAATTTTAGACTAAAAATGTTTTGCTGCTTCTCAGTAAAAAAAGAAAAGAAAAAACCTAACTTGGAACAATATGCTACTTTATACATTCCATCAGAGCTCAGACAACAGCAGCTTTCAAAAACTTGGTACCATACATTAAAACCAATTACACAGGCTTACTCTATGTCATTTTTAAGCCTGTGAATAAATTAGAAATTCCTGAAAACAGTAGCTTATAATGGAAGTGCTGACACAACCTTAACTACAGCAGTAAATGTGCTGCTATTATGAAGTTGTTATGGCAACTAGAAAGATCAAATTGAGAGAGAATTGGAAGAATATGCACCAGCAAAACTTGAAAATCTTTGACACCACCCCCCACAAACTCTTCCAGAATTTGTGGTCAGTGTTATTGCTCCTTACCTTTACAACAAAAAAAACTAACTGCAAAACTTGCCTTTAACGCAGGTGAGGGGGAAGGGCTGCCAAAATAGTGTAAAATTCAAAACAATTACAAGGTCATAATCCATTTGGTTCATGAATAGTCTAAAAAATAGTCAATTGAAAGATATCTGGCCAGCATCTGGTGAGAACATATTCATCAGATATAATAAGTTAACAAACTACAATTATGCAAAACTGTTCAGTCTTCAAAGCAGTTCCATAATTTGTTACCAATCTGAATAGTTTAGTAACAGCAACCTGCTGTAATTTAGCTGAATTGAACAGACAGCACGTTCACAAATATGGATCCATTAATTAAAATGTGATTAAAAATACAATTGAAGCTCATATATTTGTGAAACAATCACTACTTACCCTTCCTAATACTATGTTAAACAAAAGCAGAAATCTTCGGCTGTTTCCAATATTGAAATAATGGAGAAAAAAACATACCAAGGCAGTCAAATTTTAATACACAAAAATACTCAAAATATGATTTCTAAAACATATTCATTAAAATCTGTATCAGCAGACCAGTTACCTTTCTCAAAAAAAAGTAATAGTTTAATTGCAAGCATCATTCTTGCAAAATTTCACTGAATAAAATTTCCAACAAACCAGCAGTAACCAACAGTCCTAGAAATAATGTTAAATTACCATTATTAGTAGTGGAAGTGGTATACATTTTTATTACAGCATTCGGTCCAAATTCATCTACTAGCAACACTTTGACTGTCTGTCTTTTCAAAGAATTTCATATTAAAGCCACTTTGTCTCAAGTCTAACTTTACTGCCATAACTAGAATCCAGGAAACACAAAAGCCCTCAGATGTCTGACACGATAAGAGTTGTGCTAAGTACTTTTACTCACTCATTTCCTAGGTAACAAAAACTACTTTTCTTCTAAGCTATCTCAATCCATTTCTCTATTGAGTGCGCTGATCTATACCATTTTCCAGACCACGGGATATACCCATTTAATGAGAATAGTATCAATTTTAAGAAATACCAAAGTATCTACTTTCACTGAGAGCTAGCAGATACTGCTGTTAAATTCAAAATAATTTTAAGATTCAGGTTGTCATGTTTTTAGGTTTAAGTAAAAAATTATTCAGCGTTAATTATCCAATTGATTTCAAAATTCTAAAACTTTGAAGACTGTTTTTATTTTCAGACATTGATTTTTTTAAACCATTTTGGTTTTAAGAAATATATAATGTATTCTATACCGAACACTGAAAAATACAGTTTTGCAGATGAACTTCATTCAGCTGGAAGATAATCAACTATTCCATTGAAAAAACAGAATTATTTAATCTGCAAAAATAAATAATTATTGATATGAGATCACAAAAAATACAAACACGCTTCAAAAAAAGGAATAAAAGAAGGCAAAAGAATATTATGTTCACAAAGGCAAAAACTACTTGTAGGCAACAAAAGAAGCAGAAATAATGATGACATTTTCTTCAGAACATTAGTTCTTCAGCAATTTTAAAATTCTGATAAATATACTGCTTTTCTCTGAAAAGCAAGCACTAGTTATCAACTTACCTGAAACATGTAATCTTACAGCTCTCTAAAAGCTGAATGACAATATGCAGAAAAAAGGTAAAAAAAGGATTTCCATGTGCATAGCTGTTTCTTAGTTAAATGGTAAATACTTGATAGAATTCTCAAAAAGGAAAATGCTTAGAAGTGTTCTCTAACACTATGTATTCTTTTGGGGTTTTTTCAATTTCATTTGCAATGCTAATGTTAGTGATTATCATGCATTTTGTAATTTGTAGAAACGGTTCATTGAGATACAGCTTTACTGATCACTCAGTCTTATTAGCAAAATGTTTTTTCCAATATATTTGACAGATTACTTTCATACAGTGGGGGTAATATTTGGCCTTTAGGACTTGAAGAATCCATAATTGTTAAACATGAATGGACTAACACAGACAATATATGGCTTAATACTATTTGCAAAGCTACCAGCTTTGATACTGTAAATATTAAATTCCGCTGTGAGATTGCAATGAAATTTCAGTCAGCTTTCACCTCAAATGCTCACACACTTACAATGCAAAATGTTTTTAAAGAAAGCATTGTGTTCACTTCTTATACAACTTTTTAAAAGCACTCTTCTTAAAGCAGGTAAGTACATTATTCACCCTAGATCCAATTTGCAGGTGCAGAGTTTCAACCCATTGTTAACCAAAGCTACATAGTAGTTGTTAGTGCATCACCACTCAAAAAAGTAGGAACTGAAATAGAAGTCTGTCAAAGTACAGGACTTTTGCCTCACTACAAAGTTACCTTTTCTGCTGTCACAAAGTTATGCAGAAGACAACATGCCTGTGATCCACATGAAATGAAGTAGAGGGATGTAACAGTCCCCTGTGACTCCTTACTGCTGGCTCAGAGGTATGAGAACTTCATGTCAACTGATGTTATTTACAGACATGGAATCCCTCTCAATACCATCCTGTGAGTCCAAGATAACCAAACCCTGCAAGGAAGTAATCCTCTAATGCAGCACTGACTGTCACATAGTAGACTGACAAAATGGACTACAGGCCTTTTGGAGTGAGTGCTCAGTGGTGCATGCTTGAAGCTTTTGCTACTTCAGTCATACTAACCACATTCTCCACCACAGATGTTATACATCCACTTTACTCATGCAGCATATATATAACTTGTTCCTGTTGCACACTGACCAAACAGAAAAGATTTTCAGAACACCATGCTAAAAAGACAATTCTTTGAGTTGAATTCAAGGTTGAAAATTTTAACCACCTTCATCTTCAGTGTTTGAATTCTTAACACCCATCATCTCTTATCCCAGACTCAGGCTGCACATCAAGATGTCAGAATTACTGTCATCCCCTAAACTTTAACATGATGCTTTATCCAAGTTATCCTCATCTCCAGGTTTGAGACAGCAGAATGCTTTTCATACTAACATACAAATAGCTCAGTTTACCTTGTCCTGAAGAGAGGAAAAAAGTGTATTTTATACATATATATATGTGTATGTATATATATATATATATGTATATATGTGTATGTATATATACATGTATGTGCTCATGCACATGTGTGTGCAAGAAAACTGCTCAATTATTTTGTGCTTCAGGACTTACTCTGGGGATTATCAGAGAGTAGATATCTGAGTACTCTGTTTTGGGATTTGCAAAGGGGGAAGCAGACAGGGCTAGTGTTTGTCTCCCTAAAGATTATCTGAGAATACAAAGGTTGTGCGTTGTCAGATTCCAATTACTTGGAAGGTTTTTATAAGAATCAACACTTTTATGAAATATGCTAACAAATTTAGGACACTTTCAGTTCAGCTTGGGCACCAGCTCTAGGTATGGATTGTATACGTGAAGACAGAAATCATGAGAGAGAAAGTGTTAATATTATTTCAGAAACTATGCCTCATTTCAGCACGGACTTTATATCATGTACCCATTGTATCCTTGGCAACTCGACTTCTTATCTAAAGAGACAAAATTGACAACTTAGATTTAAAGTTACAGCTGTCATATACTTCTAGGCTTGGATTTGCTCTGGAGCTAGATAGAATGCAAGCTAGACACCAAAAATATTCTTAAAGTTATTTGATGTGATATAAGGGCATAACAGTGCTCATAATTTCTGACTGGATAAACTAGAAAAAGCTTTATCCAGATGCTCTCCATCATTTCATAACAAGGAAGATGAAGATAAGTTTTCTTCTTCTGTGATGAGAGAGGTTCTTCACACTGAGAGTAAACAAGTACAAACAAGCAGAAGTAGCCCTTCCTCCCATCACCTTTTTGGTGGAGTTTATACTTCACCCTGGTTTTAAAGTAGTTATCATCTTATCTCTTCTTCACCTTCAAGGTACAGAAGGCAAAAAAAAAGAAATTATTTTATTGTAAACATTTTCTTGTCAATAAATTTAAAAAGAAAAGTTACATTAAAGAAGATTCTGAGAGGGAAAAAAAACCCCTCTATTTTAAGCAAATGTTCTAAACATTGCATTATTTTCCCCACAATCATCATACGTTGCCCTTAACAACATTGATACTGCAAATGAAGATTTTACCCATCATTTTATATTTATGAAGGCTTATGCTACATTGAAGTGAGCTCTTCAAAATATATTATTTTTTCCATATTAACCTCAAGAGAGCAGGTCCTTAACACTAAATCAGAATTTAAATTTCTAAATTAATTACAAATGGATTTGTGAATGTCTTCGATACAAAGTGTGTAATGAGTTTGAACATCATCTTCATACAGAGAGTCCTTTGAAAAACATTTTTTTTAAACGTTAAGGTTTCCTTTTGCAGGAGAGAAAAAAAAGAAATGTGTGGGTTTAATCTATACATTAAGTTATGAATGAAAACCTACAAGACAACAGCCAGGTTCCCCAAATGAAAGGCTACATGAAGCAAAACACAAACCATGATTTTACAAAGCAGATCTCTTTGAACATCTTTTTTATAAAAAGCCAGCTGTGAATAGACCTCAACTTGAATGGAGTTTTTAACCCTATGAATGACATGCACCCTGTCAAAACAACTCTGGTCTGTTTTACCTGATCCTATCCCAAAACAGCAGTTTTTTCCTGGTTTGTTTCTTAATGACAAGCTGTTAAAACACAGAGAACCTATCAAACCTAGTATTATCATCTGCTGCTTTTTTCTTCTCGTACACACTGCTGTCCATCAGAAGAAATAATTAATGGGTCTATTATGTATGAAAGCGTCATCCTGTCAGTTCAGCGACTGGTTTGAATAGCTCTTCTCTGCCACTCACTGATGCCATGCGTGCTCACTGTCCTGAGAGATGACAAAACACTACACCCTTTAGGATTTTTTTTCCCCTCTCTCTAAAGCAGCATTTCACATCTGTGTCTGACAGAAGCATGAGGAGCTGAGAGAGGCAGACCTTCACCATCCTTCACAGAATAATGTTGCATGGATTAAAAGTTAAGACCTGATGTCTACTGATTCTGTATATTTCCTACAAAAATCTAAAATGTGGAGGCTCCCAAAATGTGTAGGGAAATAACTTTTCACTGTTGGAATAGCACCAGAAAACAGATGGAATTTACTGGCTATCAAATATTTAAAGGATTTTTTTAATGGGTACTGAATACTTGAGTTAACTGGGGTCAGTGCATTTGCCTTTTTTTTACTTTTTTTTTTGGTGGGGAGGGAAGGATGCAAAGTTCACAGGTTCTTTCTGTTACCTGATCAGGGCAGAATAAACAAAAATCCTGAATGTGAAAGAAATCGTACACTGGAGATACCTGGAAATAAACTGGAAACAACCAATACCACAAGAGTGAAGCAGCAGTGAACAAGAAGACGCTGTGGAAAAGAAATCACAAGACGAGAGTGCACAATGCATTTCAAATAGAAAAAAGCTTCCTATCTGCTGAGTGAGTCTCAGTATATTCTAACAGAGCACAGACAAAGCTTCAATCAAGTATCTCCTAGGTAAGTTTTTATTTAATATACTGCTTTGATTGTTTATCACATCAATATATATTTTAATGTATGAAAAACAACTCAATATAAAATTCTTTATACTGATCCTGCAGTTTAAATCCTTCAATGACAGATATTTGATGTTCTTAGATTTCCTTTACTGTAAAAATAGCAGCTCTCTTTTGATATTAAGGTTATTCAAAGGAAAAAACTCTTATATGATCTCTTCACTTATACCAGAGTGAAGTATTTCCTAAGACTTAAATCATTCAAAATATTTTAACACATATTTCCATGCATGGCTGTTTAAAAAAGAAATTAATAAAAAACCATGTTTCTGTTAATAGTACTGAAAAACCTTTACTGCACTTCATTATCTATTTAATCTGGCAGAGCAAACAACATTTTGCACCACAGCAGCAGATGTAAGAGGAAATCTTTTATTACAGAATAATAAACCTTTGTTTATATAAAAGAATATTAAATAAATCTAGAAGTGTTGACCAGTTATTTATGAAAGGTAAACTACAGCACAGTAAGGAAACAGCACCATGCTAATGCACCCCAAATACACTGTACAGTGTCAATAAGAAGACTGGGCATCTGTTCCCCAGTTAAACTATAAAAAAGAAGGTGCAGGTTGTATCATTTTTTTCACTCATTTAGAACATTCATAACTTGAGTCACATAGACATGAATTCTACAAGAAAATACCATACAAAGCATTTCAGAATGAGATTTTACCATCTAAGAGGGTTTAAAATCTAAACACTATACCTTTTAATCAAAAAATTACACTTAGAAGTCATAGAAAAAGATACATTTGCTCTGATACAAAAATCTCCCACTACCCTTGAAATTAACAAAGCATTAAGAATTTTATATCATTTAACATACCATTTTATAGTATCACACTGGTCAATTTTGTATTCAGTAGCAGCTTTGAAAAACTATACCTTGGCTGCTTCTTTTATTGTTTTCGCACAATTTTTTCTACTTGCTAAGATGCAATATTTCTTCTTCTAGCACTGTTTTAAGTATCTCCTCTACTTCTCTCTATATCACTTCCCTTGTTTCTATTTAGCACATCTGATTATAGGATATTCTTATTTAATATAACTATCAGTTCTTTCCGGTTTTTTCTTTTTATGTTTTGCTAACTTACTAAAATAATACCTCTCTTGCCTGATGCTTGCTAAAGACAGACTAATTTGCCATTCACAAACACCCCTTATGAACCCTTCACTTATGCACAATCCATTTATGTATTCTAGCAAGTGCTAGAAAACTAAACTTACTTGCCAAAGACTGGTAGAATACTATGAGACTAAAAAACTTGAGTTGATGTGAGACAAGGCTCATCGTAGTATCAGGAGTCAACATACTCCCAAAATAATGGCAGGATAGGTGAAACACCTTCTGCAAGAAAGGGGTCATCTCATGCATATTACTGTGGCATACTTCATATATCTGAAATTTGTTCTACATGTTCACACTTTTCATTGCCATGGCAGGGGGGAAAACCTCTTTTCTCTAAACACTCCGACTTAAGTCTTCTGCTTAATACAGGCAAATACATTTCTATTATTCTAACCCTTTTGCCATTTTTCCATTTGCTGTATTTAATGAGAACTTGATGGAGTTTTTGCTAGTGCACCCATAACTCAGCCATTTTGATACTGACAGGTTCCACCACCCTCTACATTTACCCAGTTTCTGTCCTTTTCTCTCTCAAGCATTTTTTCCCATGTCTCACTTCACACATCACCCTGATCCAGTAAGAACTCTTCCTGCCTCCTCACAGCTCCTATACAACAGGCACTGATACTTTGCCTCACATCCAAAACCAGGAAAAAAAATAAGTGAGGAAGTAGGTTCTGTACAATATAAACTAAAATAGTATGGCTGTAAATTTCAGTAACACCAGTTCACAATTTCCGTAATGTGTACCATCAAGTTACTACATCAAGAACTACAAACCAGTAATATTTGCAGCAAGCAGCAAATGCAATACAGCTTTTGTCAGTTGATTTCAGAAGACAGCTTTGTATCTGCTGGATGTGGTTCAGAGATGGAAATTTAAAAAGAGAGAAAAATAAGAATTGGAATTCAACCTTTGTTTCTCCAAGTACTGTTCTCACACTAGAAGTTTTGTTAACTTGAATGTTTTCTGCCTTCTCTTTTGTAAAAGGTATTGCTTATCATGGCTTAAAACCAAACCAAAACAAAACAAAAAAATCAAAAAAGCCCTAACAAAAACCACCACTCCAAACACTAAACATGCCAGCTAACCAACATCCTTATTTAAGAAAAATCAGATGATTACTGAAAGAAGCTCTCAAAAGGCTTACTCAAAACCTTGTGTTTTAGAAACTTCTGAACTGAGAATTGCAGTTAAGGCTTTTTAAGCTCTGTTGAAAACATGAGAGGGCTAAGTACAAGTGGAAAGCTTGCTTGTAGGAAGAAGAACTGGATACAAGTAATATTTCTTTCAATATGTGATATTTTTTAAAGGTAGATTTTTTCAGATGTATTCACTAATAATTTGAACTCATCAAGATAAATGCTATTTTAAATGCATTATTTCTCTCACTTATCCTCAAAGAATTCAGATGCATTAACTAAGTGAACAGTTTTTTTATTAGTTCCAAAACCTAACCTTCCATGCAACCAGAAATAATGTATCAAAGAATCACAGAATATGCTGAGTTGTAAGGAACCCACAAGGATCATTAAGTCCAACTACTTTTCCTGTACAGGACTATCCCCAAGAATCACATTGTGTGCCTAAGAGTCATAAGTGTTTTCCAAAATGTGTAATTATGTAAAATCATATCACCTGAAAGCAGTAAGTTAATATTTATTTTTGCACCTTTATCACAACCAGTTATTCAAGGATCACTAAGCATCTGACAAGGATATCTTTTAATTTCCTCTCTCTATTGAGTTGTTTGTATATGTGAAATAAATAAACCACATCACAAAATAACAACAGGCAATTGCCCAAAGACAGCACATCTGCTTAGCAAAACGGCACATATGGGCCATACATAAGGGACCCCCCTCCCAACTAATCCAGCAGGTAACAAATATTAAAGTGGTAAGATACGGTTTAACAAGCCTTTTTAAAATTATGTGAATTAGACACAAACCAAAAGTGCCAACTGCCCATTCTGGGCAGTTATCAGCTAAAAGAAATCCATGAGTAGGAGCACAGACTTGGAGATACACAAATTCCTGAGCTGTTGGCCTACCTTCTGCATTCACTTTCATGTCTATCAAGATTACTATGTTACAGGTAAAACATAAGATACTTTTACACTTCCATCCTTTTAGTGAAAGAACTTACATAAGCTAATAGAAAGTAAGTAGCAAAATCCATAACATACGCTTCTATAGTTAAATCACTGATGCAGTAAGTCTGTTTCACCTTGAGTTGCAAATGAACGCAAAATTCACCACGGCCATTTGCATCTCTCTCAAGCCCTTCATTAAATAATCCCTGCCTCCAAAAATTACTGTAATGAGAGAAAAGGCACTAAAACACTTCAAGCCATTTGCACTGTAAATACACGAAGGTAACATTACGCAGTACTTTCAACCAGGTGGAAAGAGAGATTATCCAAAAAGCCAAACTGACTGATACTTTTTTTTCATACATATATATATATATATATACAAGCAGAGCCAATTTATGCAAAACCAGTTTATGGCTACAGGTGACAACGCACAGGGCAGACATTCAGGCCTCTATCAGTACGAACTCTGACTTAAAATAACAGCACAAGGGCTTACATACATTTATGGCAGATATAAACTGCTTTGGGAAGGGTCTGACATGGCAAAGCAGCATCCGCATAGAAAGAAGCTTTGTTACAGCAGATGCAACTGTGTTCCTGGTAACTCAAAACCTGCAGCCCAACAGCCTCAACATACATCTGTTCAGCTCATTCCTCTCTTTCTTTGTGATACCTGGTCCTTGACCAATTTTTAGGTCCTGCAAGGCCTGCTTCCACACTTGAAATCTCCATTAACCAAATCCTGTATCAGCTTTTCTATTATTTTTTTCACAGAATTCAAATTCCTGGATCTACAGTTACCTTAGTAGTTCCATTTGACAGCATTTTTTCACTATTCTAGAAGGACATGCCCTAGTCTTCTTCAATATTCCTGAAAGAATGACACATTAAAAATACCCATTTGTATAGTCTGTCTCAATCAGCAGTACCAATGTTTTACAAGGAATTCAACTTGATATTCCTCTATTTACTTATATATCAACCAGTGATGAAGCCAGCAAACATGCTAAAAATACTAAAATTACAGAAAATGAGTTCTTTATGGGACCTCAATGCTTTCCAACAGTTTTGAACAGACACCATCTCAAACTTTAAATATTAATTTAGTGATTCCGCAGCTTACAAACAGGGAAGAAAGAAGCACTTAGGAAAGGTCACACCATATCCATCAGAAGCACCATACAGCCTCAAGGTCTACACAACAGTGACCAGCAGCGTGAGTCTAGGAACGACTGAAAAGAAGGATGCACACACAGAGCGATACTTCCTCAGAATTATTCTGCCAGCCTCTAGCTATTTGCAGTTCAGGGATTTTTTGAGCCTGAGATAATGTCTTATTTATAAGATAACCTTCAAAGTATTTTTCCAGTTGTTTTTGAATCTGCAAAAAAATTCAGTTTCCACAAGATCCTGTGACAAATTTCCATATTTAATTATAAGTTACATTAAAAAAACCCTTTGCTTTGAATTCGCTGCCAGATAATTTCATTCAGTACTCCCTACTTCTTGCACTAGCAGAAACAATAATAATTTCTTATTCATCATAATAATCCCTACATGATTTCACAGAGAGCTATGGCATACTGTTCTCATCTGTCTTCGTGGCTGAAGACCTCTCTTTCACTCTACTCATACCATCTTTAACCCTGCTTTATATCTAAATTCTTCCATATGGTTGGTTGTCCTGCTGGCCTTTGCTGTATCTTTTCAATACTACTGTCTCCTTGTGGAGCTTCTGGGATCCGAAGTCTGAAAAGTTACACAATCTGCCTGTATCACTGATTTATATGGTGACACCATGATGTGTTTTCTATTTTGTTCTCTATTCTTTTCCCAATTTCTGTAGTTCACTTGCTTTCAACTAGGGAGGAATAACAATCATCTCAGATAACTTTAAATGTATAGAGACTGTTTACACACACACACAGAGACACAAACACACAGTATTTCTAAACTTAATCTTCATCTGCAGAGAATTTAATCTGTCATTTTTGTGCATTTTTTTCTGCAACTCTCTGCAGTCCTCAGGCTATACAGAGTTAGGGGGGAAATAAGATATACGCTTTTAAAAGTGAAGGTAACAACACATCAGATCAATCCAAGAGCTCTAGGTGATTCTTCAGCACTGAAATTCACAGAACCGCAGAATGGTTGGGGTTTGAAAGGATCTCTGGAGATCATCTCGTGCAACCCCCCTGATAAACAAGATTCACCTAAATTGGCTTGCACAGGAACTGGTCCAGGTACGTTTTGAATATCCAGAGAAGGAGACTCCACGATCTCTCTAGGCAACTGTTCCAGTGTTCTGGCACCCTTGAAATAGTTTTTTCTTGTATTCAGATGAAATCTCCTGTGTTTCAGTTTATGCCTGTTGCCCCTTGTCTTGTCACTGGACACCATTTGAAAACAGTTTGGCCCCATCCTCTTGTCCCCTGCCCTTCACATATTTGTATGCACTGATAAGGTCCCCTCTCAGTCATCTCTTTAGCAGGCTAAACAGGCTCAACTCCCATAGCCTTTCCTCAGATGCTCTCTTGCTGCCCTTCACTGGACCTGCTCCAGGAGCTCCCTGTCTCTCTTGCCCTGAGGAGCCCAGAACTGGACACCGCACTCCAGGTCAGGCCTCACCAGGGCTGAGTAGAGGGGCAGGATCACCTCCCTTGACTTGCTAGCCATGCTCTCCCTAATGCAGCCCAGGATCCCATTGGCCTTCTTGGCCACAAGGGCACTGCTGGCTCAGGGATGGCTTGTTGTCTACAGAGCTGCTTCCCAGCAGGTCAGCCCCCAGCCTGTACTGGTGCAGGGTTTATTCTTCCCCTGGTGCAAGTTACACTTACCTTTGTTGAATTTCATTAGGTTCCTCTCTGCCCGACTCTCAAGCCTGTCTATGTCATGCTGGATGGCAGTACAGCACTCTGGGGTACTGGCCAGTCCTCCCAGTAATAGTACTCTGTCCCTCCATCCAGGTCATTGATCAGTAAGTTCAAAAAGACCCAGTACTGCGCCCTGGGACAAAACACCAGCTACAGGCCTCTAACTAGACCCTGTGCCACTAATCACAACCCTCCAAGCTCTTACATCCTGCCAGTTCTCAATCCGCCTCTCCATTCACTCATCCAGCCTGCATTTCCTGAGCTTAACTCTGAGGATGTTATGGGACACATGTTAAAAGTCATGTTGAAGTCAAGGCAGAAATGTTCAAATCACGACTGACAAGAGCTTTTGACAGCAGTTGTACTAAGAAATGTCCCTTAAATCAAACACTAACTAGCTCACGACTTGCTTTGATGACTGCTCATGTTATTCAGAAAAGTTCACCCAATCACAAAGGGCTTCCTTGGTTTTGTAATCTATGAATTTTACAGGCTATGCTGGGGTTGGCCTTTCATGTACGATTACAAACTAGTGAGAGCCTTGCTCTCTATCTTTCAAGTCGGTAAGGAATTTGAGTTAGGGAAAGAAACAACAGCAAGTTTCCCTTCCTCAAATTTGTCCCAAAATTTACTGAAACTGATTTTTTTTATTATGTTTGTTATTTCATATGTTTTGCAAGTCAAAAAATGAAGGAACTATACTTGATGTTTCTTGGTAGCATTTCATCTCTAACATTTAAAAGCAAATAATGGCAAATATTATTTCATCTAACAATTAAAATTAAGTATCTTTTAAAAACATGTTGCAAGAAGAGGAGGAAATGGAATAATTTCAAAGTTTAGCTGTGCCCAGCTGTCAGAACTCAGATACAGAAAAACAGACTCAAAAAAACCATCTAAGGTGTCTTAAACACCTATACATACTCTCCTTAATAGGCTGTTCAAGAACTCTTTCACCTATTGTAATGTAAATTAGATAAATTATCTCTAATGCCATTATGTGGACATCATCTCTTCCTGACTTGTATCGTAGGTGTATACTATCACTTGTCACCAAAATATATCTTGTCCATGTTATATTCTCCTTGGATTATCTACTGTGCTTTCCTTTCATGATTAAATGAATTCTAGTCACATGAGGTTACATTGCCAGTTACACTGCCATTGTCCAATACTTCAGTTTTCAAAAATGTGTTATAGCAGCTTCTTATCCTATAGTATATCTTGCTCAGTGAGTTATTTCTGCAACAGAACAAACTATTTCAATAGTCCTTTTGACTGAAATAATTTCAATTTACAACCAGTCTGGGAGAGGGACAGACTTCAGGAATAGTACTTACATTATTTTATTCTAGATGCTTAGAAAAAAACATTGCCTATAGCCTCTGTCACCACCATAAATCATATACAATTGTGAGATTAAAATTATTACATCCCTCTGTAGCTTTTTTTTTAATTAAAAAAATGTCTCTCTAGTTTTGTTTTAATTCATGCTAAAATTTAGACCATAAATACTCTTTTCCCCTGCTGAGCAAGTTTGTAAAAACAGGTCTTTAACTCATACTCTCAATTTTGCTTCCCGAACGGGTTCTACTGTTCACTTTCTCAGGTTCCTATAGTCTCTACAGCAGTAGAAAATAATAGTATGTTAAAATACTTTAAAGTAGAAAAACTTGCAAATAGAAACCCCCAAAAGAACAAAAGACTCTTCTATTAATAAATGAACAGACAAAAGAAGATTATTAAGGTTCACGTGAACTGATACAGATAAACTATTCTGAAGTACAGGCACTAAACACAAATAATCATTAGGGTTTTTTGTTGTTGAGTTGGTTCTTTTTAAACACAAAGATAACATGACCAAATCAAACACTTTAGAGACTTTAAAATGTTTTGTTTCTAGTTAAATGTTACTTTACACTGAGATATTTATAAAGACCAATTTTCTTTGACAAGCTAAACTGTGCTTGTAAGGTAAAGGTGTGAGATCTGATGCTTTCAGATCACATTTCTACAAGTTAATGTAGTCATCTCATACTTGTAGGCAATTTTCCTCTAAGAGACTAGATTATTCTTCCTGGAGATTTCTACTCCTCCTTCTTACTCTTCCTCCTCCTCCTTTTCTCATAATCAAATACAACTCAGAGAAATAAAGTTGTCTGTGGGAGAGAAAGAGGATATATAAAATCAAGAGTAAGGGAACACTTAATAAGGCATTATGAAATGAATAACAGAAGAAACATAGAAGAAGAGGCAGACAGAACCATGTGGAGTTACACAGAACAAAGTTTAAAGCAAGAGAGGCTGTAGACTCTTATTTGCATTAGAAAATTTACTTGTTGTTAATATTCTAACTGCAAATGTACACTAAGATGAATCAGAAGTAGGCATCTGGATTTAATCCAGTTTAACCCAATACACATGCAATTTACCACCCTTACTATTATCAATAGCAACTCAAGTATTTCACTGGTTCTGCAAGATCTTTCCCTTCTCAACAGCTGTTCCATTTCATGTTCCTGCCAACTCTTTTGCACCATTCATGTAGTCAAATCAGGAAAGTAGATCCATATTTGGTGATGGGCCAAATCTATAATATCACTGAAGTATCTTTCAAACTCTTTTCCTCAGAAGAGGGGAGGTGATCTTAATTTATTATCAAGGTCAGAAGCAAAATACAAAGCAATTTCAAATTCTGTTATGCCAAATTCTATCTTCTAATGACTTCTGAAACATTAAGCACACCTGGAAGAAAAAAACCAACCAACACTAACAATGTTCCGTTGTAAATAAGTCAGGCAAAAAGTGCTGTTTTCCATTATAACCACTTTGGCATACTTCCTTGGGCACTGGAAAGGTGCCAGCGATCACTGCAAAGAGAGTATCTTTTCCTGAATAGTACAAGTTGTACAGAATTGCTCTCTGGAACTATGACACCCCTAGTACTTCATTCATTCAGAAAAATCTAACTCAGATCCCCTCCTACAACCAGTGAACTGTCAATATATAACATTTGGCTGTCCAAAACCTCCATTCTGCCAGCATTTTCCCAGCAGAAGGTTAATCAAGTATCTTGAATAAAAATTTCATTGCTATAAATATCTGCAATTATGGCCTCTACCCTTTATGACACAAAAATCAATAGAATTGTATAATGGTATTAAATCATTCCCATCTTGAAATAGTTCTTCCACCTTGCCCGCTTTTATGGTGTAGCAAGCTGATGCACAACTTTCAGTGACACATTTTCTGTATATTGAAGCACATGCGTATACTCAATCAAAGAAACCCATACTACCACAGGCTGTTTCCAGTCAACAGTATAAAAAGAAGTAAAGAGAGTATGATCACTTTCACAATCGAAATTATCTGCAGCATATTCAGAAATACCATGCTTTATAAACTCAGACAATGAGCATGTACTGTCAAAGGAAGGTCATCTGATTCAGATTCCAGTAAAGACTGAAAATTAGAATCAAAGAAAATAAAATTATTCCCCACTTTCACCCTATTCTGACCCTCAAACATGATATTTATTTAAAGAGTTTTTAGTTCACAATTTTACACACGCAAGGGCTTGGTTTGCAAGAAAGGACAACAACGGATTCCCTTGAGGCTGGAATAGACAGTTAATACAACTCTTCTTTTGAAGCAAGCTTTGGCAAGGCTCAATATGCCTTCTACATTCTTCAAGAAAATTACTCAACTCTTGATAAAAATTAAGCTGTTTCAGAAAAAAACAAAATCTTCTAATTGCTCAGAAGAGCCATCTTCCTACGCAACATCCAGAAATGCTAAAGATGTCACTTCCCTGATGAGCTGAGAGTGAACAACAGGCAAGAGAACATAGATGAGGAACCAACAAGTGAATTGGACAGGTACGAAAATATGAGGCAGGGGAAGGGTCAAGAGAAAGCCTAGACTAGATGCTGGATGTAGAAACCAGGAATTCTTGAGCAACAGCATGAGACCGAGGAAAGAACAACCTCAATATTAACAGGAGTGACTAAAGCACACTAAAACCAAAAGCATTAAAAGAAGAGCAGGACAGGGAGAGCCCAAGCCATCAATACCAGATTTGACGAGAAATTTCAGGATCACAGATAGAATAAGAAGAAATGAGGTGCTGTAAATGAGATTAAGGAACAAACAGACACTCCATACCCTTTAGACCAATGTCAACTTCAGAGGCCTTCTTTCATTCCAAAATGGATGCTTAGAAAGAGCACTGCTCCTTGCAAATGAATTTGTGAGACTATTGCTAGAATAGGTCTCTCCATCTCTTCTTATGGTGGGTCACATGCAAGCTGATCACAACATTTCTTTGGAACATGTAACAATGACCAAGGAAACACTCCTATCACAGCTATTTTGTCTCTTAACAGATATTAGGAATAAATGCATACTTATGAGAAACAGAACAGCAAATGCAGTCTGGTTTCTAGAATTAAACCAATCTGCTACATCTGATAGTCTTATCATCTTTACCATAAACACAAAATTCTAGTTTTACAGAACTTCCTAGAGTTTCTATTTTATTTATTTCTCTAATATAAGTTGCTGAGAGATGGAACAAAAAATATTACAATTAAAACTAACACAGCTCGTCCAAATCAATCAACATCTTTTAGTATTACCATAGAAGTGACACCTATTAATGTCATTATTGGAAAAGAACCAGTATTTTACTAGCAAGCAAAAGAATGTCTCTGCTCTAAAAAAGAATGTCTCTGCTTTAAAGTCTAATTCAGGTGATTTAACACTGGTCAGAATTTAACAGAATCAAAAGTGTAAAAAGGGAACCAAAAGAAAAAAAATCAAATCAATCAAAAGTAATATGCAACAATGAGGAAAATAAAAAAGTTTTAAAAAAATTCAAAGTAGGGAATGGCACAAAATAAATAAAAAGCAGTAAAAATAGAAGAAAGTGAACAAGAATGTAGTGGCAATAACACACTGAACTTTGAAAATGAACACGGGAATAAGAAATGTACCATCTGAGTACAAGAGTCAGCGTAATTCAGTTTTGGTTAGGGGATTTCAGCAGCAGAAATGTCAGAGATGATGCGGCAGAAACACAGATGACCAAGATGTGGCCCAGTCAGGCAGAACAGTTTTAGGGGCATTATAAAAACAAAGCATATTATTAGACAAGAGAAACAGTCAATCAGGTGAGTAGAAATTTTTATTTAGGTCTCAAGCCTACAAATTCAAGTAGTGGACATGACAACAGCAATACACGAATAAAGACAAATTGTTCCACATTTAAACTTACTGATTTGTGATTTCATAAACAAAACATACTTCAACACAATTCAGCAGAAATACCATCAATATAAAGTAGCAGCAAAAGATTAAGACCCAGTTTTAGAGAAGGATATTGGTCAGAACACTTTTTAAATCCACAAATCTGGAACTTCACAAATAAATGACTGCACTCAAGATGTGAAAAATTAAAAGAATGGGGAAAAGCTTACAACACTGATTTTAATGGGAATAAAATTTAACCCCTTTAGTCTGTGAATCTTACTCTGTTCAATTCTAAATCATAAAGCATACAAATTTTTCTGAAATACTGAAACCTGTCAGATTTTTTTTTATTATTTACCAGTACCCAGTAGTTATACAGAACTACCACTAACACTTATAGCCACATAGTTCTAAGATATCATAATTTTAAAATGAATACATGTTATCCTACATTTATATGCATTCAAATCATGGAGTCACATTATACTTCCACACTTCAATCATAGTTTTGGTTATATTTTTGATAAAACTTAGGAGGGAAAAAGGCATAGATATGAAAGCATACATAATGAGCACAGACTACCTATTACAGGAAAACACATTCATCAAGAAAATGTAATTAATACTTAAAAGCTGGCACTTCTTATTTTTACTTCAGACACACACACACACACAAAAAGACAGTTGGCTTGTCTGATTAGAGAAAAAAAAGATGAATTTCTGTAATGTTAGGAACAGTTCAGGAAGAAGCACTGAGCAGATGGAGAACCAGCTTCCACTGATGCCAAGTCCTCTGATTTCAATGCAAATCTTTATTTTAGAAGGTTTTTTTCTGTTTGTTTGGGAGAAGAAAAGGAGTACAGGAGAGACCACATTTTTGTTGATTTCAGACACGTACAGGTACATAAGGCAGAAGTATCTTTTAGGTCTATTAACAAGTCCAAAGTTACAGACTGCCCTGTTGCAAATAAAACATGTGCAAGTGGAAATGAGACCACTTGGATACAAAGACTCCACAGATGGGAAATGTTATCTACCAGAGGACCATCAAAAAGGAAATGAAAGTTCTGATGTGCTGAAATGGGGCTGGAAGGGGAAGCAGGATAGGAAAGCATGTCATGGAAACTCAGAGAACATTCAGGGAACGAGATAGTGAAAAACAGAGAACGTGAAGAAAGATGCAAGCAAAGCATATGCCCATACCTATTTATCTCAGGAGCACATAAACTAGCAATATTTAAGTAACCTATTACCAATCCTTAGTGCAGCAATGTAATCACCTTTCAAGACCAAAAACCTGGCACCTGTATCTTAAAGCTGAAGATAAGTGATAAGAAGTAACCAATACTGCTACTTTCTACACAGAGCTCATGTCATTTGGGATACAGCAAGAACATGGAAGTTTTGCATCAGTTGATTTCAGGCCAAATAAGTAGAGGAGTCGTCAAGCAAGTACCACTGAAAAGTGGGGCCCTGATATATACAGTAATCCAAATCACCAATGAGTTAGGCATTTCTGTAAAGAAAACTGATTGTCAGCTATTCTCTATAATTTTAAAACTCAGTGGATTCTTTTTTAGCACTTGAACCATGCCCTATTATTGCCATTCTTTTTGCTCGAGCAGAATTACCATTAAAAAAAGAAAACTGACTTACTTTTCACTCAACTCTTTTTTTTTCCCAAAAAAAAAAAACTTGGAAAAGTCTCTACTTAAGATAAAAAAGTTGAAGGAAAACCCATTTGTAATGCAAGCCTTGCTCCACAAATTTATCTGTTCAGGTTTTCCAAGATGGCCAATGGTCTTCTGTGTACTTCTAATTCTCAAGCATGTATTGACCATGCAAATGACAAAAATGCAGCAATGTACTGCAATAGACACATATAAATTAAACAGGAACCCAAAAGAAAGAGATTAAAAAAACAGAGCAGGTATTTAGGGAAGGGAATATAACTGTTACCTCATAATTCTTACACTTGTTGTTCATTACTATTATCCTCCAGTGACTGTTCTTTTTACTTTTATTCCACATTTTTTATTGTATTCAACTGCTAGGTACCGACGGTAATTATATGTATTATTATTAGAAATTATATGTATTTCTACAATATCAAAAGCATTCTGCCAGTTTTGTTTGAACTGCACAGCATTTCTCCACCTTAATCTTTAAGGCACCAGAATTATTCAGCCATGGCCTAAAAACCAAATGGGAAAAAATTCATGCCCAAAATTATATTTTTTTCATCCTGATAATCACCATATCTTGCAATCCGCATATTGTTATTGAGGCATATATGTTGGCAATTTTTCGCTGCTGTACTGCTAATGCCTACCACATTTAAAGAAAAGTGATTAAGTGCCTGGATACCTTTTTATCAGCTCTATAATGGTATTTTAAAAATGTATTTTTAAACATAAAGAATCTATTCACGGCCAAAAATCTGACAAACAGCTTAAGTCTACTGTAGGTCACTTAACCCTCATCTGTCAAAAAATGAGGGCAGCTCTTTAAACATGGCAAGATTCTGCTAGCAAAATAAGGCTATCCTATCACTTCCACTTCTCTTGCTCTTTATGCTTCAACAGCATTTTTACTAAATTGATTCAAGACATATTCTCTGAAGGCTTCACAATGGACTTGTATTTTATACCAGCTAGACAAAAGCAATACAGAAAAGTTGGCTATATTCAAGATAATTAAAATTTAATAAATTAAAAAATGCGAAAAACAAGAAACATACTTAAAAACTTAAGCTGAACTCAGGACACCTATTTTACACAGAAATACTATAAGCCCTAGCAAAGAAGCTCCATCAGGCCAGACATGAGCTATTATCAAAGCCACCCAGCAGTTCTTACTTAAGACTATTTCCAGCTGCTTTTTTAAACTATCCAGTATGAAATTTTCCAGGTCTATTGTCTCCTTCAGGTAGCTTTTCCTTATCCTCCCCTTACCACCACCTTGTAAAGGAACCCAGAGAAACACTTGAATGTTTTTCTCTGTGAAAGCACATGAGAAACTGTAACCACCTTCCTGCCCTGAATCAGTAACTTGAAATCAGCACAATGATGCTGTATGAAGGAGGTACACTCTGCTCATTTTGCAAAAAATCTGATCTGACTTAGCCGAGCTACAAGTTTCTAGAAATCAGAGTTTGTACCTAATTTTTGCAAGATCTGCTGAAGCTTAACAACCAATCACCGCATCTACATCCTCAGTGGTCTTCTGCATGTCATCTCAATGTGCAAGGCAACAGAATTAAGTTTCCTCTTACTTCCAGTTTTGAGTGAAGAGCCAGATTTTCCACCGTTGGAGAAGTCTCCATTTAACAGGCTTTAGGTAAAACACTGAACACAAAGTGTCGCCTTGCATATTTCTGCAGCCTCACCTATGGTGATATCCCTAACACAGTTGAAAACAATGGCCTGTCACTTTATATTGTTGGGTAACTTGAGTAGGATTTAGGGTATACTGACAGAGAATGTGGAGAGAAGATGGAAAAACCAGTTTATAATGGAGACCAGAACTGGAAGCTTGAAAGAATGAATTGGGATTGACTGGACAAGGAAAGAAACTAAGAGGAACATTAAGAAGATGTGGTAGTGAATTAAACTTAATGAGCAATGCCAAGCAGAACAAGTAAGACTTGGGGATCACCAGGACTGGAAAGCGTGAGGGACAGATATTCTATCTCTGACAGAATCTGAAGGAGTTGCGTTTTAATAAATATATGTGGAAGGGAGCTGGCTCACAACAAAAGACTGAAAAAAGACCCACCAACAGGAATCAGAAACACAGACAAGAATTAAAAACAACAGAAGGAAGGAAGAGTGAGAAGAATTAGTAGGCAGGCAAGGGCTGACAGCCGAGAAACAACATGCAGTCAAGAGATGATCTGGGACTAGTCAGGCCTAAATATTTCATTGAAAAGACAGAATCAGTGCTCCACTAGAGACTGGCTTGAGGCAAGAAAAGCTGGAACTATAAGTGAAAACCTAAAAACCCAGTGTTTGTCTTCAGAAGCTATTGAAAGACGTAAAATAAAATAGCCTAAAAACTTGACATTTTCTGCAAGTATCTGCAAATTCCTTTCTCCTCCTCAGACTTCCTCCTTCCACCTTCCCCTGCTAATGATAACAATGTAGTGTAATAATGCATAACTTTGTTCCTTTCTTAATTCAAGCAGCAATAATGTTATGTATTAGATTTAAAAGCTCTAATCCTCCTAATTATCAACATGACATCCACATCACAGAATATCACATTTTGCTATTTTTAGGTTGACTTTAAGTAAAGAATTACACATAGAAGCACTTTTCCATGATATTAAACAAGTAAGTACCAAGGACTTTTAATTCCTTGGACATCAGGAATTCCTCCATTTAACTTTGTCTACTAGCATTAATTCTGCCTTTATTACATTATCCCAAATTATTTTTTCTGTGCTATCTCATTCAATTAACAGCATATTTTCTGGGATAAACTAAGTTTTATCTTGAAGGATGACATTCTCTTTAAGACCCTGCAGTCAATATTATGGAACCTAACTGTTACATAGGAAATCAGGTTTTTAATCTGAACTTTTGCCGAAGTATTCTTAACTGGCTGTATTAATTACACAGTGGTGTATTAATAGCAAATTACAAGACTTTAGGACTTTTCTAAGCTTTTGTATTAATGAAAAATGGAAATTTACCTCCATTCCCTCTCCTGTACTCCCTAACTGCTTGTTGCAATTAAATTGGATTCATTTTGCAACTTCAGAATGCTAAACAGCAATATACTAACAACAGCAATTATCAAATAAGGCAGATGTGCAAGCTTCTTCACAGACCACTACAAATAAATACGACTTTATTCTCAGTTTTCACACATCAGCCAAAGAAACTAAAGAACAAAGAACACTGCTGACACGTACTGGTTTTTTATGTGACTCCAAGAAATCTGCATTATTGTTTAGAAGATACTATTTTCTTCCTCCAGAAGAAAGTACTTAATTCCCTTGCTGTTTCTTACAGATTTATTTCACTGTAGAGAACAATATATCCTAAAATAAAGCACTCTCTAAATCAAAGATCTAGAATTAATACTAGTATGAATATATTAATACTACCTTCCAATATTATCATTTGAGGCATTAAGAGAATCTAATGGGGAGGTAATAACTATGTTGAAGTATAACTCATGAAAAATACAAATTAGCAGAGCTAAATACTATTTTGTTATATCCTCAGTTCAAAAGTACTATTCCTCAGAGCATTTTAAAGACATTTTAACTACAGAGTTATTGAAGTTATTAGAAACCTGAACCATGGAGACATGGCACCTCAGGACAGGTCTCTTGATTTAAAGTTTTGAATTACTGTATCTACTTTGCTCTCCAGACTCTGTTACATACAGAGTTCTGAGGCCCACACTATGTCCCTTGACTCCAGAACTGTTTGCCATGCAACACAACATTCAGAGAAGTCAATACACATTTCACGATCCTATGATTAAAACCTGACAGCTTAGGCCCAGCTTTGCAATGTTCATGTGAAACAGAACTTCAGAAATTGATTCTTGCACAAAGAAAGGAATCTCTGGTCTTTGTTTCTTCGCTGTAGCTAACTCCTACCTTACCCCACCAAGCTGTGACTGAAAAACCCAATTATTTAGATTTGAGAAACTGCAGAATTTCCAAGGAACTACAAAAACTGCCATAATACATTGTTTACAGCTTTTTACTGAACGGTATTCCAACACAATGGCACACTAAGAGTTTCTAAAATAATTTTAGGTAACTGTTTTTAGTGTAACCACCCTACACTATTAATGTACAGCTGAAAAATCCCAGGATCTAGTACAGACTGTCCCTCCACCTCCTCTTTTATAATCTCCTCTAAACAGAGGAAAACAACTGGTTGTTATTTTCAAGGAGAGTAACACTTGCTACTTATGCACACATCTCCACAGCGCTGATCACAAATCTGTTGAAACAAACAAGAGCGAGCAGCTGTCTGACTATTTGCTGTGTTTACTCATACCAGCAACCTTTTTTTTGTTCCCTGGAAAGCAACACAATAACCAAGATCAGCAAGAACAAGCTCAATGTTACTGGATGCTGCACACACTCAGACCCATCTTTTCACAAGAAGGATATAAATGCACTAGCCAGCAGCCTTCTTTTACTCTCCATCTGTCACAGCTCAGTGCAGCCTGTATGCTATGAGGCTGCACCCATGGAGACTTTCAACACTCTTAAATACATAAATGGCAGACTTACTGAAGCAGATAGGAATGGTATTCTAGGGTGACGGTTCATCATAGGGGACAACAGCCAGAAAAGTAGTCATGTCTCAAAAAGCAAAATTAAAAAACCCTACAGACTGGAAAACGCTTACCTGCTGAGCTAAGCAAAACACTGAAGTCTGTTCCTCTCTGCGACTCCCCACATTCACTCTGTCCCTCTTTTTCTGTATCCTCATAGCGGCTCCAGTTAGAAAATACCTTTCTTCTTGAATAGCATTTCACTTCTTCCTTCTCTTCTTCATGTCGTGATTCGGTGTCATCATCCTCCTCTACCTGTGACATTTAAATGGAAAGCTAAGCCAATGCAACTTAATAGCATTTTGTTCTGTATTTAAACAATCATTCACACAAACAACTCCAACCACAGAAATGAAACGCAGAAAGACAATCTATCTGGATCCCCACCAACATTTTAGGTGGTACTATCTTTGTGAACTGTATGTAATTCATCAAGAGTGTAACTAAAAGCACTGAGTGAAGCTTCAGCTCTTACATGGTCAAGCAGTGACACTGATACAAGCTTCACTACTTTCCCTCCAATTCTGAAAATTTATAATGAATAGCTTCCTTCCTAAAACTGAGAGCAATGGATAGGGAGTGGAACTAAGAACTGAAACCAAGCATTTCTGTCCAAGTGTTGCAGTGATGAAGATGATACCTGAATAAAATGACGTTTGTAGAGTGGAACAGGAAAAGATAAATTCTGCAGAAAAACATTTTGAAAATGGTGATTTATATAAGAATTTCCATTATAACCAACTATAGAGTCTTAAATCAAGTAATATGGAATAATTAATCAAATCTAATTTCCTTCATTAAAGCCATTCTATGGAAATAGACATGAAAAAATTAAACAGACTGCTAGCAGTCAATCTACTAATTTTAACCTCTTAGAAAGTCCTAGGGTCAAAAGAAGAATTCATTGTAGAGTCAGCTTAAGATACAACCAAAATAGGCATTTGTCACAAGTACTCAACAGCTGTGGAAAACTCTCCCATCTTGAATTCTCCATATATTCAGCTCTCCCAGAGCTTGGAGTTTAGCTGGAATGACTGTTGCTTCACAAACAGAAAGACTTGCTTCCTGGAGGAAGGAGCACTCAACAGACAAGAGATTAAATCTGCCACAATTATACAAATGCACTGCCAGGTGTCAAACAGCTGGCAAAAAGGAAAATATTCTGTGCATTCTCACTGGTTCTGTGCAATTTTTTAGGTAAATTCTCTTTTCTTTGTATTCATCACATAAATGCACTAAAATGGTTGTTGCAGGTAAACAGTCGGTTATATGAGCAAGTGGATGAAGTGACAACTACATTACTGGAAACTGAGGCAGAGCTATAATTTCCACAGAACAAAGGCCAAATCCACTTACATCAAGATAAAAATAAACTTATTTCTTCTCTATTCTTCTCCTATGAAATGAATTATTTGCTATAATCCAGCAAACCTAGTGAAATTCAGTGCCCAAAATAACTTGGACCTGAAACAATTCACAAGTCAAAGCAAGAGCAGTGCTACAGAAATAGATCAGTTTTGTACTTTACTTTTAAGAAAAGATCAAAATAATCTTAAGCAATATGACATTATAGATAATTACTTATTATAGACCTGTTTGAAGAATTCACTCCTTTCAGCTGTAAATATAAAAAAACCAGGAGTACCACTTTCTTAATTCACCAAGCTTCCAGTAAACTAATATGGATACAAACATTTTCTCTTAAACCAGACTAAATTCTTTTTCACATTCTATTATTAGCTATGCTAGACAGCGCACGTCAAGGAAATCTCACTTCTTAGAAGTAAAATAGTTAACTTCAAGAAAAAAACCACAAATTCTCAGGAGCATTAACAGAAGTTGTGCAGCCTGGTCCCCCAAGTACTGTCCTGAGGCTTACCGTTAAAACAAGTAAACTTCAAATACAAACCTGCTTCCATTTCCAATAAATATTTAACAGAAAATTTTACATGATGCAACACCAAGCTACAAAATAAAACTGCAAATAATCACAATTGAATAATCAACATTCAATCAACTTAAAGATGTTAAAATTTTCAAATACATTAAAAAACTGATCAGTGAGACTTCAGAAAATAGTTTGCTTCTACCATCTCATATGAGATAGCTACCAAGTAACCATCCCAGAAACTCAGAGAAACACCTTTCTCTTAGCTGCCTATTCAGCTACACCATATGCTACTATCATTGTCACCCCACCTTACTGAAAATGAGTCTTAATCAGTACACAGCAAACATCTGTCCTATGTGTAATGAAATAAAGTAACTTCCCTCTTGCCACATCGTCAAATAACAAAAGATATAAGCTGAAACAAATTCTAGAATCCAACTCAGATAACAACCTTTAAAAAAGTATTACTCACATAAGCAGAAAAACTGAAGCCTTTAAATAGTATTGAACTACATCTACATGTTATTGCTCGGTGTTCTAACACACCATGATACAACAGGAGGTATAGCATCTATCTGCTGTGCCTCAGTTCCAGATAGTAACACATGCATCACCATTTGCACATTTCCTTGAAATTTTC
Source organism: Machaerirhynchus nigripectus (assembly GCA_013397975.1). Classification (NCBI taxonomy): domain Eukaryota; kingdom Metazoa; phylum Chordata; class Aves; order Passeriformes; family Dicruridae; genus Machaerirhynchus; species Machaerirhynchus nigripectus. The sequence continues at coordinate 90,663 of VZRQ01008861.1, read as the reverse complement.
AAAGTGGGGAAAGTATGCAAAAATCCAGTTGAACAAAACAGGAAACCTTCAGACTATTTTGCATATCAGAGGAACAAAATAAATGTGTGCAGTATTCCACCTAAACACTAAAGAACTCAAACAACAGTGAAAGGGCCAAGCTCTCCTGCAGAGGAACTTGTACAATTTATGGTCTTCGGCCGAGCAATGCATTTTTATCCTTTATGAGAGCCTGTGACTGCATTTTTCTTCTAAAGGAAAGCAAAGTGCATATCACAAATGACCACAATCTACAGTCTAACAGAGCAAAATAATACTTTAGTACACTAATTTTACATACAGGGTTGGGTATTGAGAAAATACAGGAAAGTGGGCTTTTTGTTTGACTTTTCTTACAGGTGAGAACACGTTGATGCACGTGGTTCAGAAATGAAGGTGTTTAAATGAAGTAAACATTGTTCTGAACAAGTAATTTCCCCTGGGGTCATCCTCCTGCACTTTCCTGGAACCCAGAGTGGTTTGGATCAAACCAAGGCTGAAGTACACAATGGAGAAAGTGCAACAGTGACCTCTTGCATCCCGCTTCAATTACTCAACCACTCTTCACTGTAAGCGCAGTCAGTCCTAACATGTTAAGTACATGTGTCCAAGCACTCAACAAGAATTGTTGAGTTCACAGCCTTCAAACAAACAAAACTCAAAGTGCATTAAAAGTCAGAGCTTCCATTAAGACTTTTTAAACTGTTCTTATTACCCTTAGGAATCCACAGGAGCTAGAGCTTACAGCCTTCTTCCTGTTCAGTTCTGCTAACACTGCAAGAAAAATTTAAAATTCTTCATCTTCGTCAGTGCTTAGAATATCCTACAGTAACAGAATCATCAGGTGTTCAGCTTACCTTTCTTTGGGCCAACTGCTGTTCCCTAATATGTAGGTATCATGCATTATTAGATTTCCGTTCTTATTTATTTTGTAGCGTTTCTCCCAATTCTCTTCCCAAGAATGTCACGTTACAGTATGTATGTAAATATAATTTCAGCCTTTTTGTTATTCTCTTAGAAAGAGCATAGCTATTTGTCTTCTTGACTTCCTTCCCAAATTATTTTTAGGAACTCTTCAAAATTATATTGATCAAGTGCTACTTTCCCCCTTTGTTACTTAATTTCTGCATTACTGCTTTGAATATTACACTTACAACATATTCACATTTCCTTAATCTTTTCCATTCTTTATTAGGGACACTCACCTACAATACCCCAGACATCATATATATCCACTCAAGAGTCACAATAAACAGTTAGTCACTGCCATATGGGGACACCTGCATGTTCGTGGACAGTCATAAGAGACCACTGTCTGCTCCCTACATTTGCTGCTCTCACAACAAACAACAGCACACACCAATTCCTTGAATAAACTTCTGTCTTGATTCCCTCTTCCCTTCCTGGAAACTCCTGTACAGCTGTGGTCAAGTGCAAGGACATTCAAGTTTATCTAGATGTCTCAATCCCATTTTCTCTTCTCATCAGGGAAAAAGGCTAGCAAGACAAAATGAAAATATTCTCTGGGTTGAATCTGATCCAGACTATCAGCTGCATCATGAATGAGCACGTATCTTTTTTCTCATTCATATTTAAAATTCTAAGATGTATTGGCAGAGATGATTTATCTTTTGTTCCTCATCCTAACTTTGGCAGCATCTGCTAAGACCAAATTTTCACAGATGGAACTTCTAAGTCAAAGGGTCAAAAAAATGTATATAATTAAGCAACAAAGCTGTTCACGCCCTCTACACTTTGAATTGTTCCACAGAATAGAAGTCTGTACATGGAGGCTTGTATGGATGTCAATTAGTAAGGCAGCTCGGATGATATTGACTTCTCAGTGGTTCCTCTGGGCAGACATAAGTGGAAATTAGTTAAAGACTGTTACTCTTTAATGTTAGAGACACTCTTTAATGACTTAAATTGCTCTTGGAAAGACAAACTTGCTTTGAATTTCATGGTTCAAAGTTATTGGTGGTGTAACCAAATAGGAGCAATGGGATTACACCAGGAATTATCTTAGCACATTATCGATACAACACAATCTCAAAAAGATTTCCCTTTTTAGCAACAGTGCTCATTAAATGCACTTTATTTACATTTAAATCCAAAAAGGTACAGAAGAATCCCCTGACAGCTTAATTTATGTATTCCTATGATGGATAGGCTAATTCTTCATGATAGTTAAATATAGTATAAAAATCTTCAAAAGTTTTCTTATTTTACACATTTAACTAATTGCGACCCCTACATATATGTCCCTCTTGTTGTAAGTAATTACTTGACAAAGGAATACATCATCTGGTTTATTGTGGTGGAAATTTAATGGACTCTCTATATAATGAACCGTGTGATATAATAAAGAAAAGCAGATTATATTCAGAACGATGGCAAATGGAAGCAGAACTGCATTTTTAAATGCATTTCTTAGATTATTGCTATCATTTTACAAAAGACAAAATACTATTTTATATATTGCAATTTTATCAATATTGATGCAAGTTTGTAGATGTTTAGAATCAAGATGTCCTTACCCACAAGAAACAATATAGAACACTATCTTTATGGTGTTACCCAGCGAGACACCTGAAATTCAATTACGTATTTTGAAATGCAATTCACGATGATATCAACAAACAGGAATTTAGGTTTAAAAACAAAAAATAATGAAAAAATACTAATATTAAATTAACAAGTTAAACACATCTGGCAGTATATTGTATATACAGTTGTATATATACAACTCCTCTATCTGGGAAAATCCCATGAAGCATGCCAACACATTGTTCTGTCTACCTAGGAATATTAATGATAAATTTCTGTACTGAGAAAAATGACCAAGTTACAACAATATAAAAGGGAGAGTATGAAGTAAGATCAGAATACAACCTCTCAAATTATTCTTTTTTAGTTCTCTTAATCTAGATTTTAGAAAAATCAATGAAAGATAAAATTTCAAAATTTCCCTGAAAAATAAGATTTTCCCAAAGCAGTGATACCATAAGACACCACTCAACTTCTTCAGAGACAGAAAGGAATATTTTGCAATAACACTCAGAAACACCTAATAAAAACTGAACTGTTAGCTTATTTATAGTGAATTGTTTTCAAGAGACATCATATTCACGAGTCTAACCATAATGACAATGAAAAAGTAAATATAATAATCTTGTCCACCGATTATTTTACTTACTAGAACTAAGTAAAAACTTCAAATGTAAAAGGCTGTTGTCTCATTACCGTTCAACTGCACCAAAACACCACCTCCTAAAATACTTGTTGCACCCTTTAAAGTTTTAACATGATCAAGCACCAGGGCTACAAGGTATACTTCATCTTTCTCAAAAATCATTACTAGCATTTCCACAAGCTATAGCTATGTTCTATACAAATCATATACCTTACTGAATTGGAATGAAAACTTCTATTAGGAGCTCTATCTCTCCCTTAGATTCNAAGCCCCACAGGCAAACATTATATGGTTGTATTGTTATAATGTTTATAACCCTTGGTTATATTGTTTGAAACCACTGACTTAAATGGCAAACCACCTTCTCTTTCACAGACCTAGAAAAGAATCCATAAATCCTGATGCTCACTCTACACTGCCCTCTCAGAAATACCTCTGTGACCTGCTAGCACATTACTAGCTGCATGGTCCTTCAAATGAGAGCCTTACAAGGACAAAACGAACCAATCTAATACACACTGCTCAAGTTTTGTACTGTGGCTTTCAGAGACACAGTTTGAAAACTGTTGACTTGTAGATAAATTAAACTTAATAATCATGCACTGTAGGTTACCAAGACTTTGTTCTTGGTAAGGCCTGCCAAGTAATTATTTATTTCAGAAATTGTGTATTTCAGGGTGCTGCTAATTAGATACAGGATTTTCCAAACCACAAAGCCACTAGCTGAAATTTCACTCTACTGATTTAGATTAAAACTCCAAACTGAAGGATACTTGATGGGGTATGTTGTGAGAACAGTATCATTATAAACTCAGCACTCATTTTGCACCAGTTGGAAAATTCAGTAGAGTATCAACAAGTTGCATCAACTGTAGAAGTAGCCCTTTGCCTCCCTTCCCCAAGGCTGTCCCATGCTGCGAACAAAGAGTCTGTAGCTGCTGTCTATAGATAACGAGACTTTTGATCTTCTAAACTTGCCAAGCTAATACATTTTCACCAACAGAAAATCAACGGTATTTTTTTCTTTAATTCAGTGGAAATGATTTTATGAAAGTTACTGGCAACCATGTAAACTCCATCAAGCAATTTACACAAAATTGTCACACGGACCTGCACAAAACCTGGCAGCTCTTCTACCTTCAGATTGTCAATAACTTTAAAAAGCTGATTTTTTGTCTTAAAACCATCAGTCAAAAATATAAGTGCAAACATAAAATAGGAGCCTCTGTCTTGACAGAAGTAACAGGTTTCAAGAAAACCTTCAAAGTAAGTATATTGCCACAAAGGTTACAGCATTTTCAGTAAGATTACTGATTGTTCCTATGTATAGACTGTACTTGGCAAAAACCAGAAGGTTTATATATTGCATACATATGGATCCACATATGTGAAAACTGCATGTCTTATTCTAAAAACAAGTTACACTTAGTATTCTGGATCAGTTAAGGAAATCTTCTGGAGAAAGATAATTGTTTTTACTAAATCTGCTGTTCCTAAAAAGAAGTTTCCTAAGTTGCATTAGAGACCAACTGTATTCTGAAACCAGTTCAATTCTTATGTGTTAATGTCACAGTATTATAGAGTAATCCAAACTGAAAGGGATTGCAAGAGGTCATCTTGTCCAACTGCCTACTCAAAAGAAGGTCAAAACTGAAATCAGACCATGTAGGTTGGGGCTTTGTCCACTCAGGTATTGAAAACCTCCAGTAGTACACATAATCCTTAGCATTTCATTTTGCTGTTTTATTCTAGCACGTCTAAAATTGCAAAAGCAGTTGTATTAACAGCTTTAACAATAACTTGTAAAGAACACACATGAAGAGTTCTGTAACATCAAGAAGGCAAAATTTATTGACAGGAAATATTCACCTCAACAGTGAAATAAGAGATGTTTTAAAAGATATTGCTATTTTACAAGTCTTACTAAGTCAACGGGTAAGACAGCCTCTCTCAGTAAACGTATCTGTTATAAATTTATGCATATTGAAAAGCTTTCTACTTCTGCAACCCTATCAGTGATAAGTAAAAGTGTGACAAATTATGTTAAAAGCTCAGTAAAAGCATCCATCTGCAGAACAGAGAAAAATTTGATCCCAACTCACAGAGGTTATCTCATGAACTTGGAATGAAGTCTGCTGAAAAGAGCAAGGTTTAGAGAAGACCTCAGTTATATTGACAAGTTCAATGTTTATGTAACAACCTCTACATGCACACAGCTTTAGAACAAAGCCAACAAAAATTCAGCAAGTGTACCAAGATCAAAAACAACATGTTGAACAAGCTTCAGGGTTTCTCATGCAAGGAGAAGTATGTGACAAAGTTTTTCAACAGATCTATTTTTTGCCACAATGAAAATAGAAAAAAACACACAAACAAACCCCCCAAAACAACCTCTCCAAAGATTGCTGCTATGCTATATTACACATGAAAGGAAACCTCCAAAGTTTACATTTTAGTAACAACAAAACTATCCCCTACCTTTAAATTCAAAAATATTTTAAAATAGACAGTAACAAGTTAAAAGTTTAGGGCTTTTAAAAATGCATTTATTTTGTAAAAAAGAAAGCACATAGGAGTAAGAAATTCTTTTTCTATGGATTTCAAAACATGGAAATAGTTTTGTGATATTCACCCACAGTGTTCTATTTTCAACTGTCACAGCATTAAGGAAGAAAAAATTGTGAAAGACAACAGAACAGGATTGTTTGAAATTGTATCTCTAAACTAACAGAAACTTAATTAATAGTTTTCTTCTCTTTTCTACTGTTAACCGTCTGCCAGCTTCAGTTCCTTTGTCAGTTCACAGCAGAATCAGACACGCACAAATAACGGTTAGATAGGCTGGAAGCATGCCATGAAACATGGGAACTGGGAAGCAGGTCGTTCCTTCATATCTGGCAGCAGCTATCTGCTAGATTGGCTAAGTGTACTCATAAGCCATATCCTTGTTTAATTTCCTACAATGTTAAACTCATTTTTCTAACCTAAATTTTGTTTTCTCTTTCCATTAAAGACTTACAGATACTCCATTACTATTCCTTTTCACATAATACATGTGGACACAGATGTCCTTTGTGAAAGTCACATACTTTAAAAAAATCCTTTGCTACAAATATTTATGTTGATTGATAAAATTTTTAACATAAACCTCAGAATGTTTGCCTTTTGTGACTGCTTTTAGACCCCTTTTTCAGTTAAGGTTTTAAAGTAGTCATTCAGATGTGTAAGGCATCATTTTAGAGGTTCTATATACAAGTACTGGTGTTTGGTTCACATTGGGAAATTCTACCTTGAATTTAAATTAAAAACGACAACATCTGTCACTTTTTCACATCAACCATCACACAATAATAGCATATTACAACAGATAAATATTCACATAATAAAATTAAAGCTGCAAAAGGAGACACTCTACCAATGTGAAACCCTATAAAGGTCCTGTATAAGAAATTCCAGATGACAGCATTTTGTTTTCCTCACCCCTTTCACTATATCCACAACATCGTCAGTAGCATAGCTGCTGCACTTTTCATCTTTCAATACTAATATATTGCCATTTCAAAAATATAATTTCACATGCTACCAAAAAACCTCACATCTCTATTACCCCTCTATCAACAAACTAGCAGACCCAGACATTAAGCATTTTTAAAATTGAATTGCATTATTACCTTTATGGCAGGGCATGTTCAAGCACTAAAACTTGAGTTACAAATAGCCTGATTTGAAAATATTTACAGTAAATGGAGTAAAAAAGGGGTACTTTTTAGGACCAACAGGCAGTCACATAGTAAATCAATGAACAGTAAGTTATTAAAAAGATACTAAAGATAAAAAGCAGTTTGTCTGATGTGCAAATGGAGTACATAATTATTATGCAAAATGCAAAATCACATATCAAGAAAAATAGAAGCAGGGTATATTGAATTACGTTGATTATAAAAAAATTGAGTCATGCTAAACAAAATAACCATGTATTACAGCAATGCTACACCAAAAAGATGCTATCCTCAACTCACAGACTTTTAAACAGCATTTCAGAGACAATACTACATTGAATTTCTTTCTTTATTCAGTGGGAAACCAGAAAAGATGCAGAGAGTACTAACTCCCCACTTGACAGACAACAAAACCTTTCTTCTTCCTTGTCTTTTGAATCACATGAGAAATGTATAGGTTGATCCATTTTCTTAGGTATCTGCAAACCAGCTAACACAGTAATACAAGAAAAGGGGAAATAGTGAAACATTAGTTCATCAAGGATATGAATTTAAGAGATTGCAATCCCTGCCTCACAGTCAAGGCAGGATCTCCTGGACAGAATACCCAAGTGGGAAAAAAAAAAGCAGCTACTTACACCCTCCATTATCAACTTGCACAAGTCAGTAGTCCCGTTCCTAGAACAAATGCAGCTGAAAAAGAACTAATCATCTGGATTTTTCTCAGGCACTGTGCAAGGAGTCCCATAATGCAGCAAATTACAGCCAAATGTCTGATTTGTGGTGGGTTGCCTTTGAAAGTGATAGACTTGTGTTGAATCCACATGCACTGTAATTTAAAATACAACTGTATTATGCACAATGTATCTCTATGATGCTCCCCCAAAACAAAAGGCAACCACACACCACACACCCCATTTTCAAGCTCTTTCAGTAGTATAGCTAAAAGATGGTAAAGGCAATAGTATCCCAGAGCATGTTCTCCAACTCCTATACTACAGTCTGAGAATTAACGATGAATGTGTTTGGGGACTCTGTCTATATATCACAATATCAATATAACACAGACAAAAGGTGTAGAGATCATACTGTCTTGACTCAGGTAAGTCAGAAGCAGAATTTTCTATCACCAATGTGTAGCATGCACTTGGCCTCAAAGCAGTACATTTTGGACAGAAACAAAATTTTCTCTAGCAAAAGTAGTTCTGCTTGTACTGAAATGAACGGAGAATAGATGGGGACTGTGGCAAAAGAGAGGGGAGTGCCAAAACAAAGCACCTCAAAGAGATGTGTAAATAAATACAATCCATGTTTCTTCAGCTACTGCAGAACTACAGCATTTTATCCAGAAAGTGGAGATAAATTCAATTCCCTTTTCTGCACAAATGCATTCCAAGTTGCATCTCCTACTTCCCATGAGAATATTATGGCTTTACACACTCCGGAGTGGGAGATCTAGCCTCTTTTCTCAACTGGACCTGTTCTACTTTGTACAGCACCTGGACACTCCTGGTAGGAGAACTCAAGAAGCTGCTGGCCTATGTGCCCTGCAGATGCACAATCACCACACACACACAAATAAAAAAGAACAAGAACCTAACACTTAATGTCAGTCTTTTTTTCATTCCTGCTCTCTTCATGACAATATCATGTTTGTACATAAAGTACAAAGGGACTGAAAAAAAGGAATCGAGGGAAATTCAGATTAAAAATTATTTCAAGTTCATTGGCAGGTCACTTATCTAAGAAGTGAAAAAAAGCTTCACTGCACTTTGTATTTGAAACTGGGAAGAAAAGAGATCGCAGCTTGAACTTTTTTCCACATTCTGAAATCTTTCGCCTCAGTAGTCATTACACACTGAAACTTTTTCATTGTGTACTCTCTGGATCCAACACAGGCTCTGTATCCCCTGCCTGCCTTTTTACCACAGAGCATCAGTGATAATGGCTCTGTAACATTACCCACAAGCTGTTTCTAATGTAAACTGGCAGACACAAAGATGATTTTGCCATATATTTTGAGAGAGCTGAAAATAATACATTACCTTATTAAGAGAGTTTTTTTTCTGCGTCATAACCAGTATTTTCTGGGGCTAACAAAGAATACAATAAGGCAAGAAAATAAACAAATACTGATAAGGTCATCAGTCTGTTTTGCTGTCTCACTGAAAATAATTAAACCACTTTTCATTATACTTCCTCCTTCAGGGTTTAATATAATTTAAATAAGATTTTTTGCCCTTCCAATTATTCAACAGAAAACAAGCATTTGTGGAAGTCACTTAACTGCAATTCCTGGCAGCCAGCTTAAACAAGCCAATATAGATATTTGCAAATCCTTTCGGTTTTATGCTCTATGTTTTCCAGACTACACCTAATGAAGTGCAAAGACAAAACAAAAATCTAGTATTTAATATTTTGTGTATTGCACTTTCTGATTTGTCAAAAACATTAATAAGATTAAATTGTGTTGTTAAACATTTAATCTATTCCATCATTACAGTGACACACAGCAGAGTAAGCTAAAAATTATTTCTACAAAATATTAACGGAGATGAGGTGACACATATGTTTGTATGTTCATGGTCTTTTCATATAGGCATAACGAGCTATTGATGAATTTGTAGTGAGCCTTCAATGATTTTTTCAGTGTTGTCTCTCAGAAACAATTTACTTCCTTATTGCTCACCTAGGTATCAGAGCTCTTCCAGTACATGTTCAAGTTTCTATTATAAACGGTTTTTTCAACTTGAGAGAAAAAGGAAAAAGCTAAAGTTTGGTTTGGTTTTTTTTCCCCCTTTAGACTAAGGAAGGAAGAGCCTTGACTCAAAGGTTCTTTCATGAAAAGAAAAAAAATATCCTTACAAAGTGTAATCCTCTTCACTAGTTTGCTCTATTGGTGACCTTTAGAGAGATCTACCAAAGCTGAAGAGAAGCTTAATTAGCAGAAAGGGCAGCTGAGAGAACAGGTAGCATGAAGAAAAAAGCTTCTAGTCTTTATTGTACGGGATGAGAATTTTTGAAAGAGGGATGAAATACTAAGACTGGTCCATAAATGTTGGATACTGGAACTCAGCACTCTGAGTTAGCTAAAGATAGAATTAGCCAAGAGAGACATCCTATTCTGAAACCAGTGTTTTGCCTAACAGGAACAATGCTCCAGTTAAAGAAAAAAACATCAAGTACACAAGAAGGAGACTTTTTCTTGAAGTTTCTACATAAAATTGTTACTGCTTCAACAGTCGCAAAGTACAGTTCTAGAAGCTGTCTTAACAACTTCAATAGCAAAAAAATATTTCTCTCTCCTTGATTTTTAAAATCTGTTATGGGTAATTCAAACATACTGGTCATGTGACTGTGACCTGGTATGCACTATCAGTCTGTACAACCTGTAAGGTGTAGATAAACAGTATAACCAAAGATTCCTCTTTGGAAAGCATCACTGCAGTTGCAGAATACCAATATGAAATACCAGAAGAAAAAAAGTCTAAATCCTGAAAAGTTCTTAAGTTCAAACCTATTTACAGCTGAAGGAAAGAACATGACTCATATCTAGACATAACATCTGTAAAAAGCCTAACATTAAACAAGGCTCAAACAATTCTACACAAACAGAAAAAACTTATCAAGTGTTCATGGAAAACTCCACTTCTGTGCATCACATCTCCATGTTTATTCTGTCACTATTAGCCTCTTGAGAGGCTCAGTGTTGCAAGGTTGTTTCGTATTTGAACCATCATTATGAAACTGTTTCACAACTATACCAGAGTGGTATAATACCATGGATGTTTTCAAATATCTGTCTTTACATTCGCTCAAAAAACAGCCTTTGTTATTTTTATATTGAATTTGAATGCAACTTACTGCAGACATTTTAGAAACCACCACTCAAACCTCAGACATCCCTTCTTCATTCACCTCCAACCTCTTTTTGGAAGAGGGTGGAGGGAGAAAGATATTTTTCTAAATAGCCTTAAAGAATGTGCTTCCCTAAATCCAACACGCAGCTTGAGATAAAGTAGTGAAGACTCGTTGTCCAAGGTCCTCAATGCCACAATGCCACACTTAAAACCCCAAGATGTTAAAATCTAATTTTATTTTGCCATTGGTCTGGAGTATAATTCTGAAAAATAAGAGTTACCACACAATGCTCTGACCCTGAAGTTAACACTGCTGTGAAGAAGCTTTAAAAGACATTTAGAACTTTCTGAGAGTGCAAACATATCCAAATTACCAACAAAGTACAGGAGTACTGGGCTGTACCTGCTGGGATGCACTACAGTCCCATGATTTTATGTGCCCATCATATCCTTTCATGCTACAGCTTGCACTTAGGTGCACACAGAGCAGTAACTGCAGGAGAACTTCGTATCCAGTTTGCTGTAGTGAGCTACAGACAGTGTTCAGCTGGACAACGGGTGGACAGCTTCAGCTGTGACCCCATCAGGAGTGAAACCACATTGAGTCCACTAATATTAAACCCAAGTGCAACCCACAAGGCAAATTTGCATCAAAACACCATCCTTGACAGTAATTCGAACTAAAAGACACACCAAAACCACTGAAGGAACTACTTTTTCTCATTAGCAGGTTTTTTTTTTAATTTTGTCTCTACAAAAACATTTTACTCTGAGACAATACTCCTTTAACATCCTTGCTAACAATTTAGTTGAAGTGGAAGAAAAAGAAACACAGAGGATGGGATCATTTGCACTTCTGTTGCTTCTGTTGCTGGGCATGCCACCTATTGTTACAAATTAACAGCAACATAATACACCAGTGAAGTCAGCAAAGCAGCATAATGTGAATAATGCAGTCTGAAACAGGAGACTGAAGAAAAAAAAAAAGTAGGAAAAAAAAAATCAACAACCAAAAGAAATTAAAAAAAAAAACAAAAACCAAACAACCAGGTCACCAAAACCCCCTAGTTTGTCAGGCAACCAGAAAAAACTCAAGGCCTCACAACATGTCAGTGAAAGAGCCTAGGAAGAACTGTAGCCCAGCATCATCACTCTGTTCCTACAAGACCCTGGATATTTCAGGGTTAAGGTGAGAGACTGTACAGTCTCATGTGGAATTATCCTTTGGGAAAAGAGAAACAGGAATAGAAACAGGACCTTAAGGCAAGGTTCTTACACACTCCAGCAGATTTATGGTTTTACGGCAGTGTATTACAGTGTCTACCTGCAGAAGAGTTAAAGTCTTATTTACAAAAATAAAACAAACAAACAGAAAAACCCAGCCCTCCTCCCTAGACCCCTTATTATACACATAATACAGAGGAATTGCATACATGAAAGAGAACAGTGGGAAATAAATGGACCCCCTCCATGCCTTACCATAGAACACTGAGTCACACAGGCCTGAAATCCTGTGATTGTGAAAACCTGTAAAAAATATTCTTCTGTATTTTTTGTAAGTCTCTAAATCACCACTGAATCAATCATCAGCATTTGTTTGGGTTTTTTTAAAATACAGTGAAACCTTCTGACAGCTACAAAAGACTGTGCAGCACTATTAGACTGGCTGGAAACTCGTAACAGGGCTCCTGAAACTACTCAGTTACTTTTGTGAGGAGAACAGCAGCAGCACTGCATAGCATAATTTTTAAATCAAATTCATCATTTTTACAAATTTTTTGATTCTTACTTGATGTACCCAAACAAACTCCTGTACTGTGCTCTCTAGGACCAAACACTCATCCCAACAGCACAAGATTTTTAGCTCAGAATTACAAAGTGCACCCTCCTACAAATAACTTTTCTTCAGAGCTGTGTTTCAGGGGCATGTTCTAATAACTCGCATGTGTGTATGACTCTCACACGCTGCACTGTACGTTCAGAAAACACCACCCTGAGATGAGAAGAACATTCCCACCCCATGATGTGCACACATCCTTACTCCTCACCATGTAGTTCCAGCCCAGCACGGGAGCCGCCTGCACCACCTACTGGTCCCTTACAGCATTGGTTCACCGCCCCGGATGGATGCACCCATTCTTAACCGTGTAGTTTTGGTTCTTCCCTAAATTCGAAAATCTTCAGTTAAATATGACGGGAAGTTCTTCTCCAAAAATCAAATTATTACCATTTTATATTTCCTCTGAATAAAATCCACACCATTTTATTGGATAATTAAATCTAAATAAGATTATGATTGAAACCTGTGTTTCACACAATTAACCAAATATAGAGCCAGTAAGTTATTTCTTTAAACTACGAAATATTTGGGAGAAGCTGTTACCAAAAAGCTACCAAATTACTACCCCAGAGACTTAAGAGGAAAAAAGAGGAACAAAAGCATTTAAGTAGATGAGGACAGAAATGCACAGCCATCTGAAATATTAAAAAACCCTCAAGATTTTTCCAAGGAAGTTACAGAAAAACAGTCAGACGTGAAGTTGCTATGCAGCAATGATGTTCACCCGTGTAATGGGATGCTTTCAATACAAATCCCTCAAATTATATCAGCAGGAAAGTTGGTAAAATATGCTGAAGGAATAACAATAAATACCACTAAACCATTCCACACTAAACAACTGGACTGTTATGAAACTCCGGAGACCCCAGCACTGTGAAAAACAGGTTCCTCTACTGAAACCAAAAAGAATAAATTAAATTTGGTTGTATAAAAAGCATTTATGTTTTTCCATTGCACAGAAAGCCTTGAAAAAATAAAAGAAAAATAAACAGGGCTGTGACAAGTGGTTACCCAGCAGCTCGACTGAGTAGGCTCAGTAACCTTCACCATACATATTTTTCTGTCCTGATTTCCATGTACTTCCTACACAATGCATTACACAAGCTATCTAATCCTTCAGTCACAAACTTTACTCTCAAGGCCCCAATTAAATCTCTTCCTTCTTAGTAATGTTTTTCTTCTTGTCCTGCCTAAAATGGATCTCTTTGCAGCAACCTTTCTACTTTATGGAACATCGCTAACCAGACCTGTCTAAACTGTCCTCTTTGCCAGATTAAAAAAAATTTAAAATAAATAAATAAAATAAGAAGAGAAAGAACCAGGTTCTTCAGCCTTTCCTCCTCAGTCATATCCTTTTTACATCTTTCTTCATTCCTTTCCTCTCAACTTTCCCCAGCTAGTCCCACTCTTGCAAAAATAGAACTAGTTCTTCAATGTAATGGCATCACTAATTGATACCTTCTCATCCATTAAGCTGACAGTTCTCTTCTATAAAATTGCACCTTAATCAGTCACACACCACTACAGATTTTTCCTGCATAGACGATGTTTTATTATATTTGACCTTGAATCACACCCAAATGCAGGCTGTTCCTTCCATTTGTTGAGACTGTGTTCTGTGCTCCACCCTCCTGCCAGTTTAGCACTGACTGCAAATTTTAACACTGTATATTTTAATCCTTCATTGGAATTATTAATAGAAAACTGAACATGAGCAGATACAGAATGAAGCCCTGCAGCATCCCATTTAACAAACACTAGTTTGACACTGAACCATCACAGTAGAGAAACTCCTGAGAAGGGAAGCTCTTCACACCTCATTAGTAATTAAGTACAGCTCATAAATTGATGTACATTAATCTAAATAGGTTTTTTCTAGTTGGTTTTGAGAACATTAACATAAAATGTCAAAAGTTTTACTGTCTCCAAGATCTATTCTTCTATCTGCACAAGTTCTGTTACAGTGTTCTATAGGAAATCAAATATATCTGTATTTGTTACTTTTGTTACTGTGCCTGTGAACTGCTTTTTGCAATTGCTTAGATTGTAAAGAGTTAGCTCATACTAATTAGGAAAAATTTATCTGATGCTGGCAGCATTAGATGTTCTCTCAGATCAATTCCTATGTGCATGGACCGCAAGAATGAAGATATAATAAATACTAAATAAATGCGATGTCATCTTGAAACTAATCACACATGAGAAAAGACTGCACTAAAATCCATCTGTTAAACTCCATTTTTTAACAATAAAATGTTTACTGCAACACTGCCCAAAGCCAGGAAATGAACATTGAAACAGACCTGCCAATTCCAACTGCACTGAAGCGGTAGCATGCCTCGCATGCACACTCAGTGTGTCATTGAATAGACAGTGAAAAGAATACCTTGTAAATTGCAAATGTAATAAACAAAAAGGACAAAAGAAAATTTCCTTAAACCACCCCTCTTGCCCCCCAAAAATGTGGTCAAGGACCATCAAAATAAAACCCAGCACCACATCCACAATTTCAGAAAGTTGTTTCTATTTTAATATACTGTATCTCATAGAGAGAGCAATTTTAAAATTCTGACAGTACATAAAATATGAATTCTGAGTAGACTAAAAGTGGGAGATAATACTGGACCAATGTCAATAGGACCTTTTACTTCAAGCATTATAATGCCACATTTAACTAAAAATTAGTAATTTCAAGTATGTTTTATTTATTTAACAAAGCATAGATGAGCTAAAGCAGACTGAAACAATGGAAAATTATTCAAGATGACAGATCTACAAAGAAATCTGCCATTTGGTAAACCAGATGGTCTTTATTAGACATTCATTTTTGAAGGGAGGACACAAAATCTTCAGTAATCAAGCCAGTTAAATCAACATGCAGACTAGTTACAAAAAGACATAACAAGTGGAAGATCCTTTTTCCTCTTCACAAGGAGTAAGAACACTTTTTCTCACAGTTTCCAAATCAATTTCATGTTTGAGAGAGGCAGCATCTTGTTTCAAGGGTGGAGCTGGGAAGTTACCCAGAGAGCCACTTTCCCAAGAGCTGACAGAAATCATGAAGTTTTAATCTCTAAGATTCTGACCCACAGCTGGATCTACCATGCAGGGCATGAATATAAACACAGCACCTAATCTCCTTCTCCCTTAGTGCACAGCTGGGGAGGGGAGAACTAACTGAGCAATTTCTGGGTCTTCCCAGGCTTTGCAAGTAACACAGCTGATCACCCATGACTAAAACCAAAGAATTACAGGATCCCTGCAGCAGTGTAAGGCACGTAGTGTCCAGTTTTCCTGTGCCCCATAAAACTGTGAGCTGAATGTGCCACCACGACACTTCCTTC
The DNA here is from genome assembly GCA_013397975.1 of Machaerirhynchus nigripectus. Classification (NCBI taxonomy): domain Eukaryota; kingdom Metazoa; phylum Chordata; class Aves; order Passeriformes; family Dicruridae; genus Machaerirhynchus; species Machaerirhynchus nigripectus. The sequence continues at coordinate 74,689 of VZRQ01008861.1, read as the reverse complement.
TCCCACTTGCACTGGTCAGAAATAATATCCTCCTGTAGCTTCAAACACCAGCTTAGGAACCATTAGATTAAAACATCCAAAACACAACATTTTAAGATTAACAGTGCTTTTATGTAAATGCAAATGACTAAGAAATATTGCTGCCAAAATATTATGCAATTTAATGCCAATTTCTACTTCACTGTAAAAAAAAAAAAAAAAAAGAAAAAAAAGATTTTTCTGAAAATACTCCAGCATCTCAGCACACAATAAGGAAAGGGAATGTGGTAAAACCATCACAGTCCCTGCCTTATTACCTGGCCTTCCAGCTTTGTAATTCACACATCACCACATCAGAAGATTTGCCCCCTGTTGCTGAAAGACAGCAGGGTCTTGTCTTATATAAAATGCTTACTCTGGGCCAAGCATCCTATCACTGAGGTGATGCACTCTTGTAATACAAGTCACTTCGCTGAACACAGAGAACACTAAGGACTTGGGATTAAAAGGGGGCCAACTCCCTGTCAGATAAGAGCTGGCCACACTGATGGAAGGAGGCCCTGCCTGCTCCAGAAGTGGTGAATTATGAGATTGGCTCAGAGGTAACACTAAAATTCAGCAGCTGCAGGCTGGCACAGCTGCTGATGCTGTGGTTGGATTGCTGGAAGCCAGTCCCATCCAAGCTGCTAAACACGAAATTTGTGGCAGGTGCACTAGGAGACCACACAGCGCTCAACGTCAAAACCCTCCAGTGCAGGAAGAGCTTTACATTTGAACAGTCTTTAGCAGAGTTCTGAGAAAATCTTAGCTATTGCTTTACTTTTAAAGTCCCAACCCATTTTAGTGGCCAAATATAAAGTCACTGTGCTAGGCTAAGATGAAAAGCATGTCCAAGTCAATAACACAGTGAGCAGTGGCAAAACATATTGTAATGTCTCCCAAAAGAAAGATTTTTAATTGCAGGGTTGAATGACTTCAGAAAAAATCAGTCCAGGACAGAAATTTCCTCAGCTTATACACACAGGTGCTGAATTGCCCCTGCATGCCTCTGCAGCTTATGAGGGAACACTGCTGTTTCATATCCAGGATCCAAACCTGTCCACAAACATCATTGTGAATTCAGCAATTTCTATTGCTTACATGTGAATGCAGTGACCAGCATTCTAGGTAACTATACCAATCGAGCTGCAACTTTTATCTCTGGAAATATAAGCGCTATCTACCTAAACACAGTAACAAAATTAATATGTTGTATTTTTTAAATCCACCAGCAACCATGGGAGTTCTAATACAGATAAAACACTGGCTGGGTTCAATTGAAGCCATGCCATCATAAAAGTCAAAGTGAATCTAATCAACATGATGCTGAAATCAGGGAAGCAGCTGGTCCATCTACATAGGACTCTCAGTGCTGCCAACACCTATCAGTATTAGGTCATCATTGTAATCTGCCAACCCAGGGACAACCATGATTTCTATGTTGCAACAATGTTAACAGAAGCAAGACAATCTCAAGGAAGTAGTCAAAGCATATTTTTTAATGGAAATTCTTTTTAAAGGCACAGTGTTGATCTCACACCATGGTGAGTTAGAGAACGCATTTTAGGATCTCCATAGGAAATTGCCTATGTAGTTGTGGTACACAATGGTATGTCTGTGCTACTTTTAATCTGCTAAAACACTTTATAATGGGTCGAAGCACAACTATCAACTTCTATTAATGACAAATACATATCCAGTGAAGCACAGATATCCATTATGTAAGGTGTGCTCTGTTACCATGTCTTCACTGCGAGTACCACAGGCTGGACAAGACACATGCTCATTTCAACTTCTGATCATAGAATCGTTAAGGCTGGAAAAGATCTCTAAGATGGTCCGAGTCCAACCATTAAAACAACTGTGCCAAAAATGCTCAACAATTCTTTATCTCTGTTTGCAAACAGAGGATGTACTTCTTCAGATGCATTTCTCAAACAAGACTTTCATCTTTTCAGCGCAAAATTATACACGTACTTCGGCAAGAAAAGCCCTGTGTATGCTGCACCACAGTGCATAGGCTGAGCTGTCCCAGAGCAGGAAGAGGGCACAGGGAGGCTGCAGCTGTTGAGCTGTCCCGGGCGATGACGCCAGCAACCCCAGGTCACCCCACAGGCTCGAGCACAGCTGCCAGCCTGGCTCCACCTCGAGAAAGGGCGGGGAAGGGGAGGAGCAGGGGAGGGA